>OY735223.1:37678294-37693294 GCA_963457665.1 Thysanoteuthis rhombus | reverse complement strand
GACTTTGAAAATCTGCTATCTTCAAATTACTTTCATTGGGATCAAGTTTTTAAGTGTTTGCCGTATAAACAACTGTATGCTTAAGGACAGAGTTGATAGGGATTCTGCTTCCATCTTTTAAGATTTTGATCCATACATTATAAACTTTCGATTCTTGATATCGCAAGTTGCCCATCTCTCCAATGTACTCTGAAACCTACTTTATTCATTGTCGTTTGATTTCACCTTCCACAAAACCACTTCTTTTTAATCTACCTCTCACATATAATACCTACATTTATATTCTCTTGAACAAATGAAATAGAGAACTTGTCTGTGCTTTTCACCCCCCCCCCCGCCCAATAATTATATTCTGGTCTTTTTGATATTAACTTTTAAATGTTAGCATCAACTTCCATCTTTTCTAGAAAGAATTAAAAAATCTCCCCCCCCCCACCTCTTCTTCCCTTCACTGTCTTGTGGCTCCACAAATGCTGCATTTGTTTGGTGCTGTAAGCATGTCCACTTCCTACCTCAACGTTTTAAGCCCACCAGTCTGTCTCTTTCTTGAGAAATCAAAAATTTATTCATTGATTAGTGCCATATTGCAGTGCTGTATTGAATGCCATTTTCCCCTTTCTTTTATCTTTATTTGCATGTGTGCTTCATCTATTTTTCTCTTTCAACTTGAAAATTGAAAATGCCCTCTTTCCTCTTTCTTTTTTAATGAATTTTTTAAATAACAAAAAGCCTCTCTTGTGCTTTTTTTCCACTTGAATTTCTAAACAAAAATGTTTGATCTTTTTACTTTTTTTATTTGAAATTTTTTCCTTTATTATATCTAGATTTTTTGTTTGGTTTGTTTTTGTTTTTGTTGTTTTTTTTTTATTCCCGCCGAAAAAAATATCCTTTTCCCCAACCTATTTTTCTTCATTTAATTTTTTGTCCCTCTATTAAAATTCAGTGTACGTTCAAATTTATGCTGTCTGCCATGTTGTCATCAGAAAAAAGACAGTCAATAATTGCCAATGAACATCCTTTACATCTTAGAATAGGGAACTAAATAAATGAATGGTGGGAGAGAATTTTTTTTTTTTTTTTTCAAACTTCATTTATTTTTAATTATTCTTTTTTAAATTGGATGCAGTGGGCTAAGAGGTTTTTATATTTTCATAAGGCAATTTTTCCCTACCTCTTGAAGCTAAAATATTTTAGCCAGTTTGAAAGTGCATTTCAAAAAAGACTTTTATGTAGTGTTTACCAATTTAGAAGGAAGCGGATGTTTGTAGCTTTTCTTGGGTGTATTTTGAAAGGTAGATAAAACACTTAGAGGAGACAACGTTAGGTATTTAATTTAAAATTAAGTACTTGATGTGACTTGGAGAAAAGATTCAAGCCTTGGAAAAAAAAAAAACTTCATTAACCCTTTGCATTCTTACATTGACCTGCCTCTGCAAATAAACCGTTAAAATCAAAGAATACATCACCAGAGAAGTATGAAAATAGGTGTCTACAGAAGTGACCTCCCTTTAATGAGGTGGTCTTCATGTGTGTGTATGTGTATGTATTTTCATGAAGTGTGTAGAAAATTTATTCAAATTGGGGTGGGAGCAGAACTTTTCAGACTCATTTTATGCATCTGACTTCTCTTATATTCATTTGAGCAAACAATTCTTCAAGCTATTTTTTAAATCTAGATAATTTTTTTTGTAAATTAAATGGCATTTTTTGTCCAAAATTTGATTCTGACCATTATATCACATGAACATTATTGAAGCTATCAAGTCTCAAGGAGAGAGTTGTTTTGATACAAAAATTCCCTTGTGATATGTAGTTATAATCAATTTTAGCATTTTTATTAACTGTTTCCTGTAGTTCTAAGGTGAAGTATTTTTATTCCATACATTTTTCAGGCTTGTATGTTCACTTTTGTTCGAACATGTTTTGGATATGTTCTTCAGCCTCCCTCAGGTATGTTTCATCGTAAGACTGCCAGATACGATATATACTTGAGGGATGCTTAGTACATATCAGCTGGAATTTTAAAAGAATCCCAAAAGTGAAAAATAATAGGCTGGCTTTCTGTTATATTTTTTCAATGTGGGATTTCTCTTTTTCTTTTTCTTTTTTTTTTTTTTTGATATTGAAGATGAATTTAAAAAAGATTTGGATATTGCATTAAATTGTGTCTAAAATTAGTTTAGATATCTGAAAAAAACACAAATCTGCACAAATTAATTTTTATATTATATATGTTATTTGTTGAAAAAAAATTGTTTCTGCTAAGAAATGGATTTTGTTGATATTGTTGTTACGAGGCCTTTCCAGTATTTTTGTTCAAAATTGTTCTTGAAAGGAGAGAGGACAATTTTAAAGGGAGGTGATTATGGCTTTAGGGTGGCAATTGGATTAACTCAAAACATTTTTAAAAATTTAGATGAATGTAATGGGTGGTGGGGATAAAGCTTTTGAGAGAAAATTGCCCCCCAAAATCTTTTGGTGGAGTTGTAAATGCTGAACTTTGCAAGGCCATTTCTTTTCAGATAACCTTCTTCAAGCTGAGTGTTTCCTGTCCGTCTTCACTGGTCATTGGTTTACTACCCATCATTGTACATGCTCTCTTCTCCTCCTCCTCCTAACCCACATGTGCAGAGGTTCAGGTACCCAGGAGGCCACATCACTAAAATGAAAAGCAAACAAGACTCAGGTCAATAAACCCCATATCCTATATTACTACTATATATTAGTGACCTCCTAGCAGCAGTCTGAGATAGTTATTAGTGGCTGGTTCATGCTGGTGACGATACAGCAAGCAGCAGCTCTCATTAGTTAGAAAACTTAGTAGTTTTTGAATTAGTTCTAGTAAAAAAGACAAGCTTTTGCAGTATTTTTTTTAAAACTTTAACAATGCATGCTTTTTTTTAATTTTTTTTCAAATATATATATATATACATATTATATATTCCCTCTTCTGTAACCCTTCCCTTCTTTAAAAAAAAATGAACTTTTTAAAAACACTAATATCCTCTGTAGTGCAAAATAAATGATATATCTCACAGTTATCAGTACTAATGCTGAGCCTTTTTATTAGTAATTTAGTAATTGTAACAGTGGTGATGGTGGTAGTTTATAATTGGATTGTTACATAATTTAATAATTTAATTCACCTTTCTAGCTTTAAAGATGAGCAAAAAGGATAGTTGTAGATATGAATTCATTAATTTATGCAATTCATTTCATTTTAGCCTGCTACAGTCTACTGGGAGATATTATGAATGTTAAATATGTCTAATTTTATATAGAATGAAACTATTCAATTCTTATGTATCCTGATTTAGTTCTGAGGTTTTATATTTATCTCGCTTGAAGTTAAGAAAAAAGCGGACCTGCTTGGTGGTAAAATGGTTGCACATTCCCCACCTGATCAAGTGGCAAATGTTGAGCATGAATGAAAACCAGGATTTCCAATACAGATTGTCAAGGCAAGCAGGCCTTCCACTTGGAAGATTGACATAAAGCAATCTTCCGACCTGTCACCCTCCATTTGGCCTTGTGCCAAACTAAGCTAATATATATCTATATTTGAATATGATAAATATCTGATTTTCTTCCTGGCTGAAGAGCATATCCTCAAAAGATTTTTTGGTCTGAGGAACTGATTGATTCCTCCCTATTGCACAAAGAGGGATAGGGTCATGGGGTACCCTTTCATGTCTTGTGACAAAGACTGAAGAAGTAGGTTTTTCTTTTTCTTTTGCCAACTACCCTTATAGAGGTAGGGAGACTTTGTCATATTTTGCATTTCTGCCTTTACTATTTTGTAAAATGTATGTCTGATGAGTAATATCAATCATTTAGATGAAAGAAACAGGTTTGACCTAAATAAATTGCTTTCAATCATATTAAAGAGGATAGTTATAGACCTTAAATTTGGCAGTTCAATCAACTTCAGCCTGTTACATCTACTGGAAAGCTTGATATAAGGGATATGAAATATCTTGAACAATTGTCTGATAGAATCCTTTCTTTTTTTTTTTTTTGCATTTTGTTAATTTAACAAAAGTGAAACTTTTTTCTATATTTTTCATCTTGAAATTAGGGGAAGGTATATTTTTTTTCTATCTTAAACAAATTTTTCTCAAATTTCTTTCCATCTCTCTCTTTGAAAAAAAAAAAAAAAAAAAAAAAAAAAAAACTATTTGAAGAAATTTTAAATTTTATCCTCTATTTCATGTACTAATTCGAATTTTGTTTCGCAACTTTGAAAACAGTAGGCTTCCTTTGTCTTAAATTTGCATAGTCCAACAATTTTCCCCACCAATTCATTTTCAGTATACCTGCTTTATAGATCCAAGGTTATTTCATTAGTACATACTTTATTTAGAACATATATTTGAGATATGTTAGTGTTGCTGAGAATTTTGGTATACATACTGAGCATATTTTTGTAATTCTTTCAATTTTCATTTTTGTTTTGTGAAAAGAACCAACTCCAAAATTGATTATTGAACCTCATTTGCACAACTTTCCTTATCCCAAAATAGTTAATTTTGAAAAAAGATGGTAGGAATCATGGCCCATATCCAAGAACATCAAAACAATATACGCAAGTAAGAAATCTTAGTCCAATAAGCCATCAACTTGCTATAGATAATGATTGAAATTGATTTCAGGCTGATGGTTTTAATAAATTTCAAGGGGAAAAATTTCTTCAAATATTTTTCTATGTAGTTTTGCTTATGTAATGTTTCTTCTCCCATGTGCCTCCTTTGTATGGCTGCTCATCGCTTTTATTCTATGGTTGGTTTTTGCAGGGCACTCTTGGCTATAAATGCTTGCGTCAACCTCAAATCTAGAGTAGTTAAAGTGTAGTGACGTTGTTGCATTCGGCTAATTCTTTTGCACTATATAATAAACTATAGCATGGTGCTGCCCTCTGAAAAGGGGAGATAATTTTCATTTCAGCCATTTGAATGAATTGAACTTTCTTTTTCTAATTGGTATTTAACATTTATTTTGAGTTTGTTTTTGTTGGGTTTTTCTTTTCAATATGAAAAACTGAAATATAATTAGTTGGACTTAAACATTCCTTTGTTTAAAGTTTAATTTTTATTTTGTAAATCTTTCATTTCAGCATCATTTTAAGTATATTTTATATTTTTAAAACTATCAATGCTTACTTTTAGATATAAATGATATTGTAAAATTGAGCATACTATTTTTCCCATCCTAAAATCATGTTACCTGATTTGCTAGCCTTTTAAGAAAATTGAAAACCTGTTTGTAAAACATACTTACTGCAGCCCATCCTCGCCCCCTTCATGCTCCCACACCAGTACATTGGATGCATTATGATATTTGGATTTTCAAGCTTTTTTTTTTTCCTCAATTGGCTGGCAAATAGGGTAATCTTTTGTTTACTTTGTCTTATTCTGTTTCATTTTTTATTAAATGAATTTTTATTGATATTTTTTCAGCAAATATAATTTTCAAATTTAAAAAAAAAGTACAATGGATAAGTGTCAAACTGCACAGTTTCTGTATAGACATTTCCTCCATAACAAGAGCTGCTTTCTTGGAAAATTCCATTTTACAAACTTTAACCATACTGTTGCTTTTGGAGGAGTGGATGAAGTATATTCACTTGGGTTTTCATTTTAATTGGAAGTATATAGGACATTTTTTAAGTAGTGTATTAAACAAATATGACTTATGAGTATAATTATTTTTAGAAATGCCATTGGATATAAAATGTGATATCACTGATCAGTATTTGCAAGTAATATACGAACTTGAGAAATTAATACCAAAATAACCATATTTTATGGCTTTTAAGACATACTTTTCTTTTTAATGTTGCTTCCCATGGCAGAACTATCAGTTGTTCACTAATATTACTGCGTTATGCAAATGTAAACAGAGCCACTGTAGGGGTTACTATAGATTTGAATAGATGAGAGCAAAATAAAATAACTTTGTAGTGTAGAGGGTTCTGAGGATCAGAGCGAAAGAGGGGGGCTTCTTTTGATTTTTTCAAGAATATGCCTGTAAAAAGAGTGTCTTGTATTTGAACCACTCTTTTTTTTCTTTTCCTTTTTTTTTTTCAATGATTGATTTTATATAGTGGCTAAAACAGCTCCAGTATGCCCAAAGAAGGCTATGTATCTGTGAAATTCGCACATAGTTTGCATTCCAATTTTAAGGTCTGTGTTTGCTCTCACCTCTGTAATAATCTGATCTCCATCCATCTACATTCGCCCAACTAAATTTGGTATTCTCACTCAGTGAATCCTAATGGGTGAGATGGTTGAATCTTGAATGATCACTTCAAAAGCAGGCAAGCAGGGTCTTTCCGTTTGAAAGACTGGTGCAACACAATTTCCCTATCCTTCACTTCCTTAGTTAATCTCAAGCTAAACAGAGTTAAATCTCTGTGCCCCTCCAATAAAAGATTTTTGGTTCTTGGAAAAACTTCCTTTTCAGATTTCATACACAAATTAAGAAATTTATCATTTTCTTTTGATATTAAAATATATTTCTTGGCATTGTAGTAATTTCAAATGATGGTATGATAATTCTGTATAATATAACTGCAAAGTAGAAAAAACTGACCATCTATACCACGCTTGCTTACATTTATACTTCATGTGTGCAATATATCAATCCCATTTTCTGTAAGATTTTCTGTATTCAGCTTGTGTGAAAAAGTAAATTGATGGGAAGAATAGTTCCAGCTGTTTCTCCAGATGATTCTTTGATGAAATGAGTGGAGCAGTTTCTATATGCCATCATGTTACTTTGAATTTTGAATTTTGAGTAATGACTGTCTTAATTTTCAATAATGATTACTATTATTATTTCTAATTCATAATAATAATAATGATTCTTTGGGATTTGTATCTTTGTTTGGTTGTTTTTATCCTCATTTGAGGAATGGTACCATCAGGCCTTCATCACTGCCAGACTTTTTGTTCAGCAAATACATTTTCTCCACCTTTGATTTTTGTTAAATTCAGTATCCATTTTGAAGATTTCAACATTGCAAAATAAGTAGCAGAGACCTTGTAATAAGGCTGTTGTTTTTTTAACCCCATCTGAATTTTCAACACCTTGGTAATGATGAAAACTTCATACGATAAACTAGGATTTAATTTCATGTATCAACTAGTGGGTATTGAATAGTAATGATATATGGCTAGGGGTTAGCATGTTAATTACTTGGAATAGTAAGGAAGTTAAAGATGACTGTATAGTACAAAATGCCCTGTTATAAAATAAAAACACCTGGCTCCAAGTGGCAATCAGCTGTCTCTGATAAAAGCAGTACATGCCACCAAGATAATCTTGCAAAGCAGTAAATGTTACAAAGATGGCTGATATTCTCTTGATGCCAGAAATTCAACTTATTTTTGGCTGCACTACTTCTGTTGTTGCCATCACTACTACTTGTTCCATTGTATCATTGCCAATTCCATACATACAAATTGAGGGATATACATGACACATTTGGATACAAGCAGGATTACCTTGAATTGCCTGACTGAAATAGTTTTCATAGTCGGGTAGTTGTCTTTTAAAATAGCAAAGATTGGACTGATAAAAAAAAGTATAGTTGACAAGTAATGATTAGTACAGATTAGTAATCTATGACTAATTATGACGCCAGTGAAGTATTTTGTATAGTGTAAAAATGCTTCAATTATTGACATATTTTGCTTTATATATATATGTGGTGAAGAGAAGAAAGATCCTTTTGAGAAAATTCAACATGGAGGATTGTGAGATTGAACCTGAGGAATACCTATCATTACTGCCATGATGTTTTGATAAATTGGCAACTGATGAGCAAGATGCACACATGATTAATTAGATTAAAAACACCCGAGCAAATGGATAAATTTTGAATTACAGCTGTAGTTCTTGAAAATGTAAAGTGTCTCTCTCATCTATCTATCTATCCACACGAATACACATCTATATATCTGTATGTGATGTATAAATTAGTAAAGTGAAAATGAAGCAATGGTGAGCAGTAGATGGTTGGAATCTGTATATTGAGACATTTCACCTCAAGTTCACCTTGCTGCTGTTGGTCAACTCTAGATTATCACCATAACTACAAAATACCTCAGCAGCATGTAACCCCGAAATGACGCACACCCTTGAGGTAAAAGTCTATAATGAATAGTAGAAAATTTTTTGAGGGAAAGCATCAAGGAAACCCAACCTAGCCTAACATGAGAGAATAGAAAATTAATACATTCAGCAGGAAAAAACAATGAAAAATAAACCTGGAAATAAATTTTGAAAAATATATAAGTTTGAAAAAGGTGAAACTGACAGTTTGTATAACAATGTGAGGACATATATATGTTTATCACATTACTGGTGATGGTGTAGCTTGATGGTAATAACAAAATTACTTTGGAAGAGCTACCCTATTGGCCTCAGGTTTGAATCCTATAGCAGTTCATTCTTTTTATTTACATTCTCTGGCAAAATGATACATTCGAAAGGTAATAACAGGAGATCATTTCTTCTATGGATTATGAATTTGCATTATATTGAAATCCGATTTGAAATGTTCTCCTGATTACATGATTAATGTATCACTTACCCGAGACAACATCGTAAATAGAATGAATGATGATGATAAAGCTGCTGCAGGAATCAAGCCCATCACCTGATAAGGTAACAGCTTCAATGCAGCTAGAATCCAAACATTGAGTGAAAACACTGCTGGTGATGAAAAGGCTCAAATTTTATGTAAAAATGGTAATTTTGGCCTTGACATCACTAGCTTACATTCAGCTCAATGTTAAGAAAATCACTACGGTGACAGGTTCGATTCCGGGGGCTGGCACATTAACTTTAATCATAAATTCTATTTACATTGCCAACAGTGAGCGATACAATAACCATGTAATGACAATGAATTGTTTCAAACAGGTTACTTATTAGTGAAAAGTTCTATTCCAGCACCAGCCCCATTTTCTTCAATTGTTTATTTGATTTACATGTTCTGAGTTGAATGATATATTGACCGTGTGATGATGAGCAATCATATCTGATGATTTTTTTGGTAACACGATTCATAATTGATTCTGTTGGACCGAATAATGTTGATTTCTTGAATATATGTTATGTTATGTTGGAAGGGAGAAAAGAGACGGAACAAACAAAATGTGCGATTGGTTTGTAAGCTGTTACTTAAAATATATATACATATATATATGTATATATGAAAGTATATACGCGTGTATATGTGAGTATATACGCGTGTATATGTGAGTATATACGCGTGTATATGTGAGTATATACGCGTGTATATGTAAGTATATACGCGTGTATATGTGAGTATATACGCGTGTATATGAAAGTATATATTTATATATATGTGTGTGTGTGTGTGTGTATAAATCAGTATGTATATATATACATATATATATATGTGTTTGTATATGAATATATATATACATATGTATATGAATCTGTATATATGTGTATATGAATCTGTTTGTATATATCAATCCCTCTCTCTCTATATATATGTGTATATGAATCGGTATATATATATATATATATATATATATATATATATATATATATATATATGCGTGTGTTTATATTAATCTATGTATATATATATATATATATGCGTGTGTTTATATTAATCTATATATATATATATATATATATATATATATATATGTGTGTGTATATCAATCTATATATATATATATGAATATGTGTGTATATTTATATATATACATATATTAATCCATATATATATATTAATCTATATGTATATATATTATTCTATATATATATTAATCTATATGTATATATATTATTCTATATATATATTAATCTATATGTATATATATTATTCTATATATATATTAATCTATATGTATATATATTATTCTATATATATATTAATCTATATGTATATATATTATTCTATATATATATTAATCTATATGTATATATATTATTCTATATATATATTAATCTATATGTATATATATTATTCTATATATATATATTAATCTATATGTATATATATTATTCTATATATATATTAATCTATATGTATATATATTATTCTATATATATATATACATATGTATATATATTATTCTATATATATATATACATATATATATATATTATTCTATATATATATATACATATATATATATATTATTCTATATATATATATACATATATATATATATTATTCTATATATATATATACATATATATATATATTATTCTATATATATATATACATATATATATATATTATTCTATATATATATATACATATATATATATATTATTCTATATATATATATACATATATATATATATTATTCTATATATATATATACATATATATATATATTATTCTATATATATATATACATATATATATATATTATTCTATATATATATATACATATATATATATATTATTCTATATATATATATACATATATATATATATTATTCTATATATATATATACATATATATATATATTATTCTATATATATATATACATATATATATATATTATTCTATATATATATATACATATATATATATATATTATTCTATATATATATATATACATATATATATATATATTATTCTATATATATATATATACATATATATATATATATTATTCTATATATATATATATACATATATATATATATTATTCTATATATATATATATACATATATATATATATATATTGATCTATGAATATATATATTATTCTATATATATATATACATATATATATACTGATCTATATGTATATATATTAATCTATGCATGTATATACATATATATACTAATCTATATGTATATATATTAATCTATGCATGTATATACATATATATATACTAATATATATGTATATATATTAATCTATGCATATATATGTATATGCATATATATATATTAATCTATATGTATATATATTAATCTATGCATATATATATGTATATACATATATATATATTAATCTATATGTATATATATTAAACTATGCATATATATATATATACATATATATATATTAATCTATATGTACTTATATTAATCTATGCATATATATATGTATATACATATATATATATATTAATCTATATGTATATATATCAATCTATGCATATATATGTAAATACATATATATATATTAATCTATATGTATATATATCAATCTATGCATATATATATATATATTATTCTATATGTATATATATTAATCTATACATATATATATATATACATATATATATATTTATACATATGTATATATTAATCTATGTGTATATATTAATCTATATGTATACATATTAATCTATACATATATATATATATATACATATATATATATTAATCTATATGTATATATATTAATCTATATGTATATATATGTATATATATTAATTTATATGTATATATATGTATATATATTAATCTATGTGTATATATATATATATCAATTTATATGTATATATATATATTAATTTATATATATATATATATACATGAATATATTAAACTATATATATGTATATATAAATCTGTGTATATATATATATATGTGTTTATTTTTTTATGTATATATGATTATATGTGTGTATATTGAGCTATTTATATATATATATATGTATGTGGGTGTATAATAATCTGTACATATAAACATATGTGTGTATCATAATCTGTATATATATGTATATATATATATATATATATATCTAGAGAGAGATATGTGTGTGTATATAATCTGTTGATATATATATATATATGAGTATATTAATCTTTTTTTCTCTTTATATATATATATATATATGAATGAGTATATTCATCTGCATATATATATGAGTATATTAATCTGTTTATACATGAATATATATATATATATGAATATATGTATATATTAAGGTATATATATGTGTGTATAAATGTGTATATGTATATATATGCGTGTATGGATGTGGTTATGTATATATATGCATGTATGAATGTGGTTATGTATATATATGCGTGTATGAATGTGGTTATGTATATATATGCGTGTATGAATGTGGTTATGTATATATATGCGTGTATGGATGTGGTTATGCATATATATGCGTGTATGGATGTGGTTATGCATATATATGCGTGTATGAATGTGGTTATGCATATATATGCGTGTATGAATGTGGTTATGTATATATGTGCGTGTATGAATGTGGATATGTATATATGTGCGTGTATGAATGTGGTTATGTATATATGTGCGTGTATGAATGTGGTTATGTATATATGTGCGTGTATGAATGTGGTTATGTATATATGTGCGTGTATGAATGTGGTTATGTATATATGTGCGTGTATGAATGTGGTTATGTATATATGTGCGTGTATGAATGTGGTTATGTATATATGTGCGTGTATGAATGTGGTTATGTATATATGTGCGTGTATGAATGTGGTTATGTATATATGTGCATGTATGAATGTGGTTATGTATATATGTGCGTGTATGAATGTTGTTATGTATATATGTGCATGTATGAATGTGGTTATGTATACATGTGCGTGTATGAATGTGGTTATGTATACATGTGCGTGTATGAATGTGGTTATGTATACATGTGCGTGTATGAATGTTGTTATGTATATATGTGCGTGTATGAATGTGGTTATGTATATATGTGCGTGTATGAATGTGGTTATGTATATATGTGCGTGTATGAATGTTGTTATGTACATATATGCGTGTATGAATGTTGTTATGTATATATATGCGTGTATGAATGTTGTTATGTATATATATGCGTGTATGAATGTTGCTATGTATATATATGCGTGTATGAATGTGGTTATGTATATATATGCGTGTATGGATGTGGTTATGTATATATATGCGTGTATGAATGTGGTTATGTATATATGCGTGTATGAATGTATATATATGTATGTATATGCGTGTCCTAATGTATATATATGTATGTATATGCGTGTCCTAATGTATATATATGTATGTATATGCGTGTGTGAATGTATATATAAGTATATATATACGCGTGTATGAATGTTATATATGTATATATATGCGTGTATGAATGTATATATATGTATATATATGCGTGTATGAATGTATATATATATATATATGCGTGTATGAATGTATATGGATGTATATATATGCGTGTATGAATGTATATGGATGTATATATATGCGTGTATGAATGTATATATATGCGTGTATGAATGTATATATATGCGTGTATGAATGTATACATATGTATATATATGCGTGTATGAATGTATACAAATGTATATATATGCGGTATGGATGTATACATCTATATATATGCGTGTATGAACGTATACATATGTATATATATGCGTGTATGAATGTATATACGTATGTATATATGAATGGTTATATATAGATATGTGTGTGTATATGGATGTATATATGTATGTGTATATGTATGCATATATATATATGTATCTGTGTATGTATATATATATATCTGTATGTGTATATGAGAGTATATATATATATATATATGTGTATATGAAAGTATATATATATATATATATGTATGTGTATATGAAAGTAATTATATATATATATATGTATGTGTATATGAAAGTATATATATATATATATATGTATGTGTATATGAAAGTATATATATATATATATATGTATGTGTATATGAAAGTATATATATATGTATGTGTATATGAAAGTATATATATATGTATGTGTATATGAAAGAATATATATATGTATGTGTATATGAAAGTATATATATATGTATGTGTATATGAAAGTATATATATATATATATATATGTGTATATGAAAATATATATGTATATATATATGTGTATATGAATGTATATATATATATGTATGTGTATATGAATGTATATAAATATATGTATGTGTATATGAATGTATATATATATATGTATGTGTATATGAATGTATATATATATATGTATGTGTATATGAATGTATATATATATATCTATGTGTATATGAATGTATATATATATGTATGTGTATATGAATGTATATATATATGTATGTGTATATGAATGTATATATATATATGTATGTGTATATGAATGTATATATATATATATGTATGTGTATATGAATGTATATATATATATATGTATGTGTATATGAATGTATATATATATATGTATGTGTATATGAATGTATATATATATATGTATGTGTATATGAATGTATATATATATATGTATGTGTATATGAATGTATATATATATATATATATGTGTATATGAATGTATATATATATATATGTGTATATGAATGTATATATATATATATGTGTATATGAATGTATATATATATATGTATGTGTATATGAATGTATATATATATATGTATGTGTATATGAATGTATATATATATATGTATGTGTATATGAATGTATATATATATATGTATGTGTATATGAATGTATATATATATATGTATGTGTATATGAATGTATATATATATATGTATGTGTATATGAATGTATATATATATATGTATGTGTATATGAATGTATGTGTATATGAATGTATATATATATATGTATGTGTATATGAATGTATGTGTATATGAATGTATATATATATATGTATGTGTATATGAATGTATGTGTATATGAATGTATATATATATATGTATGTGTATATGAATGTATATATATATATGTATGTGTATATGAATGTATATATATATATGTATGTGTATATAAATGTATATATATATATGTATGTGTATATGAATGTATATATATATATGTATGTGTATATGAATGTATATATATATACGTATGTGTATAAGAATATATATATATATATATGTGTGTGTATATGGATGTATACATGTGTGTGTATATGGATGTATACATATGTGTGTATATGAATGTATACATATGTGTGTATATGAAAGTATATATATGTG
>OY735223.1:37604919-37662419 GCA_963457665.1 Thysanoteuthis rhombus | reverse complement strand
ATACATATATATATATATATATACACATGTACATATACATGTTTATATATGTAGTTGTATATATGTGTGTATGTATGTATATATATACATATATATATATATCGGTATATGTATGTATGTATACATATATAGATATATATATATATGTATATATATATATGTGTGTGCGTATATATATGTATATTTATGTATATATGTATATTTATATATGTATATATATATATATATATATATATATATATATATATATTTATGTATATTCATATATATATGCATGTATATTCATATTAATTTATATTCTTGTATATATGTATATTTATGTATATTTATGTATGTATATATATCTTTTTTTATGTATATAGATGTATGTTCATATATGTTTATATATGTATATATATTTATACATATAAATATGTATGTATGTATATTTACTATATATAGATAAATATTGATGTCTATATAAATATATATATATATATATATATGTATGTATATTTATATACATATGTCTATATACTTATATGTATATTTTCTCATATATGTATATATAAATGTATGTACGTATGTGTATATTAGTATGTATATATGCATACGTATGTATATGTTATACATACATATATATATATATATACCTACTAAATATATATGTATATACGTATTTATATGTATGTGTATGTGTATCTATATACGTTTATATATATTTGTATATATATACATATATATATACATATATATATTCTCATATATATATATATACATATATATATTCTTATATATATATATATATATATATATATATATATACATATATATATACATATATATACATATATACATACATATATATATATATATATATGCGTTTTAGTGTGTGTTTGTTCATACATATATGTGTGTGTGTACGCGTTACATTTAGTTTTATATACATATATGTGTGTGTGTACGCGTTACATTCAGTTTTTTGATAAAGTACATCGTCAGAAAATAAACCCTTTTGTTATATATTAGTGATGAGGTTTCATTTATTCTTTATGCATTGTATGATTTATTCAGCATATAGTTTCGTCATCAGGGAAACCAGTGGGAGTCAAGAGTAAGGGTTTTAGGGTGTCCTGTTCTACACTGACATACATTTTTAAAATCTGCGACAAGAATTCAAGCTTAAAAAATCAATTATAATTTTGTTTATCCATATGTTCATTGAAATTGTTTATCCAATCAATAGGCATGTGAATTTATCCGACAAACGATGCCCTTTTAGTTTGGTAAATATATATGTAGATTTTTTTTATCTCACTTTTTCTGCAATCATCTCTCTTCACTGTATCTGAAATCCTTTATTCACGGACGTCTTGGAATATTCGTTGCTCATTTTATTTCCATACGGGAAAATTTGTGATTCTCATAAGATTGATACCCCAATCTATTATTCAACATAAAGCTGATATCTTTTTAGTCAACACGTCAAAGTAATGTGTTCTAACTCAGGTCTTTGGGTAGGGGTCTAGAATTTTGCACATTGAACTAGTAGATATTAGTTTTTCTTTAAATGTGGTCTTTTATAATGCCAATAGGGACTTTTTCGCTACCTTTAGAAATGACTACTCAATTTGTTTGTTTTTTTTTTTCATCTGAGTTCCATTGAATTAGCTAGGAAATATTTCAAAATTTATGTCTAATAATTTTTCATATAAAACTATATTTTTCTAACCAACAAATCTAAAATGCTGCCACTTAAAAACCTTTACTAAAGATAACATGAAATTGATGTTTTAATAAAGTCAATGCCTGACTATTTCTATCTGAATTTCTGAGACAAAGCTTTGTTACTATCATATATTGATTTTTTTTACCCAAAGGTTATGATAAAAACAATTTTTTAAAAATGTATAAATGCCAGTCATAATCCTTGCTCAGAAACTAAGAGGTCAGTAAACATGAAGGTACAATTAGCATACAAAATTCATGTCAAGTATTACCCAAAACCATAACCATGCTGAAGATAATTCTATTATACTCATTGAATTTTCTTTCATTTTCAACTTTTTACAAAACGAACAATAACTTATATGGGAAACACATGATAGTTTTTTATCAAAAAATTACGCAATAAACAATTCATTCTAATACAAAATAGTTATTCAACAATGATTTGTTAACAGTAATTTTTCAAAGGTTTTTTACTCAATTTAATTATATAACAACAAATTTATAGCCTCAGAAGTCTCTAACAGCTTTGTATATGAATCTACAATTTTATTTAAATCTATATTGCAAAAACTTGAAATGAGATTGCAAGTAAATTGAAATAAATGAAAATTGAATAGAATATTAACATGTTGGTATTGATGCAGCCATCATTGACAAAATAGAACTATTATATCTTACATAAACTTCAGTGTATTATGAGAAAAATCAGATCAATACAAATGCCACAAGAGTCTCTCTACCTCTCTCTCTCTCCATCTCCATGTCAGCCTCTCTCTCTCTCTCCATCTCCATGTCAGCCTCTCTCTCTCTCTCTGCATGCCAGCCTCTCTCTCTCTCTCTGCATGCCAGCCTCTCTCTCTCTCTCTGCATGCCAGCCTCTCACACTCTCTCTGCATGCCAGCCTCTCACACTCTCTCTGCATGCCAGCCTCTCACACTCTCTCTGCATGCCAGCCTCTCACACTCTCTCTGCATGCCAGCCTCTCACACTCTCTCTGCATGCCAGCCTCTCACACTCTCTCTGCATGCCGGCCTCTCACACTCTCTCTGCATGCCGGCCTCTCACACTCTCTCTGCATGCCAGCCTCTCTCTCTCTCTTTCCATCTCTCTCTCTATCTCCGTGTCAGCCTCTCTCTCCACTGTCCATCAAATCTAAGCTAAGGTGCAGGTTGGAGGCATAGGTTGAGTTGATTCAGCTTCTTTGATCCTTGGAGGTCAAGTATACTAATCCCATTTAATGGTTCATTATGGAATCCCCCCCCCTTTTTTCCCTTTCCCTCACACATCAGACTATACAACTAAAATATAACAATATTTAATTTGAAACTTGTTACTACTGGCATCATAGAAAATGAAATCGTTTCATTATTTTGACAAGTATTTTCATCTTTATTGACCCTAATGAAGATTGTGATAAAAACAACATAGGTGAGTATTGTCATAATAATGACAATGCTTCATTTAAAAATTTCAGACAAGAAATTGAAGGATATTATACTTATAATTTGATGATGAAATAGCATATTTGATGAAGAAAAATTCTTCTATTGTTGTTTTGCTTGATAGTACATTAATGTTTAAGCCTTAAAGTAAATCTTTCAAGTTTGAAGGTAGATTTTCTCACAATCTCTTGCTTTTTGATGATTTGTTGTTTTGATCTCTTTTTGAAACAACTACACAAAACAGAATTTTAAAGAAAAGAAAAACTGGGTTTGAAAATTAGACTAGCATTTTAAAAAATAGCCTAAACATTTAGGAGACTGACTTTTGCTGGGTCAAACTCCACTCAGACTCCCATTCCAACTGAAGATGATTACCAAAACTTATTTCAAGAAAGGTAAAAATGTCATTCAAATGCTCAAAAAGATTTGTGCTGTTCATGAAGAAGGTACTCTGAATGATCGAGGGATCAAATCAAGTTGTTGCTGTCTAAACACTACAGAAATGTTCTGGTTTTGAAACAAATTATGATGGGCAATGAAAAGTGGATACTTCACAACCATGTGAAATGCGAGAGATCATGGAGCAAGTGAAATGAGTCCCCACCAACTGTACCAAAGGCTGGTCTTCCTCCAAATAAATCAATGGTATGTATATGATGGGAATGGAATGGAAACCACAGAGTTCATTCTGGACCGGCAACTGATCGATTCAAACAAGTGCTACTCCAAATAAGACATTGAAGACACCAATCTAGAAAAATTGTGCTGAATTAGTTCAGAGAAGGTATAATATTCCATCAGGATAGCATTAATCTGCATGCTTCTTTGGTGACCAGGCAGAAATTGTGAAAACTTAGCGGGGAAGTTTCCACTCCATTCACTAAATATTCAATCTTCAGATTATGTTCTATCATAGAACCTGCCCTATGGGCATTTAGTAAATTATTGTACAATTACAGTTTTTTGAGAATGCTCTCAATGGAAGAAAAATTTGACTCCCTGGAATAAAAATCAGAGAGCAATTCTCTGCAGAGAAGATGAAAAATGTCTCGGAGGATTGAAATATGAAATTGCCTGAAAGGTGGCAGAAAATAGTGGAACAAAACAGTAAATTTGTCATTCAATAAAGTTATTGTTGAAAAGAAAATGAAGTCCAATACATCTTCATGTGACATTTTTTGGTAGTTTGGCTTTTACTCTGTTAGATATCACTTTTCTCAGCCGTATCGAGTTGAATTGATAAGAAACATGGTTCAGTCTTTCGAGTGAACCATCCTCATCTTCATTTACTACCATAACTAGCAATGTTAAGTATCATTTTTCTCAGCCTTATCATGATGGATTGATATGAAAATTGGTTAGGTTAACCATCCTTGTCTTTATCTGCCTCCTACTACTACCACAACTAGTGATGTTAAAATATCAATTTTCCCAGCCATATCATGTTGGATTGATATGAAACTCAGTCCAGACCTTAAGTTGAAGAATCTTCATCTCCCCTTTCTTCTTCCTACTACTACCACAGATGATGGACGTAGTCAATTAATAAACTGAATGTCATGGGGTCATAATGACATAGTATCCAGTGAGGATTGAACTCTCCAGTTATGGTTTACAAAAATAGCTTACTAACCATTGTTCTACAGCAGGTGCACTCTTTATATTTGTAACACCTACACTGAACCTACTATACTTATATTGGTGCTTGGGATTATTCTGTATTTCCAGTTAGCTTCAGTGTTCAGCGTACAAGCCCAAGTAGGCCAGATTTCAACTGCCGATTTTTAAAGCAGACCTTCCATTCTCAGAAGATTATGTACACATATCCAAATTTACAAATGTTCACGTGGTTTAATTCTCCCTTACATTATGTTTATATTTTTTTGCACTTTGGCACAATCAGTCTTTAATTCTCTCTTCGTCTATTTCATATTTCTTTTAATATCAATGGACTACACAAAATCAGTAAGCTCAATCTATCACAAGCTAAGCTACCAAGCAGGAAAGAAATCTAAAAGCTTGTATTTTATCCATTGTTTCATTTCTGACCTACACTTGAATATCTAGGATTCACTGCCAGTTTTGCATCCAGGGTTCTTGCCAAAAATCAAGAGTGTGTGCATGATAGGAATATATACATTTATGCATTTGTCACTGTGTCAAGTTTAGTTTTAGACTGTAAGCATTCCACTTGATTATTGGCTTAAATCCTTTTTGATTAACTCATTAGGGCCATTCTAAATACAGTTGTTTGTTGCTAGTAGGAATACCACATCTGAGAAAGTTCCTGTATTTCAGCCTTTACATCTTATTACTGTATTACTTGGACAATATCAAAGTTTTAATTAAATACAACATTATATTTGCTGTTTCACTTGTGAATCTATTATTAACTGGAATATATTTTTCTTCAAAAAATGTTCTATTATGCCAGTGGACTGTGACATATTATTTTCAACATTGTGGTTAGAGTGTGGAGGATTTGAAAGAGAAAAGGAAGCTGTCAGCAAAAAAAGTCTCCTGAAAGTATTAACATATATGCCAGTAGATGTGATGGAAACTTTTTATATTTTTGTTAAACTATGCCAATATTACACTGCATCCAATGCACTGATATTAAGACTAAGAAGCCATTTATTGAAGCTCAATATGGGACTTTGATGAGTTATAGTGAGCTGTAGTTCTCTGAAGACCCATGCTATATAGTCCAGCAAAAACAATATGTGATGAATGAGTATCAGGGAGTTGGTAACCCAAAGCCCTTCGATGAAATATGTTGTGGAGTGGTAGTTAATGATTTTAACAGCCAACCAGGCCTTCAAGAGTGATAAGACTTCAGAGATCACCAGTGTACCCTACCTGCATGGAAAGATAACATTTTAGAAATTATCAGGTACTTTTGATCTACCTTTATTTTTATTTATATTTAGAGCATGTACCGTGAGTAATTGCTCAGGGTAGGTCATTGATCGACCTTTAAAGTGAATTGTCAATAAAACTAAAGCCTTTACTCGTCATAATTCCTCAATATATTTTGATAAAACTTGAAAGTGACTCATATGTACAAAGTTATTTCTGCAAATCTTTTTTCACTAAGCAACATTTAAAAAATGTGAGTGTATATTTGCACTTCTATATAATATTTTACATTTGATCATTAACCTTTCTGATTTTTATTCAGAGTAGGTTCTACCTACATTGATGGCACGTCCATGTGGTATACTTTCAGTATTCAATTCATGGCTATAATAGTAGTATAAGAGAAATTAGAGGCCTGACTGAATAACAAGAAAAAGCAGTATATGGCACTATATGCTAGTCTTAAAACTGCCAAGTTGACTACATCATACAGGTATTCTCTCTCATTTCAGTTTCATATTTTTTCCATGGCAAAAATGATGGAATATGAAGTTCAGGAATTTTGAAGAATTTTAAAAATCCCTTCCAGATGAAGATTTTGAATCCTAAATAAAGGACATGTGTGGTTCAATATGTCAACTCTAATCTAAATCTTTATATCACTTATAAGTTTCCAGGGTTACTTCCCTTATATTGATTATCAGGTCTGTTGCTGAGTTCATTACAATATCCACCTTCAAGGGAGGCAAGTCTCTTCTCCACGTTTCCAGCTTTGATTTTTCAGTTTGAAGAAAAGATCAAATTTGTACTGACCATATATAGAGCAAGTTTTTTTTTGGGGGGGGGGGGTTACGTTGGAATTTCACTAGGCATTCATTGGGAATTCTGTCTGATCTTTGCAACTGTCATCAGTTGCAAACAAATTTGACTGTCTTTCAAGCAACCACAAAGATTATTATATGGACAAGATAAAAAGTGCATTAAAAATATCATTTAAAAGACTTTTTATCCTAAGTATCATAATTTTTTCAGTTTGTTTTTTGAAAAATCGGATTTTTTTTTCTTAGTGCTGTAATAAAGTGGTATTTTCATTGTAAAGTTAACCTAGCTAGCTGTTTATGTAACCTAAGATATTGCAGGTAAGATTTAGCAAAGAAAAACATCAGAACTTCCTTTCATTCTGAAAATTACATACCTAGTAGCACAGCATAATATGGATATAGGGAGCAAAAAATGAAACAGCATGGTTTAGTGTTGACTGCATTCAAACCAAACTTATGTGGACAAGGTTTCAGCTTTACTTGAAATATGAACTTTGGATAACCATGAGATGACTAGCCAATCAAGGTTAACAATGGGTGTAACATCTTTTCACTGCTTCTACTGACTGGGCAGTTAGTTGGTCATAGGAGAGTGGTTTGCTCAAGTAATTACTCATCCACTCTTTTCTGCATCAAGCATTGTGAAATGTCAGTGGCAAAACTTTTATCTACCAAAGTGAACATGAATAGACTCACCTCCAACCATAAATACAATCAATTTGCATGTAGCAGAAACAGATTTGATTCTTGATTAATTTCAGGGGATGAAGACATAGAGTAGACTTGTTCAAGACCAAATGTAGTGGCTTTTTAGAATGAAACCATTCTATAAGATGAGAGCTTTTCAAGTGAACTAAAGATTTTGTTGCAGTGCTAGTTTAAGAAATAATGACACTATCCTCTAAATTATTGATTTGATTTTGAGGAATCAGGAGTGAATTGATATTGTTAAAGAATTACTGATAGACAGCTGAAGGTTATTATACCTAGTATTATTTGAATTAGCATCTTCGTTTTTCATCACATTTTTCTGGCAGGTTTTCCAGCTGTCCCAAGGGCTACATCACATCTGGCACACTCCCCCCTGCTAATTTCCATTTACTTATTGGTCAAGTGACAAAGATTTCATAACAAATTTTAATGACATACTTCTGAGGAAGACCAGAGAGCCTACCAAGTGAAATGTAGTGATTGAAATAACAAAGGTAAAAATGCTCATCTGAACATTCCACCTTGGAATTTCAAACAGTACATGAATATATTACTCATCATGAATGTAGTCGCTAACAAAACTTGCATAAGGTTTAGATGCCTTTGGCTCAAAGCAATGATGTTCATGTATTAGTAATCTTTTTTGATGAATTTTTGATGAAATCTTGGCTCAAGATGGTATCAAGTTTGAACATGAGAAAAGTGTGAAACCTTATGTCCACTACAAGTTCAATTGAAAGATTTGCCTATAAACACTTACATCAGGTTGTATTTAAACAAAATAAATTTTTGAAAATTCAGATACAAAATTAAATTCAACAATTTCACTTTCCATCCTATTTCTTCTGATTTCTCTTTCTGCTCCCATCTCCTTCTCCATCCCTTCTCTCATAATACTCCCATTTTCCTTTTTTACCTTTTCTTTCTTTGCTCCCATTTCCCTCTCCTCCCACCCTTTCTCTGCTCACATTTCCCTTCTCTAGTTTTCATCCTGTCATTTTCTCTTGCTCCTCCTTCCTCACTTCTTTTGTTTTTCTCCCTCCACCTTATCCCTCTCCTATTTTTCTCTCTGTGTTCCCATTTACCCTTCTTTTGCTCTTTGTGCTTTAGTATCCTTCTAACCCTCTCCGAACTCTTTCTATCCCTCGCCTCTCTTGTCTTTCCCCCCTCCTTTTTAGTTTTGCTTCATTTTATCCCTCTCTTCCTCCAAGTGCTTGAGGAACCCTGAAATCAAGTTTTTGATCTTCTAGATTTATTCCATTCCATCCTGAAACTTGGCTTCTGAAAATTCAAACTTTGATGCAGTAAGTCCCTTGCTCTCCTAATAAACAGATGCACCATCCCAAAATCAAAATGTTAGAAATTACTCCAATTATGTCAATAACATTGTGTTATATACATGTACACTTGTTTCTTTTCATCACTGAATAATGAAATTCTTCCTTTGATTCATTTTTGGACATCATTGACTTGGAAGAAAACTAAAAAGTAGAGCAAATGTTTATGCTATGTCATTTCCATGACAGCTAAAAAATAACAAAGCCTACAAGGGAATTATTTTTGTCTTATTATTTCTTTCTCTTCTATCCTACAAGTGTTCACATGTCTGGAGAAAGAGAAGCAGATGTGTTAATATGGGGATACGAATGAACAAGGTTTTGAAATAGCATCTACTCTTCCTAAGTGCAGATCAATAACCTATTTTTAGCAGACTCAAGGCCTATATTTATCTTCTGGTGTAATTTGGAGGCCAAGTACAAGGAAATAATCATTTAATTCAGATTAGTTTCTTCTGTTTGAACTTTTATTCAACAATCTTGATTTTACTTGTCTCCTTTGAATGCTGTCTCTATTCTACAGCAAAATCCAGCTCTGGTTTTGTTCCAGGTGCAAAGATATCAAGTAGCCAGTGATCAGTACCTGATTGAGGTGTGGGTTTTAGGGGTTCGGGGGCTCCCCCAGCTGGAGGGCCTCTGTAGAGTAAGTGAAAAGTTATTTCATTTGTGAATGCTGAGTCAAAGTATAACCACATGGAAAACATGTTCTATAATGGCACAAAAATTCTAGGAAAATTATAAATTAAACAGATAAAGTCATAAGAACATCTTGAAAACTGCACCCAAAAACAAAAGCCTGTCAAAAATTGAGAGGGAACAAAATGAGTTCAAATCGGACAGTAGAAGAATGTTGACATAGAATTTTTTCATAATTCCTGCTTACATGTAGTTGAACCAATAAGCTGCTAGCTACTTCCATTAGGGTTGAAATGCTGAACAAAATTGGCCCTAACTTCATAGTTAGATCTTTTACTTTATTCCATGTCTCAGCAGCTGCTGGCAGGTGAGAGAGAGAGAGAGAGATCTGTCCCCTCTGGTTTCTTTCTCCTAATCACCCTACTACAATATAGATTCTCTGCAGCTCCCTTTGTCAATATGGCATCTTTGTTTGAAGAGTCAACCAATGAGAGGAGGGAACTACTTTTAAGCTGTATGCTGGTTGGCTAGGTGAGTCAAAACTCTCTGTAAGGAAAACTGTAATTGGCCAGCTGACCACAAAACCAATTCTCACTAAAATTAATGGCCCCTTATCTATTTGTTCGATTAGTGAACACTTTCGCTGCACTCTGATTAACATGGTTCCAATTAATGCACTAAAAAACTTTGATCCTGACTTGCTGCTAAATAGGGGTGAAGGAGCGCAAAGAAATTATTTCCTATTAACCAGTGGGAGATCATTCCTAACACGTCTCGACTGCTACTGGTTAATTTTCTGTTATAATTATGTATGATAAAATGGTATCAATAATTTATGATTGGGATTTCACCAAAGCTTAAAAGAAAAAAAAAACTGCAAATAATCTATAAGGTGTTCCATTCCATCACACATTTACAATTTTTAAGTGGTAAGTATTTGTAACATTTCAATTTTCTGTTGATCCTTTATTTTTTCCCACTGCATAACAAAACCCTCTAAATTATGAGCTGGGTTAACTATATGAATGATTTTTTCCCAAGCAAATCCTTACAAAGAAAAAGTAAATGAAGCTCTCTACTTGGAAACTATGTCAACTCCAAGGAATTGAAGCTTTTCAATGATAGAACTAGAAAGATTACTTTTCATTTGGGTTGAAGAGAATCCCTTTCAATACTGACATTATCAAAGCCAAAAAGCTTTTTGTCTCTTCTCTTAATTGAAAGAAAAAGAAACGGGTTTAGTTACTCACTCAATAAGAGCCATCATAGGACCAGCAGTGCGTCATGTTTGGGGTGATCAATCAAAAAAATTGGAAAAAGGTGTGATCAATGAAAAAGTTAGTTATTTTGCCTTTTGTTGGATCACTAAGAAGTCCAAATTCAAAAATGAAAAAAAAAACCAAGTTGACACAAACTACGTACCAATTTAGAATAAACTTACATTGTACCCCCCCAATAAAAATATTGGAGTGAGGGATTAAAAAAACCAACCATTCTTACTTGACAGGTTAAGGAATAAATGTTAAAATTTTCAGCCTTTTAGTTCCATTGGTGTGGCCTGTACACATCATAGATAACCAGCCAGACCGACTTGAAAACTGATGTAACCTAGGTAACCTTGGATGACGGTTCCTAACAGAAAAAGAAATGGTGGAAAATAAAGAATTCTCTTCTAGTTCAGAATGGTTTCATCGTTTTAAGATGAATTGGCTTGCATAATGTACAAATTGCAGGCAAGGCTGCTAGTGCAGATGAAGAGGCAGCAAAAAAATATGACATTTTAAAGAAAATTATAGAAGGTGACTATAATGACGAGCAAATTTTCTATATCTACCAGATAGGAGGCATTTTTTTCCAGAATAAACCAAAGACATTTTTGCTAACTGACAAAAATCACAGCCTACTTTTAAGGTCTCTGAAATATCATTTGACACTTTTATTTGATGACAATGCTAATGGTAATTTTAAGCTAAAACCTCTGCTTGTACATCATACAGAGACTCCAAAGGCAGTTGAAAGCTTGAATCAAAATAGTAATTTGCCAGTATATCTCGGAATTTTTGAGATGAGGTATTATTATTATTTCTATTGATATTCGGACCATCCCCATCTTGGTTGTTTTTGCAGTAATTTTGTCTGATGTATGACCATGTATGGAAAGAAAAGGGAGACCACCTTAATAGCAATTTGGCAGTCAAATAAGAAAGCATAGGTGATGAAAGCTTTTTTTACAGATTAGTTCACAAAAGGATTTTGTCCAGCATTCAGAAAATTATTGAAAAGTAAAATAATCTTGACTTTGAAGCGTTGTTAATTCTGGATGATGCACCTTATGATTCTACTCTCAGTGACTTGAATGAAAATGTAAAAGTGATTCTTTTGCAGCCTATTGATGAAATTACTTTTTTAGGCTTGCTGCCCTAGTAAAACATTTAAACAGACCATTGAAGTATAAAATTTTGGAAAAATTACTTTACGGATGCAGTTGAAAGCATTCAACATTCATGGCTCCAAGTCACTGGAAAGAACATGAGAACTGTCTGGAAATGTATCTTGCCACACGTTCCAATGGTTTTGTTGATTCCACTAAACTGTTTAGTCCCATCAAAGCTTCACAAGAGCCTTGTTAAATATACGTTTGGGGAACTCATTCCCCACCCTGTCCATTGCCAGCCTCTCATGATGCTATGGGGTTGGAATATATATTGTATTTAGTACAAGATAGGTAACTTTTTCTATTTTAACCTTGAGCATTGTAATAAATATTATCTGATCACCTCCCTTGAACTTTGTAGTCATAAAATAGAGAGAAAAAAATATATATATAAGCATATATGTACTCAAAAAAAGACGGGTCTATTAATACATGGATTGGCTCTAAGGACCCTGAAGTTATTTTTTTAGGTAATTTATTTTTAGTAATTCAAGTATCCTAATTTAAAATTTTTTTTTTTCTTTTTCAAGTCTCAACTCAACTCAAGCTGTTTTAAAGGATGTTCAAACATAAAGTCTTAAGTATAACATTAAACAAACTTTAAACATTTCTCTGTCACTCAAGCATTTCTGTAACATGTCCTTTGTTATGTCAACAGACTATCACATTTTACAACCCTTTTATAGCTTTATTGGCTCTGTTAATCTATTTCACATCGACCAATCCATTATGAATTTTCGGTTATATCAAGACTCAGATATAACAGACAATTGAATTCAAACATTCAAATTTGCATATTTAATCTTTATATGGATAGATATTTGATATGATTTTTTAGCCACATGTAGATGTTTAGTAGTAACAAGAACCATGTAATGTACGCTTTGTTATATTTTTGTGCTGTGTTTGAATGAGGTCTTAGACAAGGCTACTTTTAAAGCAGGTATAAATCACTAAAAGCTGAAGGTTTAAAAAGTTACATCGCAAGCCAATGCAATCAACACTTAGTATATTTCAATATTTAGGCCTTATCTGCTCAGCGCCAGCTGTTTTTATCATCTTTATTTTGTTTTGTTTTTTTCCTCTTTATTTGGTATTGTCTGCACAAGCCTCTTTCTAACTTGATGATGTGACTTCAGCGCATTGCAGTTCTGTAACAACTGCTATACATGAAGCATGGAACTAATATATATTTTGATAATGTGATGCAATCAGATGAAAGAAACTTCACTGTATTTTCTTATGTCTCTATCACATAGCTTTGTGAAGAAAAAGCTTAACTGAATAAATGGCATTCAGGTTCTCTAGAACTTCTCCCAGACACAAAAAATTACTTCACTAAACCATTACTTTTGAAGAATTAGGAATTTTTTTTTTTTCATTTGGCTTTGTTATATAATTAGTAGGTCACCAGCAAATTATCAAAAGGAAAAAAATCTGTTTGTGTTCCTGATGGTAGAGAGAAGTCTTGATAAACCTGAATGAAGATGTTGTCAGGATACTGGAACCATCTCCAATTTTCCACCTATTCGTAAGGTGTCATCGGCATATGGAGACTTACTTAATTAGTTTGTTTTTTATTCTTTATTTCTATTTTTTTATAATCCACTTCCGGCTTGCTAGGCCAGTCAAAGCTTCACCAGAGCCTTGTTAGATATATTTTCGCAGAACTCATTCCCCACTCTATTCATTGCCAGTCTCTCATGATGCTGAGAGGTTGACATTTCCTGGCTGGAATTCAGTTATCCATCTTCTGGACTAGTTAACCAAGACTGAATACCCCACAGTTTTCCTTGCTATTTACCCTAAGTTGAGAGAAATTGATTCATGTCTTTCCTAAGGGCATTGGTGGGAAGTGGACACTAATGGTCTCAGCTGGCATTTTAACTTGGTTTGCTGATTCTATTTTTCATGCTGCCTACTCTTAGGCCATCCACACCTGCTAACCAAATTACTGATATAGCATAATTCACTGTACTGCATATACTTGTAAAATCATGCTGTTTTTAATAACAAATATGTTTATGCTGTGACTGAAAAAATGGAATTCTTTCTTTCTACTGTTTCTCTTCATTTGATCTTATTTTACAGTACGATTGCTATGAAAAATTGATCAAGTTCTTGAATATGCTTTGTTTCAGCCCAAGATTTCAAGTCCTTTTGTTTTTTGCTGTGTGCCTGTCTCTATCTCTGCCCCATGTCTGTCTCTCACCGCATTCTATCCATCTCTCAAACTTCTCTGTCTGTTTCCCTCTATCCTTTACCATATGTCAGTTCAACTAACTATACTTCTCCACTCCTTACTGTCTGTCCAGCCATCTCTCTCTCCTCCCTTCTTTCCATCTGTTTATTCCCCACCCTCCAAATACTGTCTGTCCATCAATACATACTCCTCCCACCCTAATTCAGTCTTTCCATCTATGTGCCTCTTCCCACTCCTTCAATTTAGTTTCACCAGCCAACTGGTCACTCTCTCTTCAGTCAGAACCAATTTCTCAGTTCCATTTCTTTCGTTTCTGTCTTTTCAGTGCTTAATAACTTCGCACCTCCGGCCAGTTTCCCTTCCGCTACCTCTCCAGCCAACGGGCGTGGATTCCCAGCAGCCAACAGTCCAGGTCCCATTGAACTGTACAATTCCGGCCAAGAGAGCCTCGGTTATGTCCAGGCCACTAGTCCACAGCCTTCAGGATTTGGGCCAAGTATAACAGCAAATAGAGTAAGTAAAATGCTAAATGTTGTTTGTTTTATTTTGCTGTTTTTTTCCAAAAGAAAAAGTTGTTCTGTGATCCTAGCACAAAGTATTTTATTAGTACATATAGCTTTAGTTCTTTCATTTTTTCAAATTAATTTAATGACTGGGGATGAATTTGCTAAAAATGTGATAAATGTAACTGGAAGATGAAGGAAGTAGACAAAAAAACATCTTAGTACCAGGCTTTCTCAAAGCTACATAACTGAGCATGAGTTGTTTGTCAGTTATGATTGAGATTAGCTTAGTTTTGTACAGAGCCCCCAAAAAGAATAGTATAGGTATAATGGTTCCTATATTGTGTGAGGGAGAGTAGTAATGGTAGTTGGCTTTTGTGTAGCGACTGGATGGTGTAGTTGCTGAAGACAACGGAATTTGTCTCCTTTTATTTTTTACCACCACATGCTAACGTCATTGTAAGTGTTGACGAAGAGAGGCAATCGATAATCACCAAGAATAATATGTGTGGCAAGTATGGATATGGACGTGGAGATTAAGAAGAGATTGTAATCATAATAGAGACACAAACGAATGTCTAGACAAACAAATAGGACATACATTTGATGATGAGACATTAATAACAATACGTATGGAGCTGAAAAGAAAATACATGTAAGTATTACTAAAATTGATTGTGATAGAAAAGGCCTGTTTAGATTAGATTACTACATAACATCACTATAGAGAAGGAGAAAGTTGGTTATCAGTTAATTAAGGAAGTAGGTTGGATCCATGATAGAATGAATTTATAGTGTAAACTTGTAGTTAAGTAGAAGATAGAAGTTAGTGTCTAAGTGAAAGGTAGGAGCTCTGTGCAAAGTAGTCATAGTAGTCATGCATTAATGAAGCAGAAGTACAAAGAACGACTACAGAAACTGGGTATTTGTGGTTTGCCAAACTGCCAATTTGGGGAATGATGTACAACACCAGAATTTGTGATTGCTTATGAAGGACTTTTGGGCCATTCGCAGATGTTGAAAAACACAACAGAAAGACTATTCAAGTTACACAAAACACATATGTTTTAACTTATGTGTGCTTCCTGAAGTAAGGAGAATTAGAAAGAAGATAATTGTGACTGTTGTGTAGTAAATACATTGTCATTTCATTCACATGAGATGAGGTTGTGAATACATGTTTTTGAGCTAGTAAGGAGGACACGATTAAATAGCTGAGCATATGAGAGATATCTCAACATCTATGAAATGAAATTGGCAATGTTTAGAATAGTGATTGGTTGTGGTGGAAAAATGGTAACAGTCATATCGTCTGGGAGGCCAGCAAAATAGTACCAATCCTAGAGAGGAGGAAAGGAAGAGAGACAAAGAGAGAAGTAACTGACAAAGAAAGTTTGGGCTTCAAATGAACACGTGCGTTCAGAGCTTTAATAAACAGTAGGTAGAGAAAGTGACATTTTGCATGCGGAGCTAAATTTAAGGTTAATCATCTAAAACTAATACTTATTCATTTTCGTATTTAATTTCAACTAAAAATAAAGGAGTCACTACAATATTCTAATTGCATTGCTATGAAAATCAATAGCATCTGAAATATTGACTTTTGCATAGTCTCTAACACTGACCTGGTGGAAAATACACTATTATCTTAGCCACCAAGCAAGCTGTGATGGATTTTTTTATGATTGCTTCTCTTATCTTTAGAGCTGGATTTGAACATTTCTAGGCCCAGAGCACCTTAGAAACAGTAGAACTCTCATACCCAGAAATTAAAATGCATAGCAAACCACAAATCTTACACAAAGTCTGTTTATTACATGTAATTGGAACTGACAAGTTATGAATACATTGAAAGGCTAAATCAGTTATATATCTGAAGTAAATACATATATATATATATATATATATATATATATATATATATATATATATAAATACATGTCAGCAAAAGTACATTTTAGGTAAGACAAATAATATAGCTATACTGCTATATAGTCTTTGGTTTCCATAAATAATAATGGTTGACTCAACAATTTACATAACAAAATTAAACTCTGAACTAGGACTAGGCAGTATATCAACTCTGCGCAATATACTGGTACATTTTCATACATGGTATAAGATTGAGCAATACTATATACACTGATATAGCCACAATCAGCTATTTTGGAGTTTGATCTAGCTCCTTTTTTCTCAGGCTTGCCTGTCCCCCTTCCAAATTGTTTGTGCAATCCAGCCCACACTCTACCACTATGCGTGTGTACCAAACCCACCCTTCTCGCCTTCACACTTCTACCTACTGTCTACCCCATTAGCAAACTATTTTTTGTTTTAATTTCTTGTAGTGAGAGAATTCTGTGCTTTCGTTATAATTGATAAAGTAACATTCTCAGAGATATACCCATTTTTTAACTATTCTATTTATTGTGACTTTGATTTCAGTTTGTTTTAATGAAAGTTTTTGTGGAATCTCATATGACTGATTTGAACATAAGAAATACCGGGATGTATATTGTATTCTTCCTATATCTGCATCTGAAAAATTTTCAATGAACATCTCAAACCATATCGTCTTTAGAATACTGCTCTCTACATCCGGTAGTCACAAAGCACTTAATCTTTCATGGGTTATTGTGGTTCTCAAATAAATCTTTATCAGTGCAAATTTGCTGAATGATATCAGTCTTGAACAATTAGTGATCATCATGTTCAAATATATTCTAAGAGCTACATTAACAGATGGAGAGGTATCAGCTAGCCCTTCATCCTGGAGTAAAACTACCTGATAAGATGGAGTGAGATATGACCTGAGTTTGACAAAACCTGCAAACTGGACAATTTCTCCCCTGAACACCTTTACTGAACTGAAGCAGTGATGAGTTTCTCCTCTTCACTTCCTATCTCTGTGAAAGTTGACTGACCTGTACGCTACCCTGCATTCTTGTGAGGCAACAGGCAACTTATCTAAAATGACATTATAAGTTCTACAACTGAATTTTTCTCCTGGGGAAAGGACAACCTCTTCTGAGATTTGCATCATTACGTTTGTTTCTCTATTGTGGCCTGTCTGTGGTTGCTTTAAAGTCTGTGTTGCCACAGAAGTTCCTGGCATCCAATTCAAACACTTCGTGCCAATCCCAAAGTGATTCCAGAAACTATCCTGAGAATCAATTAGATCCACGACTTTCTTCAGGCCAACTTCAATTTGAAAAGATTTATTTGTACTGCTGAACCATACAAGAATTAAGTTGGCCATCAGAGCAGTTTCAAGACAATCCGTTTTATCTGCCCTTTTAGCAGTGAAGGTTGTTCAGTATGCTGGCATGCCTGTAAAGGTATCAAATTTTTAAGAATAGTTTATGCTATTTCATCCACATTTATATTGTTTATACCATCACTTAAATTGTCAACCTGTGATAAAAATACATATTGAAAAGATGCACCATAGAATTTTTTCTGATCATACTAGTAAAATCCTAAACTTGTCAGATGATCATGAGATTGAATACTGTCCAAAATATCCGTCTAAAGAATGCCAGAATGGTAAACTTGGAATGAAAGATCCATTTGCCACATAATATATATAAAGGGCCAGGACATTCCCTGAAGTCTGTGCTATCCTTGGAGAACTTTAAGTTTTTTGCCAAAGCTGATAATTAAAAAATGGCCTTGCGCCTAATTTTGTGTTCTGAAATGGAGGTGCAGAAAATAAATACTCAGGAAAACCTATGGAATCAAACTTGCCTAAGTGACAGAGGGGTAGGGGAACAAAGATGATGAAGGTTGTCATAAATTACAAATGGGTCTTTTTTGTCCCCCCCCCACACACACACACACACTGAATAATTATAGCTAAGTGTATTTTTCTTTGCTTAATAAATGCAAATTTTTAAAAAGTTGAGGACGTTTCAGCTGTTATCAAGATTAGTCAGTCAGGGCAAAGATTTATTTATTTTGTGGGCTTCCGACTTTTTTTTAATTTACATTTATTTAGCAGACAAAAATATAGTGAGCTATAATAGCTATAATAATTTAGTGCGGTTGGAACTGACAAAAAAATACTCCTACGAATTATGTATCTTTTGGAAATTATCAGCGGGATTTTGACTATAGTATGCCATGTGGCCATAATACCTGAAATATCAATGGAGATATTTCTATATATAATACCCCTACTCTCGCAGTGATGCTTGCCTTAGTTCCTGATCTCTGACAATCCATTTTTTCCTAATTTTCAATACACAACATACAGATTAAGTGCCAAAATAAATTTTAGATCAAAAATAGCAAAATTTAGAGTTGAATCATTAATATTTTTCCCAACAACCAGAAATATTTAGTTGGTGCAGAAAATGACAAAGAAATGCTGGAAGTGGTGGGGTAGAGAAAAATGAGTTAGTGAGCAACAATTGGAAAAGCCAAAGCCTTTAGAAGGTCAGTGCTAAAATATAACTATTATTGTTTCATATTTTTCCCCTACTATCAGGATTTTTGCACTGTTGCTATCATTAGCAGTGAATAGTGAATAAAAATTTTGACTTTCTTGTTAGATGAATTGTACCTGCAATAAGATGAGTTACATAAAAAGCTAGCATATATGCATAATTTATTTTCTATTCTTTAAATTCTAGGGCCCTCTGATCACTGCAAGTTATCATAATGGATATCACTGAAGAACTGGGACTGTCAGCTTGTAGTGTTGCTAGCACTAATCATGGTAAGGATTTCTATTTTTAATGTAAGCATTAAATTATTTATGTTGATTATATCCATTTGACCTGATATATATGAATATGTATATATAACCAACATTAAGCTGATAAATTATTGAAAAATATTGTAATTCATAAATTAATGTATGAAATTAATCTTCTAACTGTAATGATATATTATGTGTATTTATTTACTTGTGCTCTTCAACACTGAGAGACACAACTCTTCCGTATTATTGATTAGGTTACCACATGATGACATAGTAAAAATACTGAATTTAAAGAATAATAAAAAATATAAAAAGTTATAAAAGCAAAAAAATTGAAAATCTCTTTGTGGTCAACAACACAATTCTCCAAACTCACTGTCAGCTAAATCTCTATCAACGTCTATTAGATGTGTATCGATATATTTTATATATGCCGTTATTTTTTATGGCATGAGTGAATTAGGTATTAAATAATTATCAATACTGTATTTGATGATTCATGTGACCCTACTTATTTCAGCAGGGAATATTAAGATAAAAAACGTGTTTATTTGAATTCTTCTCATTTATCATGGTTAATGTGGGTCTGGACAAGGGAGAAGCAGGGTCTTATATCCCGTCAATTTCTGCAATACTTTATGAAGTTCTCACAGTCTTGAATCAGATAACAGCACAATCAGACCTACTGTGCGAATTGAAACCTTGAAGCTACTGATGAACACTAGTGTACATTGAAACAATGCCCACCTTTACTGATATAAGGAATCACGAGTCCCTTATTTTGAATAATTTACACCTAATTCAAATCAATTTATGTAGAGTAAATTTTCGACACTAGAGTACTACCATGTGCTTTGAAGTAGCTTCTACAAATAGATGGGACAACCTTAATTTCTTAATTAATAGTAACAATGTGCCAATTCAAAACAAAAAAAAAAAAACAAATGTTTCTAGCCTTATTTTGTAGCTAAAAAATTAACAAACTTGAGCAAAAACGATTAAATGTGGTCTGTAGAAATTCTGTGGATTCAAGCTTAATTGAATGTGTGAGAAACTTTCAAATAACTTATTCATATATTTAATTGCTGTTTGGGTCTTCCAACCTAAAATGTTTAAAAGTACGATAAAAAAAAATATTAGGTTTTCATGAGGTTAAGTATTATTGTTATTCCCCACATTTTTCAAATCAGTATCAACTTTGTGGTGTTCGACACTGCTTTGGCATTTGTTGTGTGCATGTTGCTTCTAGTGGTCTTTAGTTAAGAAGAATGACATATCACTCAACATGTTGCATTTAAAACAACAAAGATGAAATACAAGAAGTCACCGTGTTAGATTGTTTGACTTACAGGCAACTTGTACTTACAGACTGCCATAGAGCAAAATTGCCAACTTGGCCATTTTGGAGCTACACTTTGCTGATTTTTTTTCAAATTGACATTGCGAATTCTGTAGCAAAGAAACAGCATCATCCCTTGTATAGCTATCAAAAAACAATTGTACACAGACCTACACCAAGTATTAGAATTCAAATAAATGTAATCTATTTAGAATCAATATAATTTATGTAATTATGATATATGCTGTTTATTGACTACAGTCTAAAAATTCAATGTAAAAATAGGGGCCCACCAGTTTATTTTGTTTATAGAATGGGTCCTTGAGCTTTCCATGTTTCAAAACTACTGCTTTAGGCCATAACAGCTCACAAAAGGTTTTATGGGAATGCTCTATTTTTGAATGTCAGGGAAACATATAGTTGATTCTTACTTTCTTTACATTGGTAAATCTCTTTCAAATGTAATTTTAAAAGATGAAACAATACTTGTAAATTCACTTTTGTCTTCGAATTACCTTTTCCTGCTTATTTTCAAGAAAAATTTTTATTAATAGGTATCTTTTTAATCAAAATTATACGTTGATATTTTTAGACCCATTTCCTTGTCTTCATTACATTTTTGGTTGCTGTATCTCCAACCCTTCTTCCAATGGCTGAAATCTTGTGATAAAGACTGAAACCATCAATGTATAATAACATAACCTCATCTTAAAAAATCAGATGGAAGGGCTGGAGAGTACAGCTGCTAAAATGGTGTGATAAACACAACCAACACAAGGAAACAGGTCCAAATGAATCCACTTATAATAGTAAAAAAAGCATCTCATCTTAGAAATTCTGAATGAAATTCTGTTTGATTCTTCCATTACTACAACCCATGTGAAATCATCAATATTTTTTTTTTTTTTTCTAAATCAAAAAAGGAAAAAATTTAAAGATTTATTTTTATAATCGTTTTCCCTCTCTTCATCAATATATATATATACATACATACATATATATACACACACACATTATTTTCTCTATAACTTTTGCAGGCTGGCTTTGGAGATTTTTATGGTGGAGTACCAGTGTATCCCTGAGTATCATTACCTTCAGTGATTCTGGTTACTTGCAAAGGAATGACTTTCCTTCTTATTGTGTTCAAGGCAATAAAAGGTTGCCTCTCTGGTTTTGTTGGTAAAACTCTTTTGTGACTCAACGTAACTGTTATGAACATTGTTTGTCCCTATGTATATTATATCCTATTATAATGAAAAGGTTTTTTGTTTTTTTAAATAAAAAAAAAACAGATTTTGAACAAAATACAATAAAAAATCAAAATCACACACACATATATATATATATATATATATATATATATATATATATATATATATATACACACACACACAAAAAATGGTTAAAATGAAAAAAACAAGAAAAAAGATATCTCCCCTTTCTCACCACCACCACCAACAACAACAACAAGAAAAGGACTTATAAAGACTATGATAAAAAGAAAAAGAAAAAAAAATTAACACTTGATTTCATTCGTCCATTTTAGATTCTATAATTAATGTTTTAACTTTGTAATATATTGGATTTTTTATTTTAACTTTTCATTTGGATCTTGATTTTAAGAAAAAAAATTCCCCTCTCTTTTTGCTTTTACTTTTAACTTTTTTTGGTAAAGTACTTACCGTACCAGTTTTATTCTTTTCGATGAATTTCCATTATTTTTTTTCATTAATTTTTCATTCATTCAACACTGAAAATTGCAAAGAAAAAAAACATCAAAAAACAAGAAAGAAAAAAAATTAAAGGTTATTTGTTGAATAATTTGATCCTTGCTATCATCCTTATGAATTTTTTCCATCAATGCTATAATCAGCAGAAAAAAATCTTATGGAACAATCCCTATAAATTCCTTTCTAACTTCTACCTGTGCTTTATTTGTTTTCTTTTTTGTTTTTTTACACCTGTGTAAATACATGCCTTTTCATTAACATGAATTCTGGGTTTTTTTCCTGTTTAATTCTGCCCCCACCACTATCTGCATTAGATCATAAAAAAGAAAAAATTGAAATCTCTATTTTTGTAATCTCTTTCTTTCTCTCCTTTAAAAAACAAACAAAAGCATATATAATGCATCCCTTTATTTAGCAGCCTGTGTTTTTCTTGACAAATAATGATCTCGTTTTTTTTGGGTTTTTTTAATATTCTCTTCAACTCCCTTTGCCTTTTTTTTCTCATGTAATTTTATTAGCTTAAACGCTGGGTTCGCTGACATCTGTGATCTTAGTCCCAGCATTTTACATAAATCTTAATTTTGATTAGATTCAAATAATTCAATTAAACTTTTCTTCATTTCATTTCATTTTTTTTTTTTTCCAACTTGAACTGAAAAAAATGTGAAGTCTAACAGTTCATCAGGAACCTTTTTTTTGTTCAGGGTTTGGGAGAGGGATACTAGTTATTGAACATTTTAATGTGTATCGCTGTTTGCCATAATTACACAGTTTAAAAAGAAATTATTTAGTAGAATCATGGGGAAAATTTTTAAATATGCATTTTTTTCCCATTTGAAAGAATAAATCCATTTTTTTTGCCAGCTCAGGGTTAGAAGTTCAAATATTAAACAAAGAAAATATATACATGAATAAAAAGGGATTACAAAAAGAAAAAAGTCAATACAAACATATGTATGTGTATGTCACAGTGGTTCCCCTAAAATGGTTTTGACTTGTATCATTTGTATATCAATGGTTCAAAAATGACATGTGTATTATGCATACACATAAGAAAGTGATGTATCGGTATGCCTGGATATATATATGTGATGTACTTATAAAAGAGAGAGAATTTACAAGAGGAAAAAAAAATGGAGAAGTATTTCTCCTCCCTTTCCCAAAATTTAAGAGATAAAATATTTAGTAATGAGGGTGGAGAGAAGGCCTGGACAAATTCAAGCATTTTTTCTTTTAAGTATACATTTATATATATGTACATTGCTTAAGTGTTGACATGGTTGCTTAAAATGAAACTCTGTTACTCTTTCATTCCATATATTCTTATTTATCAAAAGCCTACTCTGTAAGCATAAATATCCCATATTTTTAATTGTGAAAACCTGGTTATATCACCAAGCATTTTTGTAATAGCCAGAATGAAAAAAAACAATCATATAAAAGTTTTTTGCTTTTTTTTAAAGATACTTATAAAAACAAAGGGAAAAGGCACTCGCTTAAGTAGATTGATTCTGAGAGATATATTCTTCAATAATAAAAGTACAACGAAAATGGTAATTTGAAAGTGGACGAAACAAAGAGTTACTCCCTCTTGATTGCTTAATGTAAAAATAACGATTTTTTTCAATATCAGTTAAATGGCAGATATTCGTTATTTTTTGTTACATTTCAGTTATGTCTTACAATTCAAACCAAGGACAATAATCATGAAAATTGATAGAATTTTCAAAGTAGCATCCTCATGTTTTTTCCCTTTCTGACTGTATTGGTTACAGGTTTTATCTACTTGTTACTAACACAATTATATTATTCATTATATCCTTGAATACCCATTCGTATTCTTGGCATATCCAATGGCTGAGTGTCAGTTGGCTTGTGGTTCTTGAATAGTCATTTTTTTTTTTTTTCTTGATGAATCTCTCTCAAAAGAAAGTTTAAGAGCTTGTTATTGTTAAGAAAAAATACTGGGGATATTTTTTAAAAAAGTGATGTGTTTGAATAATACCCTGAATATATCTGATATCATGTTTCAAAAAATCATGAAGATTTCGATACTGATTAATATGTTTACTGTGAAATTCAAGTATAAGATTGTTAATATTGTCAGGAGTGAATATTTGGATTATGCCCTCAAAATAAAAAAACATTGCAACGTTTTCATTTATATTCTTTTTTCTTACATTCAAGTAATAAATGTACAGATCTCAAACAAAATGTGCCATATAAACCTTTTTTTTTTAGCAAATTTTATGCTTTATGCCTTCATGTGACAATTCAAAAAGTTTTTGTAATGTTTCATATTATTTTAGGCGTCTGCTTGGTGGCTGAAATAGTTGTGTATTTCCCACTGGCGCCAATGATCAGTGTTTGAGCCCAAGTGAAAAGTAGGGTTTCAAATATTGATTTTCAAGGCCAGTAGGCCCTCGCCACTTGGAACCTTGGTTAAATACAATCTTCCCACCTCTGTTATCCCCTTTTGGCCTTGTGCCACACTAAGCAAAGCTTAGTAAATATCTATATTGTGTTATTTTAACATGAGGACACTGTCCAGGTAGTCCCTTCATCAACAATATCTAACAAATATTGTGCATTCAAATGAATTATTGTTTTACAAAAATGTTAGCTTTTTAAAAATGTTGAAGCATCATAATTCCTTCTCCCTTTCCCTTAGTTGTTCTTAGTAGTATTTAATTTTCATAAACTTCAATTTTTTTTCATTACTTTTCTTTCGAAGATTAAAATAAAAATTAAACCGAACGCACATTCGCCATTACTTAGCCAGTTAAATTTTGATCGATGACTAATGTGAAGAGTCACTTCCCTTGGTCTGACGGTGTTATGTTTTTATAATTTTTTTATTAAAGTTTTTCTTTTAAAAAATAAAGCAATTTGATTGCAAAGCTCTGTTTTGGCTTGTTTCTTTTTTATATTTAACTCATTCAGAGAAGATTAGATATTTGTATTGCATTTCGTTTTTAAATGCGAGTTCCAAATATTTTTTCAATTTTTCTTTTTGTTGGGGAAAATGTTTATACTAATCAATATTTTATCCATATTTCTTATATTTTAATTGATTTAAAATTCTTTACCTTATTTTTTGTTTTAATCTTCAATTTAATGCTGAAATATTATTTGTTCACTATTTACATTAAAATTCAAACAAATCCTCTTTATATATGACAAAATCAAGAAGTTATTTTAATTGAAACTTATTGAATAAGATTAAGAATTTTCACCTTGTAAAGATTCATACTAATTACTTACTTTCTTCATTTAATAACAAAGAATGATGAACATCTAAAATTCATTCTGCTTTTTCTTTATCAATTATGAAAATATAATTTATAATATTGAATTATAAGCAATCACTAAATTTTATTCATAAACATTTAAAAAAAATATTTTTGAATGTTTCAACTCTTTTTTTGTCATGTATAAAATTTCATGGACTTACATTTTGCCAAATTTTTTTCTTTCAAAATATTTTTTTAATCGTTTCCTCTCCACCCCACAAAAATTAACAACTGCGTAGGGATATTTCAATAGTTACCCTTTATTTCATGAAAGCCTCTCTCTTTTTCTTTTTAATATATTTTGATTAAACAATGTTTACTTTCTAAGACTTGATGCAAGTCAGTTTCTTTTTATATGAACTAAGAGTATCCTTTAAATCTCATCAACACTTGTTTAAGAAAAAACTTTCAAACTCAGAAACTTAACCAACATTTTAAGCAACCATATATGTATGTGTGTGTGTGTATATATATATACATATATATATATATATATATATATATATATATATATACATACACATATATGTATATATATACATACACATATATGTATATATATACATACACATATATGTATCGCATGTTATGCTTGATGTATATGTCGACAATGTTTGAATGTAACACTTCGGTCAAAAGGGGTTTAATATGACATCCTATTTTTTACAACGATGGCAATAGGACTTTTTCTTTTCACAAATGGTTCTAAAATTATAATTCACTATTTTTTCTTCTTTTTAAATCTATTACCATACTTCAATTTGTCAGTTATAATTTTTTATTGTATTCATATTTTTTTAAATATTGAGCTTATCTTTATTTAAACTATATACCTCATTATTTGTGGCCATTATATTCTTGAAAAGATCAAGTCCAACTAAAAACTTTGGCTTTGAACTATCTTATCAAAAAGAGAATACATTCCATTGGACTATATTATCAATCAGGTGTGACCGCTCACTACAACACTAACTTATTTCTGGTAACTTTTTTTTTTTACTCCTCCTTCACCATTAATTTCAGGGTGTTTTTACCTGGTTTCATTTTCTATACAAAAACTTTTCTTGTTTTCAGTTTTAGCAAGTTTCTTTCTTGAGAACATCAGAACAGCTATCAAAAAATAATGACAAATTTTTATCATTAGAGCTGAAAACAATCAGGATAAAATAATTATCCTCATGGCTTTTTTCTATACTCATTAAAATAGTAGTTTAAAAAAGCCAAGTCCAGTCACTTCTTGAAGAAATTATTCAAGTTGGTTTTTTGGAATTAACTGTCAGTGATTTTTTTTTGTTTTTCATCTTGAAGTAAAATTGTCAATTCGTATTTCTAAATGCATTTGTATGATATGAATCCAGGTGAAAAAAAATTCTTCTTTTCTTTGGTTATTTCAATTTTAAATCACTTAGTTTTTAACTTGAAAGTCTTAAAACATTTAGTTAACTGTACATTTTAAACCAATTTACACATACTTAGTGCACAAATTAAACCTTTTAAAAGAGTGTCTATTTTCATAAATGACATTTATCTTTGGTCTTTTTTTCATAAAACGAAAAAAAGTTTTTTGATCTTCTTCACCACCAATTTTTGTCACTCCAAAAAAATTTTCTTATAAATTGTTACTGGTTGGCAGACTATTCTGTAAATAGAACTCAAAACATTTTTATAGCAGAAAAATATTTACACTTGTTACAGTACACTTAGTCACAATTACACATATCTTTAGTGGTGCCTTATTTTGATTATAGCCCCACACAATTGTATATATATATATATGAAACACAACAAGCAGGCACCACATGAGACTTTTCCTCTTATTGTAGAAAATATTCTCAACTTTGGTTATATATTTTGTTGAAAATAACTCTGAAATTGAATGTTTTTAATATAATTACATTATCCAAATCAGGAATATGAAATTCTGATTATTTTTCTTGTATTGATTCATTAACTTGCTTTATTTGTTTTCTTTTTTCTTTCTTTCGATAAGATACTTCACCTCTGAAGTATGAATAAGCACTATACACCAAGACCGAAAAAAACTATTCATCAAATGTTTCAAAAGAGAAATCTATTCTTGGACATACTAGAGCATTGAAATGTCATTATCTTCTGAACCCTAGTTGTCTTTTACACGATTTTGTTGATTATGATCTTTAACAAACTCCAGTTTTCAGAAAATGTACACCACAAAAATGATGAAAGGAATATTTTTCTAGAGGCCCCTACAAAGTAAAATAACTTCCTTAATGGATATTGATATCTGATTCTTTGTGACTTTACTGCTTTTGCATTAAACACTTAATCAACCTTTTTGGCTACTATTGCTATGCATTAGGGAACTAATTTGACTTGAATTAACAAACCACATTATCTGAGAGTGAATCAAACATTACAGAATCTTGATAATCTTATAACTAATCTTTGATATTGCATTTTTTTTTATTCACTTGTTACTTATATTAGTTTAAAACTGCTTTTTTATAGTTGTAAAATGTTCTTGGGGTTCTCAAATTTATTTATTATCTAGAAGTAGTTCTTGATACCAGTATATAAGTTGTGGGTTTTTTTTCTGATTGGATTAGAAAATGTTGACATCGTCAATTGGTTAAACAGTTCATACTTCATCTTGCAAAAGTTTCTAGTTGGACTTGTCTATAAAGAATTTTCTGTTGATTCTCTCATAGACCTCCTTTTTAATATTATTATTCTTGTTCATATACATTGATAAAAATTACCTTGTTACAAAGTGTGAAAAAATTAAGGGAGATAATTTTTGTTTGTGTTTCCCAATTTCGACCAAACTTCTATCAATGCTGGGCATTGTAGAAGCTTGACAACAATATTATGAAAACAATCTGGGAGAAGTTATTAATTTATGCTCCTCATTTCATTATTACTCTTTTATTTATTTTTCAAAGAATTCATTCAAATATTCGTTCATTCTATGGCAAACATTTGTAACCATTTTTTCAAATATTTAATTTTTTTAATCACCTCAAGAAATGAAACCATCCCCCCTCATCCATGGTGAATTTTTTTGTCTTAATCAAAAAAGAAATTGTATTTATCTGTTGGAAGAAATATTTTATTCCAATTTCTGCATAATGTTAAATATATATGGCTTAATATTGAGCTTGAGGCATCATTTTACATCTTCAAGTGAAAGGTTCGCATATTGTTAACTTCCTCATACTTGATTGCATCAGAGCAGAAATTGCTGCTATGTTGGTATTATTTATCTCCCCTGACTCCCTAAAAAAAAAATTTAACACCCACGTCTTTTTTGTGGTTACAATCTGACTGTTAACTCTCTCCTTGCATCAGGAACCATTTGTTGTTTATTGAGGAAGAAGGCAATACTATTTTTTCTCAATGTTATCATTTTTTTTTTGCCCTTATTCTCAATTGACTTGCATTCATGTTTTGTTTTAAATTTTTACCAAATTCAAAAAGGTGAAAAATATCCACTCTGAAAAATCATTATTTTTCATTTTTTAAATTTTATTTTACAATTAAAAAATGACTTATTTTTTTAGCCACTAAGGGTAATTCTTAATTCTGCTCTATATAAAGGGGGGAAACAAACAGAGTGGTTATCATGCTGTATAGATATTGGTTCTGTAAAGAAACAAAATGTTAAGTGGTTGGCTTGGGATTTTGAGCCAAGGAGTGGACACCTAAGGCTTCAGGCAAGTCTTTCATACATACACCACCGAGAGCCCTCAACACACACGCAACATGGTCAGTATACATTTGTGTACTTATAAAATTCATAATCCCCAAGTGGTACATAAATATCTACAATACAAAAATTTTATTCAATCTTTTTCATGTGATTTGGTAGAATTTTTTTGCTTCTTGTGGTGATGAGTAAGTTAATTAAGCTTGCCTGTAAATTTTGCTCTCTCAAGTGAAATCCTACCTACCACCCTCTATGTCTCTTTCCCACTCATCCTTTCTCTTCCCATCAATGGAAAAGAATTGCAGAGTAATTTTTTTTCTTTTATGCACACCTTACTTCCCTGTCAGCATTTTTTTTTCCCCATTTTCTTTTTTCTGGTGCATTGTATTGGCAAAGGGAGATTTATTTCGTATACATTACTGTGGTGAAAATATTCAATCTATAAAACTGAACAAATGAAGAACAATATTGAAAAAAAAGAAAAAACCTAAATCTTTGTTATTGTGGATAGATGATAAAAGCCAAATTTCATATTGGTGATGGAAGATATTTTAAATACAATTCTTTACAAGCAGACTGTTAATGTTAAAACAAAGTTGATTGCAAGTGTTTAATCCTAATGAATAATTATTCCTGTATCCTATCTGCTTTTATTAACACCAAAATACAAACTTTTAGCACTTTACTTTTGAAAAACTGAAACAAACATGTAAAATCTTTCTGTATTTTTATTCTTTTCTCTACTAATAATCATTTTTTCCAAACTCCAGTATATATAAATTGAAGATATTTTGGAGTAATTTTTAAAGATTAAATCTTTTTTTTGAATGATATTCAAAAGTTCAAATTTTAAAGCATAATTAGGCACTAGAAAAAAGCTGTTCAAACATTTATAGAAAAATTCACCAAATTCATAATTGAAACTTTTCATTAATTAACTGCTCTAATTAATGAATCTATTAGAGAAAAATGCTTTATCCTATTAAGTCAACCTTTTTATTTATTTTTTGTAAATTTGAATTTCAAAGGAAAACCCAAATATAATTCACTGTGCTTCTGTGAGTATGATTTTTTAAATAAATAGATAAAAATGGTGATAAGGCAATTTTCTGCCCACAATTTTGAAAGAAAAAATGGATATATGTATATAATGTAATAAGATTCATTTAAATGAAAATCATTAGTACAAACATTTCCAAATCTTTTGTATATGCATATATTTGACCAAAGACTATTTAGAATTAATGTACTTTGACAATCTTTGTTTTTAATTTTCAATGGACTTTTTTCTTTTAACCATTTCAAGACCAACCTAAAAAGGTGCTTAATGCCTGAATTAAAATATTCCTTCTAAATGAAATCCACCGGACGTATACATTCCAGCAGTCATTGAAACCTAGGGATATATATGTCAAGAAAGGGTAGGGATAATTCAAATGTTGATTTTTAAAAGTCATACATTATAAATGTGGACAAAGGTAAATGAAGGAAATATCTTTTTCTCCTGCCTAATAAGTAGGCATGTATAAATGATAAAGGATTATCATTCTTCTATTCAAAAAAGAAAAATTGTATTTTATGCAATAATTCACAATCCGCTGACAGGGTTGGTGCATTCTTTTCATTATATAGATATAGATATTGGTTTGTTTTTCAAGTTAATATTTGGAAATGAATTCTCTTAATTTTTTTCTTTTTTCATGTAATAATGTAAGAAATTGAGAGATACTTGTATAGACCCAAAGAAAGTCAGTTATAAAGTAAATTTATGTTTATATCCAATGTTAAAGAACCATTTCTACTCAGTGTAATGTAAATTTACATTTTTTTTTTTTTGAATGATAAAAAAAAAACATTAAATGCAAGTAATTAAAAAGATATTCAAAAATTTTTAAAGAAAAAATAAATGGATCAAAATGGGGGGACTGTTATGAGCAGACTTTCTTTATTCCCCCACCCCCCACCAAAAAAAAATCATCAATTAAATATATATATATCAAGTGTGTGGGTGTGTGTATATAATAATGATTATATATATTTGTTTTTGTTTTTTTTTGTTCTTTTCTTTCTTTTGTGATTGTTTACTCATTTAAATTTTTGAATTTAGATTTTGAATATCTGACCATCATAACTCCCTGTACAGAAAAAAAAACATGTTTTCGTAAACCCCCCTCCCCCCAGATATCAATTTTTTTCTTGTGTGTGGCCTTGTTTGGCCACTCTTGGTAATTGTAGTCTGTTTACCTTTTCTCTAAAAGCAATAAAAACATTTCAGAATTTAGTTTTTTTTTTCCTTTTTAATTTCTCCTTTTTTGTCTCTTTTTACTCCTATTTTTTCTTTTTTACTTATTTTTTCCTTCTCTTTTTTCAATACCTTTTTTCCTCTTTCCTACTTCAATTTCTATCGCTTTTTCATTTCTCCCCACTTTTCACTCCTTTTTTCTTCCACTTCCCCCACTTCTTTTCTCTTATCTTTTCACTCCTTCTTTCCCCCACCTCTTTTCACTCCTCCTTTCCCCCCACCTGTTTTCACTCCTCCTTCCCCGCCACCTCTTTTCACTCTTCCTTTCCCCAAAACCTCTTTTCACTCCTCCTTTCCCCCCGACACCTCTTTTCACTCCCCCTTCCCCCCCGACACCTCTTTTCACTCCCCCTTTCCCCCCGACACCTCTTTTCACTCTTCCCTTCCCCAACACCTCTTTTCACTCCCCCTTCCCCCCCGACACCTCTTTTCACTCCCCCTTTCCCCCGACACCTCTTTTCACTCTTCCCTTCCCCAACACTTCTTTTCACTCCCCCTTCCCCCCCGACACCTCTTTTCACTCCTCCTTTCCCCCCGACACCTCTTTTCACTCCTCCTTTCCCCAACACCTCTTTTCACTCCTCTTTTCCCCAACACCTCTTTTCACTCCTCCTTTTCCCCAACACCTCTTTTCACTCTTCCCTTCCCCAACACCTCTTTTTATTCCTTTTTCCTCACCACCTCTTTTCACTCCTCCTTTCCCCCCCGACACCTCTTTTCACTCCTCACACCCCCCGACACCTCTTTTCACTCCTCCTTTCCCCCGACACCTCTTTTCACTCCTCCTTTCCCCCGACACCTCTTTTCACTCCTCCTTTCCCCCCGACACCTCTTTTCACTCCTCCTTTCCCAACACCTCTTTTCACTCTTCCCTTCCCCAACACCTCTTTTCACTCTTCCCTTCCCTAACACCTCTTTTCACTCTTCCCTTCCCCAACACCTCTTTTCACTCTTACCTTCTCCAACACCTCTTTTTATTCCTTTTTCCTCACCACCTCTTTTCACTCCCCCTCCCCGCCACCTCTTTTAACCCCCCAGCACCTTTTGTCTCTCCTCCACTCCCCCTTTCCCTCCACATCTTTTCACTTCCCTTTTTCCCCACCTGTTTTCACTCCCCCTTTTCCTCACAATTTTTTCACTCCCGCCACGCTGTTGGCTCTTCCATTGACTTGTTTTCACTTTCTCCCCACCACCTCTTTTCACTCCTCTTTTTCCCCATTTCCAAACCATCAATAATGTAGTGCTTATATCCTAACCCTGTTTGCTTACTTCCTGCATTCCACCCAATTATTCTACATATCTTTTCATTTCAACTTTTATTTCAACCACTAGAAAAGGCCATGAATACATTTTTATTTAATATCTTATATGCTTGAATGGGGATAGGATTGAAAAAAAAAAAGGATTTTTCATTCTCTAAAAACCCAACAAGATTTTTTTTACCTCTCTCTTTTCAGCATTATTTTCTATTCTATTCATATGCAAACTTTAAATCAAGCAATGCAAAAGTATGGCTTTAAATATTAGCCACTTCCTTAAACCCTAACTCCCTCCCCTTCTTGTGTCCTAATGCTGGGAAAATGTTTGGTTTAGATTAGAAGAAATTTTTAAAAAGCCTTTGTCATTTTGTCTGGTTTGATACCCAAACAAACTATGTTTAAGTGACTCTTTAAAATAAAAAAATTGAAAATGAAAAATTCTAAGGGTTTAATATAGTTTCTTTTGATACTTCCTATTCCTTGATATTGGTAAACACCTGACCTTAGACCTAAAAATAAGGGTTGTATAAAGGCAGATTTTTCCAGCTATTTACCATCTTTTTCATTTGTGAAAGAAAACAAAATGGAGAGAAAGGCTACCTTTCTCTGCCCAATTCCATTTCTGAAGAAAGGGAAGAAAAAAAACATACCTCTGATAATCTACAGACTTTTAAAAAATTGTTTTTAATTGTCAAATATTTTACCTTCAAGGACTGGTGAGGAGAAACAAGAAACTGAACTATCCATGATCTAAAAATCATGGCACAGCATTAGAGAAAAATGCTCTAAAGTGTTCTTCATAGCTGTAAGTATATAATTCAACTATTAAGTATAGCCCAGTGACAAAGCTATATATCATAAGACTGGTGACGAAAAGGGTGTCTAGCAAATGGTCGATTGTAAAAAATAAACTTACTTTTGGTGCTTACATAAAACCTCTTGTCAGTCTTAAAAATTACGACTCAGTTGCTTTGTTTTGGCTATAATTGTGTTGCGTTTTGTTCGTCTTTTATCATATCAAAATATTTTAAAAATAAAGGGAGGAAAACTTCTAAGAGATAACCTTTTAGACATACAATGAAAAGAATGTAATTTAAAGATTAGCTTCTTAGTAGAACATTAGAAGCCTGACGCATTTTTTTCAACTTTAGTCTGAATAGTATACACACACACACACACCCACAATAGCAGGCGGTTTCCAATCAGCATGCATATTGAATGGTAGATAGGGGTTCATTTTAGTATTATAGTTACATTGTAAATAGAAACCTTTTTTTCTGAAAACTTATTACCTTAAATCCTTCCCTCACGTCCATTGAGAATACCTGCCAAATTTGGTTTTAGTGGGAAGGACACTGATGAACAGAGCCTATTCATTGCTAAAAATCAATTTTTTTTTTATTTAAAAAGAGGATACATTACTGAAATCCAGCTTGAAAGGTGATTTTCAGTCACTATGGATGTATATAAAAGAATGTGTATTGAACAGAAAGTTAAGACTCAGTTAAGCATTAAAGTTTCATTATAAAAAGAACACCCTTCTAAGACCCTTTTAACTTTCCCTTAGATCCATTAAGCATGTGTGCTAAATTTGGTTGAGTAGCAATGTTTGCAGGGATGGGAACATGGTGACAAACAGAGCCAGTTATTTTAAATAATAGAAATGATATATATATATCAAACAATACAACTCCACCCTGATATTGAAAATGGCAGATAATGTAGCCAAAAGCACTTTTGGACAATATTTATATTCATTGGAACCAAAGATCTACTCACTTATACGCAAACAAAAAAACTAACTAAAAGATTAGAAATATGCTCCTTATCTGTCATCTTCAATGAAAGATGCATTAAAGAAAATTCATGTTGCTGAGAAATATAACTGTTGATTCAATCAGAATTGTTGCATCTTGGCAATTCAGAAAATGAACAAATCTATTTAAATCATAATAATAATAATAATCAAAAAGCAAAAATTTATTAGAGGTTTTTGGGAAAAAAACATTTCAATACAGTCAGAAAAAGCCTGATCTTGGCCTGATCATTGTACTCCAATGCCAAATTTCAACTTCTTAGTTGCTAAATTGTGGCCTACAATTTCATACATGCATATAGACAAACTGACGTAAATTAACTAATATATATATATATACACACATACACACGCACACAAGGCTCAAGGGCACTATAAGGGAGTGCTTTTTTAACTATTGCTCAATAGCAGGAGCCTACAATTATACTAATAAAACTCAGCCTAGTCTGGCAAAAGTCCCAAATGACAATTATTGTTTTTAATGTAGCTGGCCTTGTAAAATTTGAAGATTTTTTTTCGCAGAAGTTGCAAGAAGTTGGTTCCTTACTACATAGATCATGCCTGTATATTTACAAAATACTAAAAAAATTTTTAAAAACCTCCATTATCCATAGAATTGACGTGTTAATCTCACTCTATCTTTCTGAATAAATACAAAATATGAATTATGAGTGATACTTTCTGAAAACTTCAAACATTATTCCTCATGTCATCCCTTTGATTTTTTCTACAAGATGAAACCCAGAAACTAGAACATTTCAATATAATTTTCTAATGCATGATAAAACAAGTTTACATACGAAAAGTGTGTATATATATATAATATATATATATATATATATATATATATATATAATTATCCCACTTCTAAAGTTTACTTGCCAAATTTGTGCTCTATAGTTATTTACTAAGTGTAACTTAACCTGGAAATAATGGGGCACCAGTGAGGATCAAACAAGCTATACTAACGAATTAGTCCATGAAATAAGCTTGCTAACCATTATGTGACAGTAGGCACCAAGATTTTTGTTCAGTAATTTTGTTTTTTCATAATAGATTTCCTTCATAAGCTAAGATTTACTAATATAAACAAAAATACTCACTTCCCAAGCTATTTCTTCACCAGTTCTCTTTGACATTCAAATAAGGAAAACAGCTTTAAAGAAATGAGCAGATGAACAAAAGTAAGGCTAGGATAAGATGTGATATAAAACAGCATACTTTGGGTACCTTCTGAAAATTCCTGGCCTAAACCACCAGTTGGAAACCTTGGGTTTAAGATCTTTTCTATGTGTAAATGCAATATGTCATATAGACTGACATTTCATATTCAGTTTTATCTGTTTTGACACTATGGTATTATCATAAAATTCAACCAAGTTCCAAGTCAATTATCCCTTTAGTTCTCTCTTTTATTTTCCTTTCTTTCCTAATTTGGTTCCTTCTAGGTACTGCTTGTAAGTGTTCTCTTTAGCCCTTTGGGTGCAATGTTCGTCATATGACAATGACATGTATTCTTCTAAGATCATACAATTCATGGATTGAGTGCTCTAAGATGTTTGCAAGATCATGATATTGTAGTTCAAAATTAAGGCTTTTTATTGATGCATAGTTTTGTACATGTTGCTGTAGAAATTTGCAGACGTATTTTCATTTATGATGATACAACTTCCATTTTCCTGATGTGGAGATCATAAGCTTATATATTAAACTCTGAATGTAATATGTAAGTTGTTACATATATTTCTCAGAATTTTCAAAAGTAAAATTCCACTATCAAAGGGTTAAGTAGACAATAGATTATCATGCCATTCATGTCAAAGCCAATGTATGTCATTAATTTTTCTCCTCTTAATACTGTAAGTTTGGGTATGAGAAAATTCAAAGATTACCCAAACTCCTCACTTTAACCAGACAGTCCCAAGACACATCATAGGTGCTTTTTTTCATATACATATAAATACCTCCTGCATCTTGATATTATGTCCATGAAATGTGTAGAGTTCAAATGCAGAAAGTAGTGTCGTGATGCAGACTGCTTGCTATACAGCTAATTTGGTGCTTTCTTTACAATTACTGTTTTTTTTTTTAAGATCTCGTTCTTGGCATTTTTTGAATTAATTAATGCAGAATTTCATTCTTTTATTTTTCATTTGAGCATTGAATGGCGCAGACTTTGTATTGAAAGTCAAGAACTCAACCACAATCTGCCAAAATAAGTCTTTATTCCATGAATTATTCTAACTAGTATTCTTTTCATTGTCCTTTCATCATGGAATGATAACAATCTATTTTGGAACTTCAGACAGAACTCAAATAAAAGTCTGTCAAGATCATAGCAGCCTTTTGATTTGATCAAATATTATGAATAGGTCATTCAGTTCAACCTGAAGCAGTTGTTATCCACTAAAGTGAACAAAAATCTTGCCATTTTCTATAGTTGTTGATGTTAAATGTTGGTTAAAATTTTAGTTTACTTATGAGGCAAAAATAACCTTCTTTAAACCAAAGTTATTGAATTATGTAATAGCCTACAGAGTTCCAGATCCATTATACACCTGGTACAAGGTATAATTTTATTGAAAATTGAAACAGAAAAAGTTTGTTATTTTCATGATCTTTAACAAACTTACTTTTACAAAGGACCCTGAATGTGGATGAGCGTTATTTATTTATTTTTCTATTTATTTTTTAACAACTAAATGTTTGAAATAAAATCACTCCTTGATCCAGGTATGCGATGGGTCTAGAACAGCAAAATGTCTATGTTTATTCAATCTTACTTCAAAGTAGGTTAGATTTGCTGCAGGATTATATAAAGATTTTACTGGTAAATTTATTAAAAGTCCATCCCTCCCAACCCACTTGGTCCTTTTTCTAAATGAATATATACTTCCTCAACTTACACCTCATTTGATCCTATCTAGACTAACAACATAGAATTACTAGATCAGTTAATTACAAATATTTTTCTAATTACTAATGAGATTGAGGTTGACTTATTATTATGAAGTAGTTATAACGCAACAATTTGAATACAGGGTATCTATAAAGTGAATCATTTTACTGCTCTCTTCAAACAAAAGTGGACAATGATTTTATGGACATCCTGTATTTTCTCCTTCCTGCCAACATTCTGTACAAGTCTAATAATTAATTACTCTGATAACATTCAACTTTTTTTATCTTGTGCTTTAATGCAAGATCATTGAATTCTTACTAATATCTCTTGAATTTATGTTAATTGGTCATTTGATTAAAAAACAAAACAAAACAAAGGCTCATTTGATAACACCTTAAGGCCTTAAAACAAAATACTTTCAGAACCTTGTAAAGTGAGACATTTCTTAGGTATCATTGTCATAACAGGACGGAGAATTACTTAATTGATCGGAGCTTGAAGTAACACACACCATTCCTGATAAATGGGATGTCAAGTAAAAAGGAATCTTTTTTCACATGTATCACTTTGTGATACATCTGGACACATCAGCTGTGATACTTCCTGGGGTTATTGGGTATTTTGGATCTTTCAACAATCAAACACCCTCACCCAGGTAAGGTTGATCAAGCCCTTGCTTGTGTCTAGATAGCGCTAACTCACCCACAGCTATCCACTCCTGAACTCCACCTCAAAGCAGATTCTGCTGCCTCAGTGGCCAACTTGATGGCACTTCGCCTACTGGCTTCTGTGATGCCTAGCATGTTGCAGATCCTGCAGAAGGACCATCCCGCAAGCCCCCTGCGTCCCACCTGATATGTTTGAAAAAAATGGTGGTGTACACTTCAGTTGAAATTTTCATTACTCCATAACAAGTGTTGTGTTAACTTCAGTGTAAACTAAACCTTAAGGAAGTTTCAAAGAGTTTGCAATTTTTGACATAACTCTGAAAAAAAGTGTATCAATTATGCTTAGTATGAAATACTCGCTATACATAATAGATTTTTAAAATATACCTAAAAATCACAAAAATTTATTCCCATTCTGACATACTACCAATAGACCAGTAGTAATTTAGATGTTATACATCTTATTGTGTATATTGTATGAAAAGAATGAAGAAAAAAGTTACCAAGAAGATCTAAATGTCACTATGCCACCTACGAAACATCTTGGTAAAGTAGCTGAAAAAGCTAAGACGCTTATTCAAGGCTCATTCTTTTTTATATTCTGCAAGTATAAAAAGAATATGGCAATTATTTTCTTTTTCACCTTTTAGGTATTTCCAAGGTACAATGAATTAAATAGATATATTTTTCTCTTGACCTTTTTGCCAAACAAAAGGTGTTTTTATGCATATTAGAATAATGTAATCCAGGGCAGGGGTTATGGCTTATTTTTTAAAGATGTCCATACTTTGACAAGTCGGACTTCATCTAAAAAGGGTTTGGTCATGGTCAAGCCAATGAGTAGGCATCTAGACTTGGGACACGTTTTCCTAACCCTGTTTTCTTTAATTTATTTGTGAAATCCACAACAAGCTAAAATACTAACAAAGTAATAAAAAAAATTAATGTGTTTTACAGAAATTTATACACTTTTTTGCTAGTTAACTATTCCCTAAATTTGATATTATTGGACCAAGTGATATAAAAATAAATAAATTAATTAAAAAAAACAACTAACCTCTAGTTGTTTGGGTAGGGAAGAATAATGATCCCTGATATATTCATATCTGTCCCTCTTACATGATTTTTTTTCCTCTTTTGGGGCTCCAAAGTCTACAACAAAATTTTCAGAATGATATATTTCTTATAAATGACATACCTATAATCCTGACTTGACTGTTTTGGTGTTTGATTTTTCTTCCCAGTGAATACACACTCCAATCTTGTTGGGTTTTTGAAAAGGAATTGTTTATCACTTATTATCATTATTATTATTATTTCTTTCCTCATGGGGATCATCTTACTGCTGTTTTTCTTTCTTTTTTTCATGTGTATGTTGCATGTGATATTTTGGACCAAAGTATAAGTTTTATTTATCAGACTCTAACTCAGTGGTTCCCAAACCCATGGTCACAACCTAAATGAGGGTAGCAAGGATGTTCTTATGAGTCAGAGGATGGTTTTGAAAAAAGAAATGAAAAGCAAATAAAAAAAATATTTAAAAAAAAAAAAATGAAAAATTTTAACTGTAGAAATAGTGCAAGTATATTTAAACACAATTTCAGAATTTAAAGCATCATTGAGGCTCTGGAACTGGGAAATACTTATGAATAATAAAGCATTGATAAATGAATGAAAACTCCTGATATAATTCAGTCAGTTCAATACTTGTGCTTGATTATTTAATTGAAGCAAAATTCAGGGAAATTCATTTCATGAAAATAAATAAGGAAACTCTGAAATTATGTTTCCGCCTTGAGGGTTTCCAAACAAAAAAAAAATCTGCATTCAGGGTTGCAGCCAAGAAAGTTTGGGAAACACTGAGTTAATGAATATCTAAAGGTCAAAATTTGAGCTGATGAACATTTCTGTTACCTGGATATCTAAATAAAGGTGTTTCTGTGACAGAGATACAAACAATCCATTTAGGATTTAAAATAAAAAAAATATATTTTTATTTTGACAGCCATAAGTAAACTGCTTATTATCTTGTCATTATTATTTCTTTTCTCACTTTTAATTCATAATTTGTATTTTTTAACCAATTTTTTTGTTGAGTTTATGAAATATTTTCTTTCCTTTTTGTTAATAACTATTAAGGGAAGAGGTGAACAACTACAAGAGAGCTGGCATAGTTGGTAATAAGGCAAATATTGTATATTGTAGATAATGTTCTTTTGACAGAACTCGTAGCTCAAAAAAAAAAACAAGCAAAAAAAAACAACAAAGAAAAACTAAAAAAAAATTAAAACATTCTGTGGTAAACATCTACAAATAGTTGTTACAGAGTATATATATATATATATATATATATATATATATATATATAATTGATAAAACAAAAAAAAATATCTATATGATTGATCTGAGCTGAAAGTTTCAGTGAAAAAAATCCCCAAATCATTTGAAGATGAAAAACTTTTTATAAAAAAATATAAATTATATATATAAAAAAGCTAAAAAAAAGAAAAAAAGAAAAGAAAACAGCAAAATTCCACTAAAATGCCATAAAGCTTATTGTGCTACTGTAGTATGTATATTTTTTAGACCAATGTAGTATATAGCTTCCTCTCATATTACATTGACCAGCCAAATCCTAAACAGACAAGACTTTACGGACTAGATGATCTGCCTTTTGGGTCAAACCTCCATTTTGTTTTTGTTGTTTTTTTAGGTTTTCCAATGGCATTTTTGAAAATCTCCCAAGTCATATAATTCTTGTTGAAATATTTTTAACCGGCTACATATACATATATGTATGTATATATATACACACACACACACACACACACACACACACAACATTAAAATTTAAACAGTCGGTTGAACCAAAAAATGTAAAAAAGAAAAAAGATTTTTACAACAAAATCCCATCCCCCATGTAAAATATATTCTTTGCTGGTCATTTTTTAAAACTGTTTTTCTTGTTGTTGACATGATACTCAGAGGAAAAATACAAGGTTTTGTAATATCTGCAAAAATTGTGAGTTTTCAATCTGATTATCTATCTATCTGTATAATATATATATAATACATATATATGTGTGTGTGTGTGTGCACACACACACATACACACACACACACTCACACATATACTGTGAACCCTCTTATTAATGGATCTCTTATCAACAGATTTCAGAAATAACAAATAAAAGCTGTTCTTTGGAATTCTGTGCTTCAATAAGGAAAAAACTTTTCTTCTAGTTAGAATAATATAGAGTCACCCCCTCCCTAGTAAACTTTTGATTAACATTAAATTGTTAACTATTAATTATTTCACATAACTGCATGATATTGTAAATCCAAGGGATGACTGTTGGCTTATCATGCATCTGGACTCAAGAGATGTTAACAGTTAGTCTCACTCTCCTCCAGTATTGATTGTTAACTTTTGTTCACAAAATCATTTTCTTTTATAAAAAAATAGACAATATATCCTTTAGAAATTGAAAAACTAAAATGGAAATTGAATGCAACAATTATTTTTTTGCAACTTAAACAATGAAGGCACTTGAGAGGAAAATTCTAGCTATTTTGATCTGAATGTGTTCCAACAATAAGATTGAAGTTTATATTGTAATTTGAATGTATCAACCTTTCTACTTTGTGAGAAAACAAATATTAACTAATAAACCTAAATAATAGTTTTCCAAAGAATGTTTGGGTTCCAGAAATATCAATTCAAATTTATGCATAGCCTTAAATCAGACAAAATTCAGACAATTTTTGATGTCCCATTGATTAAAAAAATTATTGGACATTCAGAGCTAAAAATGGACACCATGTCTGAAATCAGATTGTTAGTAAATAAAATTATTCTTATCTCCCTTGTTCATAATCATTTTGCATTCTCTTACAATGTTATCTATAGTTATGTATGCATTTGTACTAGTTTTATGCTTTTTGCCAATTTTAATTTTTTTTCATGATATGATTTGGCAATACCAAACAATTGGCATTAACGGACACCTGCTCCCCACAATTGACCCATTAATAGGAAGGTTTACAATATATATGTGTGTGTGTGTGTGTGCGTGTGTGTATATATATATATATATATGTATATATATATGCAAATCATAAGCAAGCACCATTTCTAAGAATGATGTTGATTGGTTGGTGTAATCATTTTGTCGGCTAAAAACTGTCTGACACTGGTTTGTTTCATGGGAGGCAGGGGCAATACTGATAGAAATGCTTTATCCACCAAAAGGACAAATTTGGGAAAAATTATGAGAGAAAGAAAATTTTTATTTTTACCTTTTTTTCTCTTAGTTATTTTACCTTTTTTACCAAAAGAGAATTTAACCATATGGAAAACAGAAGAAAAAATGTTGTTACAAATCTAGTTGATCTAAAGGGGTTTAAATTCATTTTCATTTTTATTGTCTGATCATGGAAAAATTTAGTAAACTCTGCACCCCTCCCGCACCCTAGTTTGACATATGCATTTGTAAATTTCAAAAAGCATTATGAAAAAAAAGTCATTATATAGGCTTTAAATTTGACTGTGTTGTCCGGGGAATGAAAAAAATCTTTACTTTCAATTTAACCCATCCAAAATGAATTTGAATTATAACTGAAGAGAAATACGCAGTATAACTTATGGTATTATTCTTTGAATATTTTTTAGTCAAAATCAATCAAATATTCAAAATCTTGCCGTAATATGATTATTCCTACATGACTCACAAGCAAATTGGGCTCCTTAGTACAACTATTTCAATTGGAACAAACTTGCTCTCTTTTAGTATGAATGTTGGACTTGAGGAGAAAGATTTACTAGAATTGAACATTAGGACAATAAAGATCTAGAACAAATAGCTGAACCAATGTTGACAACCACGATTATTCATTACCTCATTCCTCTGTTCTTCTTTCACCCTTCTCATTCTCTTCCAATATCCCTTTCAATCTTCATTGGCAGTCCATGCTTCTATCTAAATACTTGACAAACATGGATTAGTTTTATATGCAAAAATTTTCACAACCCATCTTTAAACAACCTAACTTTCTTATCTTCTTTCTCTCTCTTCCTACCCTCTCCTCCCACCCCCTCAGTAAACTATCTGATTTTTTCTTACCTACTTATTAAGCTACTTAATGTCCGTTTCTACCCCTTTCTCTTCCTACCCCTTCAGTAATGTTAAGTCCCTTTTCTCCCCTCTTACTTTTTAAATAAAATAAGGAATATTTTGAGTTATTTGCTTTATAGAGGTAATATATTTTGAATAAAATAAGAGATATCTTTATTTATTTGATTTACAATTAAAGAAAAAAAAACAGTCTTTGTCATCTACTTTATTCAAATTGCTGTGTTCCAAAATTCTCTTTTGTGATTGGTTATGTTTTTTCCAATTGACTAAACAGAGCATAATGGACATAGACCATGACAAGGAGAATTATAGTATAGATAGATTGTACATTAACAATATAGTATAATATGACATTAATACAATGTAGATTTATTTCAATTGGAATACTTTCATTCATCCATATTTTTCTTAATTGTTGCTTCTTTTACTTACAAATACTCTACTTAATAGATGATAAAAAAACGTGAAAATTTGAAAATATGTAATTCTTTGATAGAAACAAAAGTGCAAAGAAAAAATTATGTATTAATATCTCTTCAAAAGATTGAAAAATAAAATACCCCTTCAGAAAAATAAATCAAACATTGTCTCAAAAAGATGATGTGATGATAGACTTGTTAAATATGTGCATAAAAGAGCCAAGCAAATAATGGTTCAATTTAATTCAGAAAAAAATCAAAACTTTTGATCAGATGCCAACATACATAAAGTATAAAATAGGGATGACTAAGCATCTGTCTGCAATCAAAACAATTGGTCAAAGAGTAGCACAAAACAAGGATCCATCAAATCCCAGAAAATTTCTCCTGCACATCATTCGAACAATAACTTTTAATCTGTTTTCCAAAAACTTGTAGAAATGCTTAAGTTTGAACTAAGTAGTCTTGAAATACTGCTACCAATTTTTTATTTTTTTCAAGATTTGTATTCTTAGTTCTTCTTTAATATCCGGTGGTGGTTAAATACGAGAAACAAAGAGAATTTGCTTTAAAAAAAAGCTTTATACAGTAGTGATTAAGTAAAAATCTAGGGTTGGGGTTATTTATTGATTAGAACAGTTATTACTGGTTATAAATGATATCTTTGCTTCCCTTCTCATTGCTTCCCTTTGCTTCTAGTACTTTACCACAACACTGTAAAAGCTACAAAGTAAAAAAAAAAAAAGAAAAGTATCCATGATATTCACACTACAAGACGGTCTTTTGTTGTTCTGTTTTGTTAGATTCAAGAATCATCCCTTGTAAATGTTCTATTTTTTTAAATATGGCCAGATGGTTTGTTTAGAGGAGGAATTATTTAAAATACAAACACCAATCACCACTACTAAACATTGTGAAACGCAAGAGAAGATTTTTGTTCAAAATTCACTCTCTGAAGCATTCATATCATTTTTGTACAAAACTTTTTTTTTTATACTAGCAATTGGTGACCGTTTTACAATTTTAGAAAAATCCTGTGAAAAATCAAACCTCTGCTCATGTAATTAAATTGCTAACCCAAACATTGTCTTTACAGTTTCCTGTTGACCTTTTTTTGTCACTTGTTTTGTATTTCCACGATGCAGTGAGTAATCAAGCACAGTGAAGAAAATAATCTACATGGTCATTGATACATACTAGAATGAGCTCCAAATAGTTAGGGAGAAAAGACTATCAGAAACAAATAAGCCATAATTATATAAAAAGGAAAAGAAATAAAGGCAGAAAAAAAAAATATAGCAGACTGCTCTGGCAAATGGAAGAATTCAATTCTGCATTCCCATTGCATATCATATTTATGTTTTATAGTTATGCCTATACATGAAATGCCTTTATTTTCTTAATGAATTTTGCCTGAATTTCTGAAATTAAATGTTGTTATATTGATTCATTCAGACCATTATTTTAACTTTTTACAAAACCAATGTGATAACAAATGGCAAACCATTGGACTTTAAATGTAAAGGCTCCAACTTACACCACCTGATGTCCGTCAGGATGGTGACCTGGTGGATATAAGCTTATGTATTGCAGTTACCAGGTGGTTGTGAGTTCAATCCCTGAATCAGATAGTGGAATCCACATGCACTCAGGTTCAACAGGAATGAGTAAAAATAGTATCACAGTGATGAAATAAAACATATAATACAGATATCCCTAGTATGAACAGCCAAAGGTAAGAACAAAATAAGAAATAGAGGCTACATGACTGAAACATCCAAGATGAGAATTAGTTTGAATAAATCAGTACATAATAATTACAATTCCTCATTTAAAAAATCAGACAGAAATTATCATTTAGACCAATTTCCTTGTCTCTGTTGTTTTCATCACAATGTTTCAGCTATCACAGAAATTCATACAAAAACTGTCATATCTGTACAGACCCGAGATGATACAGTAATGGAGACTCATAGAAAAGTTCCATGAAAAGCTAGCAGGAATGTCTGACCAACTAATATTTCTCTATAAATATAATGATCTGAAGCTAATCCCATCTGGCTCAAGTATCAAAATGGAGCAAAGTCAGAAAGTACAGTGACCAAAATATTGTTATAAAAACAACAAAGATTTGGAAAATGATTCAAATAAATCAATTTATAATTTTAATGGTTTATAGGTATTTTTTCTTAATCATAGCAAACTGGTTGAATCTCAAACACTATCATAAAAACTTTTTTAATTTTTAATGTTAAAACTATCTAAAATTGATAGAGTAGAGAACCATTTTACTGAGTACATTAAAAAAAAGTAGACACAAGAAATTTCTGTTGGCTCTAATTTTGCAGTTATTTGAAGAGATTGCTAATGCACTTTTTATGTGGCTTGACCCTTCCAAAATTGAACCTATTAGGGCAGTTAGTGCCTGTATTAGAATATACCAGTAGACTTCAAAAAGAGATCAATAGAAACCATTTGTCCCAGGAGACTCAAAAGGGTTAATGGTAAACACTTTTTTAAAGTTTTCTTGTACATTCATCGTATAAGAAAGAGTATAATCTATCTTGGAGAGCTTTTTTGTATGTATATTTGGGCAGGAGGGATTTTATATATAAGATGTGTGGGTTAAGACATTAAGTATCATTCAAGGAGTGGGTGGAGATGGTCATTTTTAGAGCCAGTTCTTTTCACCATACACCTAACTACTTTGTTTAAAACTCTATATTTCAGTACAAAAGATATGATGTGAATTGTTTGCTAATGGGGAAGGGTAAGAAGAAGATTTTACAATTGCACTGTGATAATCCCTTTCAAAAAATCTCTCCCTCTCTCTCTCTCTCTCTCTCTCTCTCTCTATATATATATATATATATATATATATATATGTCTCAACCTTACCCTACCATACATATACACACACACACCTAAACTCATCTTTTTGGGTATCCTTTCATGTGTGGAAATCTAATGATAGAAAAAAGCAAATGGCTATAGAAGAGATGTTGCTTTTGATATTCAACACTCGATTATTTTTTTAAAAAAATATAGGTCACTTACCAGTAAAATGCTGATTGTTCATCTACTCCTCAGAATATGGCTTGATACCATTCAAAGAATTCAGAATGGCCTCATTATCCTTAATGATTGTCATGCTGTAACAGATAGCAACCCAAAATCCTGTAAGAAGGAGTATTTATATATAACTAAGGGATCAATCCTCTAAATGGCATGACTTTGGCGGGGAAAGAGGATTGAGATACAGTCATTTACATATCATATATACTCGTATATAAAAGTATTAGTCCCAGTTTCAATCTGACCATTGTTGTCACTGTTTGTTATGTGAATATCAGACTGTTAATTGATTTCAATATTGAAAAATTATCTGTTTTCTATAATCAGCAAGTCCCAGCAAGAAAGAGAGAATGAAGGAGAGGGGATTTTTCCTCTTGCAGTCAGAATACTAGTTTATTCAAGATGATTTTTGGATTAGGAATTATCAGACATGGCAAGGAATATGAAATTAGGTAATAAACTCATCTTGGGGTTTTTTTTCTGATTTTGAATTTAAAAAATGTTCAGATTCTGATAGGCAAATCTCCGACGATCATCAGGTGAAGGGATGCTAAAATTTACCAAAAATGATAAATTTTTTTTATAATTGTAAAATTACTTGTCATTCAGAGAAATATTTGTTTTCTCAGTAATAAAGCACAGGACTGAAAACCATGTGATCTGAGTATTAAAATGGCAATATTTTCTCACTAAGCTGAACAAGTCAGTCTTATGCTTAAAGGCTGCCTTTGATGGCCATTAAGCTTGAAAAATCGTATCATTATGATACAGATCATCAGGGTGCTCATGAATACAGATTTTACACTATTATTAATAAGTTGCAAATTGGACAGGAAATTGCTTTATTCTCCAAGTTGAAGCATTTTAACTGTATTGTGCTAAAAAAAATTCACTGCATTGTGCCATTTGTACTGTGTTATTGTATCAAGCATTCAAACCAACATACAGCAGATCATTATAATATATACATGTCTACTTGATATATGCAATCTGAATTACAGCTTAGTACAGATTTTAAAAATTGATGTAAATTTAGTACATTTCATATAATAACTAAAAGAGGGGGGAGTGATTACTTTAGAATTTTATCCTCATTCTAACTCTAATAAAAAATGTAATAATCAATGGATGGCAAGTTACTTTTTTTATCTCCTGAAGATGATGAGAGATTTGTTGATTGAAACATTATTTTCACTCCTCTTGATTGGTGAATTGTTTAAGTATTTCATCTCTACCCTCCAGAGTGTGTCTGAATTTCTGTTATGTTTCACTGCTATGCCCACCCAACCCAGTCATGATTCTTATAGGTCCCAATGCCTTACGAACCCTTCATTTTTGCAGTGTGGACATTTTTTTATTCACTAAGACTTGCATGCTACAAATGGTGGAGAAAAATTTAACATTTTTAGTTTTAACCTAGTTCAATTTCTTTTTTTGTTTTCTTTTTTTTTTTTTTGCCATTTTTCAGAATCTATTTTTTTAAATTCTAAAAGTTTCGTAGATTAGAATTTTGCAATTCTAAAGTACTTTAGCATTTGGTAAATTGTTTCAGTTTGTTGTTTCAGTTTTTCTACTTGCATTTTTTATTGAAAAAAAATGGAAATTTATATATATATATATATATATATATATATATATATATATATATATATCATATATACAAAAAATTAATAAAAACATGAAAGAAAGCAAAGAACAAGCAACAACAAAAAATATCCTTTGTAAAAATTTAAAAAAAATAATAACAAACATATTTCACTGAACAATGTTTTTTTGTCAAGTTTATATTTTTGTGTTTTACTAATGAAATATTTTGAGATCTCTATTTTGATCTTTGTACAAAAGTAGATTTGGGTGGAAAAAAGCAAACAAACTGACAAAAAATAAATATAAAACAAACAAAACAAAACCTAAAAAGTGATCCAAAGAAACATTTTTTTTGGTTGTTATATTTTCCCTTTTTGTCTTTGCTACAAAAAAATGTGATTCTTGTAATTTTTCTTCTCCAAAGAACTGACTTCCCAAGGCATGTCCCCCAATTCTGCTTCATCATGAATTCTACCGTAATCACTTCATTTTAATTTTTTCTCCACAATCAAAAAGTGCTGATATACTTTCACCCCTTATCATATATCCAAAATATATCTTAATATATTAGCTTAATTTTTTTTAACATTGTAAAAATCTGAGACCTACCTGGCTTCAATTATCTATTGTTTGAAAGAAAATTATTTGTATGTATTTTTTACCATTTGTTTGCAAAATATTTATAAAAATATTTGTTAGGAATTGGGCATTACCAACTAAAACATGATATACCTTTTAAAAATTTATGTAATAATAATGATAATAATAATGCATATAACTGCCTGAAGGAACTTACTAAGGCTTTCTTTGGAAAAATGGTAGTCTTGTTCAGGAACATTTTATTGACCTTTTGTTCTATGTACTGTTATAGTTATAAAGATAAGTTATCCTTTTTTTGTTGATTAAATAAACTGAGTGTATCAATTGAATTTTATCCGCCAAACACTTCTTTTTTTTTTTTTCAAGCACCTGGACTGAGTCCAAATCTTAGGGGCAGGTGTCTCGGTCTTTGAAAAGCTAATAACTGCCGACTGGAACCAGGTTCAATCATAACAAGGGGAATTTCATGGTGTGATTACATTTTTATGAGTGGCATTATCCTTTGTACTTTGATGAACTGAGGTTTTTATCTAGGAGGAGGTTCCAAGAGTTGTTCAAACTATTGAACCTATTTTTCTTACTATGATATTTTGGATGATCCATTCTTCTAGGTTTCCTTCAAAGGGTGGTTAAGAGTCTCTTTCCTCCAGGTAGTGTCACTTATACTGTAAAAGAGAAAAAATGGTGGAAAATATTTTAATTGAACCAAACCATGATGCCAATCCATGCAGTATCTTATGTGAGACACGTGATTCCATATATCAATAAAGATTCGGTTTACTGAAGTAGTGTATATTTCTAGGAAATTCTATTATTCTTATGTATTTTGATGTGCTTTCAAGGAATATGACCTTCATTTCTTCAAGAATTATTTTCATGTTTATTTTTCATTAATCTTTACTATTATCCTATACTCAGGTTTGGTCTCTTATTCTTTTTAGTTCAATATACTCCACCAAAAAAAAATAAGCTCAATAGTCAGAGAAACTCTTGGAATGATAATGACTTGTCGCAAAATTACATATCTATCTAGAAGGTATTTGGAACTTGGACAATGATGTGTGTCTCTAAATCTTGCTCTCAGTAGCCTGTATTGTGCTTAAAAATAGATAAGCAAATTTTATGCTCTTTTTGTACCTACTGCCATCTCCTTTTGGTCTTTTTGACAGGTACTGTACTTACTGCCTTTCAAGGGCCAACACTCCATCCTTACAAAAAAATAGCAAATATCATTTTTCTGTATCCATATCGCCCACCCTACCTGCATTGTGCATTTTCAAACTTTGTATTTACAAACAAATGCAATTTTTTTCAATAATGGAGGACATACCTTGTGGTGGTGAATCTAAGTTAATCTGCAGAAGAAAAACAAAAAAGCAAGTGAAAGTATGAACTCTCAAGACTTGTACACATGATGTTTTTTTTGAGGATTGTCTTATGTTATTTGTTTCTAAGACTTGCATTGGTACACAGGTAGTATTTTAATTTTTCCTCTTTCAAAAAGAGATAATCATATAGATCTAGTATAGGCACTGCACTCATTCTAACAGTTGTTTCGTCAGCTACAAAGTTTCCAATAATCAAGGGATGGTAGGAGCTCTGGAGATATATATATGCACATTCTGATTTATGAACTGACAAGAAAATCTGTATATTCATCTCTCCCCACACACATTCGCATATATCTATATTTACCAATCAACAAAGACACACTCACACACATGCACTATTTTTACATAATAAGATATACACTATTTTCAAAATAAAATTTACTTATAATGTTTACTGCAACTGCTATATATAATGGTATATAAGAGCTCCCTTTTTTCTCCAAAAATGGCTCAAAAGGTAAATGTAACTTTCATTTTCCAGAGGAATTCATGAAAATATATTTTTTCTTCTTATTATGATAATAATAATAATATAAACGCCATCAAATAAGGTAGTTATACAACAGCACAGAACCTTCTTGATGGCAGAGATAGATATTTCTTACTGGTGGTAATTGTCAGTAATCAAGGAATCTTATTGTTGTTTTTTCATCTCAATGCACTGGGTTGATAGATACCAACTTATATCTCATCTTTATTTGAAAACTTATTTCAAAGGCTAATAAGGAGTAGATGTTTGTAACTGCCAAACCAAGAAAAATCAGAAAGAGAACTCATGATATATACATACATGAATATATATGTGTAAAATGACTTCAGCCATAAAATGATATGAAAACAGTTAATCTTTTATGGCTAGGAATAAATAAGGACTGCACACATCAAATTTATGATGTTACAGTAAAAACGTGGATTCTCCTCTGATCTTATGTTATACAATGCTAGCTAGGATCTGAAATAACTTACTCTCTCTCTCTCTCTCTCTCTCTCTTATATATTTGATATATAAGATGCATCCTTATTTTGGAGGTTCCGTCAAGAGAGAAATAGTTATAATCTTCATTACAACTAGTTATATAACAGTATAGAGCCCAAACAGAACTAAATAGATAGATATGAACAGACTGACATAGATAGATAAGATGTGTGTGTGTGTGTGTGTACTATTTGATACCTGATGATGATAGGTATCACAGTTGAAATATTATGGTCTTAAATTTTAAGATGAGTGTACAGTCTAAATATTTAGGTTCTCATCATTTTCACGTCATTTCCAACAGAAATATACTCAAATGTTTAATCTAGGAGTTGGATACAATAAGCTCATTTTTTTTTACATCAATTCTTTATGAGTAGTTTCCTAATCTTTGGTTGTCTTTATTTATTGATACCAAAGACAAAAAATAAAATAAACTGATCCAAAAGAATCCTTGCATAATAGTAACAACTCTTTGCCTCAAATTCTGACATTTTTTTTTAAAATGACCCCAAACCTAATTTTAACCATCTTACCTCAAATGAATTGGTCTGACTGGTAGCATCCTTTTAATGTGGGTTATCAGCTCAAACATATAGACATGCAGACTAAGAATGATTAATCCAAAGTTATTAATATAAAAAGTCAACTTAACTTTAAAAAACTAATTCATAAGGTATGAAAAGAGTTCCTTACGAGTAAAAAGAAGCACTGACTTTTTAGCTCTTTAACTTGCTGTATTAGTATAAACATGATTTAAATTCTAGACACCCACTCATTGTCTCAAATGCGAACAATGTTCATATCAATATTCAGATAATTCTTGATGTGAAAAGAAAACATTGAATAAACTGCAAAATAATAGAGAAGGGTTAAATATTATTCAGAAGCTATTATGCTCTCTCTCTCTCTCTCTCTCTTGTAGGAATTATCTGGTTAGAGATGAAATGCTAAGTATACATTCAATTATCATTACTTTATCTGATCAACATGGTAATAAGATTAAAGAACATCAATCAGTTATAAGATATATATATATATATATATATATATATATATATATATATATATATATATAATCACAACAAGAGTAGCAAACTTGATTTTTAAATTAGTGATCAGTAAGAAGTTATTATACCCAATAGAGCTGAAATGAGGTACTGAGAAACTCACCAATTTTTTGGTGAGAGTTTTCATCAGATTTTCATCAGCTTGACACATTCTTGGGACAATAGGAACATCATGCTCATGTTCTGGCAAATATGTCCTTAACCTCCCAATCTACTGATTTTGAAAGACTTCTGTAGTTCATTTTTTTTCTTCTTCAAGAAATGCAGATTCTTGTTATTGAAGTAAAACAAAAAACAAATCTTCTCACAATCAGTTTAATATGATTGGTTAAAATATTGGCTGTGTTTATAGTTGCAAAGAATGGTCTCATATCTGCGCAAGATTTAAATATATATCACAAAGCAAGTTGATAGAGACATTTGCTGTTGTCCTTTCACAACTAATTTGGTATGAACATCATTCTAATTTGTTCTAAAAGGACAACAGCTGATATGAACAAGATTAAAAGAATAGTAGTGCTATAGCCAGCCAAGTAATGGGGTTTGGTTATAACTAGTCAAGATTGTGCCTATGAATGGGCATCTAGGCCTTGTCTTTATTTATTTGAGTATGTATAAAATCTGCTCTAAGCCAGTGTATACTTGAATGATTAAGTTTGTTTTTTTTAAATTCTGCTTTGCTAGTTTATTGCATAATGAAACAGTGCCTGAGTTTTTCCAGATTTCTCCATTTAACTTTTTAATTATTTCCATCAAATGCAGACCAACATTCTTTGTTTTGTTGAACAATTGATTTCATGGGAATTTTCTCTGACTTTCTGGAATTTTTGTTGGCCTAATATTTCTTTCTCAATTTTAAAATACTTTTTTTTCATTGTTCGTTTTGTTCAATTGTTTTTGGTTTTTTTTGTTTTTCTTTTATTTTTTTCTACTTCTGTATCTGGTAAAGTATTCTGTCTTGAAAATTCAAACTCAATTGACAGTAATTTAATTTATTTGCTATTAGCTTGTCTTCCACTTTTATCATTCATTTCTATGTTTACTCATTTTCTAAACCAGATGATGTTTGGGGCATACTACAAAAAAAGAAAATGATAATTTTTAGATGGTTCATATAGCACATTCTCTCTCTCCTACCACCAGACAAAAAAATACCCTTCCCCAACCACTAACTGATATGTATCTTGGTTATCAACATTCCCACAACTACAAGAACATGGTTCATTTTTATTTATATTCTGGCTATTATTTGAACTCAAGCCCTCATTTCATGTCAAACAAATATTAAAATCCCGGCAGGTGACTTTAAAAAGCTGTTCGGGCCTGTTCGGGTACTGAAATATGCTGAATTCTATCATCTGGGCTTTAAAAGATGCTAAATTTAATTTTAACACTCAACTATATTTGAAATTAACATGTCTATATGGTTGAATGTTGAAATCTAGCATATTATAGTGCTTGGACAGCCCCAATCAGCTTTTAATGCTGAAATAGAATATATTTCAGTGGTCAAATATCATAATTTACCATATATATGAGGTTGAATGTTAAAATTCAGTACCCTTTAGTGTCTGGACATTGGATTTGGCATATTTAGTGCATGTGCAAGCCTGGACAGAATCATCAATCCAGACAATCTTCATCCTAAGTTCATTATGTTCATTTTAAACTTTCAGTTATTTTAAAGCAACACATTGTAATTCCAATTGTTCTTTCTCATGAGGAAAAGAAGATTTAAGCTCAAATCTTCTGCCTACTGTACCAATTCACTGTCGGAGGAAACAACTTTCGTTTGATATTCTCGACTATACTTATCTGCCTCAGGGAATTTTATCTGCTGCAAAATTCTTTTTTTCTTTGTTCCCTACCCCTGACAAAATAATGTCGTTTCCATCGAGTTAGATCTTATAAAAACCCCTCAAAAACTTAAATTTAAAAAAAAAATTATGAGTGTGGGAACAAGGGATATATTTAACATAATTTTATACACTAGCATATCACCTATCAAAAATGTTGGGATATGTGTGGATTAACCCTTTTGCCTTGGATTTGAGTATCTAATGCTCTGCCTAGGATCAAAGTGTTGCTTCTTGGCCCTCTGTGTATAATCAGAGATAAGTATTAGTGCTTTCTGCCTAGGATCTAAGTATGACTTACCAGCACTTCTGCTTAGGATCAGGGTGTAGTATCTATGCACATTAAAAAGTTTTACACAGTACATATATATATATATATATATATATATATATACGCATATACAATATGCATATATTTATAAACACATATACATACACAATATGCATGTGTATATATATATATATATATATATATATATATATATATATATATATATATAGCATCTATACACATACACAATATGTATTTATTTATATATACATAATATGTGTGTATATATATATATATATATATATATATATACACAAGGTGTCTATATATGTATACATACGACGTATATATGTGTGTGTTTGTGTGTGAATAATAGGGAATGGGACAGATAGGAGTAAAAGTATATGAAGACTTTACTTATTAAATAATCGATTCTTAAATGAATCGATTAATATGCTATGAATGTTTCAGGAGGAGTTTCCATCTTCAGTGGCATGTGTATACCTTTCAGTGGTTAAAAGATTTCCATAGAAAAACAAATTTAGCATCAGATGTTTTGCTTTGGCAGTAAAAATGGATATCAAGAAAGAGGATTCTTTTTGGGTCATAATGGTGAGTCCGGACTGTATTCTGTCTGTGTAAAAATATATATATCTACATCTATGTGTGTGTATATATATATATATATATGTATGTATATATATTTATATACACGTACACATAATATGCATATATATATGTATATATATATATATATATATACACGTACACGTAATATGCATATATACATGTGTATATATATATATATATATATATATATATATATATATATATATATGTATGTATGTATTTATATACACGTACACGTAATATGCATATATATACACTCACATATTATGTGTATAATAAACATGACAGCATACCACTCATAACCACTTTCAACAACACACTGTCACTCTGAGCACATTTTATCAACAAGAGATGGAATATCCTCATACTTAAAACAGATCTCAAAGAAATATTTGTAGAATCATGTGTCATCGCTTACCACAGACCCAAAAGCATCAAAGATTGTTCAGCAGCTACCTAATGATAAATATTGAAGTCTCACATAACAACATCCCTAGAACCACTTAATTCTGTTAACTGTGCAATAATCGAAAAAGTCTATGCTACAACCACTTCAAGTACACTAACACCTTTACAAGTTCTACAACAAACTATAGTTTTTACATATACCATAGCATTAACTGTTGTAGCAAAAATATCATGTACCTCTTAGAATGCAAAAGATACAATTTACAATACATAGACAAGTCCAAGTTGCAATTCGACATCAGACCTAATAACCATAGACTCCCCGTAGAACTACACATCCGCGCACACACACAACCCTGGACACAATTTTGCCACAGCAGTGAGATTTAAAATCAGTGAAAAAAAATAGGAAAAAAAGACATCCACTGACATAACTAAAATTCTAGAAAGACATGAAGATATGTGGCTCAAAAAAATAAAAACGTTCTCCCCTAACCATATAAATCTTTAACATCATAATCCTCCCATTAATAACAACCACACATCCACAATCCTTCATGTATATCTAATATTGGGAACTTCACAGTCACACTGACCCTCTGAATGGTTTTTCATTTGTACAAATCAGAGCCAACAAACTTTCAATGACCTTTAAGGATAATACACATTAAGTTCCTTGACCTCATCACCCCATCATCTATACTATCCCTATGCTACCCACACAATCCAATACTAAACCACTACCCTTCAACTCTAAAACCCTGTGGCCTCTGGAAGACTTCCTTCTGTTGCTACTATCACATCTTGTCACAGACAAGCACAGACTTAATCATGGATGGAACCAAGTCCTACACATCTGGATGACCCGAAAACATTTCATTTCAAAGCAAAGCATCTGATGGTAAATTTATTTTCTATGGAAAACTCTTAACTACTGGATGGTACACACTCACACATACACACAAAGCACACGCTACTGAAAATGGGAATACCTCTGGAAACATGTTTAGCACACATATTAATTAATTTATGGATTAACTAATTAATAAACAAAGTTTCCATACACTTTCACACCTGAGTCTGTCTCACTTCTTATCATTCACATTATACACAATGTCTATAAATATGTATATGCACAGTATATATGTATGTATATGTGTATATATATATATATATATATATATATATATATATTCCAACGGTACGTGTATACACAATATGTGTATATATATAGATATATATAGATACATTGATATTCTATTTAAAATAACCTCTTGTTGTTACTCAAAGGCTGAGTCGCTCAGCCTAGATAGATGTAACATGTAACTGTAGGAGGTAATTTCAAATAGGGTTTCAAATCATACAACTCATTCAAAAATATTCTACTGGGTTATATATCTATTCCTTGAAAATCCATATATATGTTAAAAAAATGGATATATATTTAACAAGGAGATTCGAAGAAAGTTGACAAGAAAAGATTTGAGACTTATTAGTATATCTCAAATTCTTCATTGATAGCTTATGATTTGTCTTAAATGAGGAAGTCAACATCAAGCAAAGCCTAGATGTAATGTGTTAGTATTTGGATTTTTGTTGACATTATGGGAATAGATTTGGAAATCAACTGTTTACGCAGTTCCATTGTAAAACATTATTATAATGGGAATGCTGTCACTACAGAAATGTGCTAAGTACCTTACAGAATGTTTCTATGTAATGAAAAACAT
>OY735223.1:37524919-37602419 GCA_963457665.1 Thysanoteuthis rhombus | reverse complement strand
GTAGTTATATTTGCTGATAATAGAAATATGTCAAGCTTACTATTTTTTGTCAGAAACTCGAATGTTTTAGTTTGTACTTTTTTTTCAGAGTATTTTCTATGAAAACATTTTTTTACCATTGAAAAAATGAATAGATTGTTTTCAGTGCTTTTTTTAATCAAATATATTACTTGAAACTGATGTTTGGTTTTTTTTCTTCATAGGCAAAGATGACCAAAGCTTCGGTTTTGCATTGCTGGGTCTGAAATCATGACCTACACTTAAATAGGAATAAAGTGTGGGAGTGTTGCATGAGTTGTCATCCTTACTCTCTTATCCCCGTCTACCTGGGTCCAGAGGCAAGACACAGTCGGGATACCAGGAAAAACACCAGGGGTACTGGGTGTGTCATGCCATGGTGTTTTTGTTCCTCAGTGTGTTGCTGAGCATCGCCTTTTAGCCTATTGAACCAACTGTTGGTTTTCTCAAGTACGGTTTGGAATTCAGCATTATTCTTCTCCTATATTGGCTTCCAACCAAGGCTGAGAGCCCAGTCTGTCCCACTATTTATCCCTAGCTGCGGGAGAAGAGATGAATTTAGGCTTTTTTTTAACAGCATTAGTATGAAGTGAATACAAACTGATGAAGTTTTAACCCGGTTTGCGTATTCCATTTTCTGTGCTGCTAACTATTAGGCCAGCCATACATACAACCTAAAACTAGATACTTTGTAAACTATGAAGTATCAATCAGTATTCTGGCTTAAGTAAGCAAGAAAATTTACATCCTATTATGAATATCAAACTGGTTAGGATTTTTAATACTATCTTTAACTGATTTAAGAGATTGCCAAAGAACTCTTTAATCTCAGACATTACTTCTAGAATTTGCAGTATTTCTATACTAAAGATAATCAAATAACACCTACTAATCCATGGTATGATAATACTTTTATATACTTATACACCACCAAATATTCTACTAAATCTGTATTTACAGGATCTAACTTGATGGAAAATATTTATCAAGCAGTTGTAAAATCAAGTAGACCAGGTTGTAGTTTTTTTTCTGATTGGATTCTTTACATAAATTTAATCCATCAAGAAAGTTTCAAATCAAAAAATTGAAAAAATATTTCAAACAGTTCAGCTTTTAATGCTTCAAGTAAAATTTGAAGTTTTTCTAAAGGCTTCGAAGTATGATTAATAAGCTTATACATTGATGAGTTTGAATTAAAATATCCTATGGAATGGAATCATGAAATAAATCTGAAAGGTTTCGAGTTGGTCAGAATGTTGATCTAATTTTTTGCTTTTGTTGTTACCACAAAGTTTTGACCAATCCATTTTTCAGCCTTCCTCAGATGTTAGGGCAGCCATTTCTGAAAAGGAGGACATTGCAGACTGAAAAGGAGGACTTGGGCAGACTGACCCTCTTGGATATGTTGACAACCTAGCATAACAACTGCAGCTCATCAATTTGAGAACAGCAAGAATGAGATCAATAGTCTGAACAAATCTTGAAATGACAATGACTTATCTCAGAATTGTGGAATGAATTTCAAAAGACACCATCTACTCAACATTTTTCATCATGATATGAGCATTACTTTTAATAACTACGGAACAGCCTGCACTATCAATTCTATGTAATAGTAGTTTACAAAGATCTTATCAAATTTATATATTTAAGGAGTTTATATTTAAATATACTGAATTACAGGGAAACCAAATCCTTTTCTTCTTGTGAGAAAGAAAAAATAAATTCCCCATTCCCCCTTTTTGTGAAATCTAGGTGGTTGTGACATATCCTTTCAGGAAGTCCCCAACACGGGTGGTTAATGATATTCCCTAATATTTATGCCTAGTTAGATTGTTAACAATGATTACAATTACTTTATCATTTCTCATTGTATGCTAAAAATACAAATTTATTTCATTCTTTGCCACTGAACTAGAACTTGGCTGGCGAGGATATAATTTGAAAAAAATAAAATTAAAAAATGGTTTTGGAAAAAAACTTGAAGTGGTGTGGGGAAGTCGATGACAACGAGTTACTTCCCCTTACCTTCATACTTGTTACCTCCCTTTGCAAAAGTCAAGAGAGAAACTTTTTTGAGAGAAAAGGAATTTTCTTCAATTATATTCTTTTCAATTTATTGTTTTTAACATGTTTTTCTCGACCTATTAAAAAGACATATATATATATATATATATATATATATATATATATATTCTTGGTTACCAGTGATTCTTTTTTTAACCAACTGTTCATACAAAAATGTTTAACTTGTATACAATCTTTTGATATATTAATGATAATGATGTTAACAATAATAATTATGATGATGATAATAATAATAATTATAACAATGTACTATTGTATTAATATCTAAATGTACTTGTTTACTTTTTTCTTTTGCTATATGGGGATATCTACATTTAATGTAATATTTGTATGTGTATACATTTATGTATACATTGTATGAGTGTATACATTTCCTGTGTACTTATTCACGCCAAAAACCTTTTCATTTAAAGAAAAAATTTTCAATTCTCATTCACTCATTTTTTTTTTTCGGTATCATTCATTTTTGTTCATTTCTCTCCCTTTCTTTCTCTCTGCCTCCCCCTTTACTACTTTATTACATTCAGTAACAGATCCCAGAATCTTAAAATGTATTTAGAGAGTCAAAATTTATTTTCACCAGTATCACACATTCCCATTTCAGGGACCAAGCATCAACAATTGAAATCTCAAAAAGAAAATGTAAAAAATTCATGAGACAGATATTTTGAAAAAACAAAAAACATATGACTGTTCTGCCTTACACTGAAATAGTTGTATAAACCCTACCAGTGCCAGTGGTTGGTGTTCAAGCCAAGGTAAAAAGACAGAATTTAAAATGCGGATTTTCAAAGCAGACAAACACTTTCCACTTAGAAAATTGGCACTAAACATTTTTCTACTCCTGTTCAACCTTCCCATTTCTGACCTTGTGCTGGAATTAGCTAAGCTTGGTAAATCTCTATCTATCTATCTACACACAAATGCATAAAATTCCTAATTGGCTTTGAGCAGGACTGAAATATCTTCAAAGGATTCAATGGAAATATGATTAAAAAAGTAAATAAAAAGACTTTGAAGAACAGAATTAGATAAATAAAAAGACTTGAGTAATAAAAAGGAAAAAGGAAAAATATATTACAACAGCTTATATTGAACTGCATTATGATATTGTATTATCAATTCACATTAATGACTATTGATTCTGTATGACGTACAATCAATATGCATTAATTACTATTATAAATTTTGCATTATGTACAATTAATTTTGCATTACATTATTCGCATTTTGTATTATTTGGGATTAATTTTGCATTATGAATGACTAAATATGTTAAACTGTATTATAGTGAGTGAACTGGTAAAAAGCTATGATTTTGAATGCTGATTTTCAAGGAAGAAAGGTGCAACACAACCTCCCTAATCTCCATTTACCACCATTTGGCCTTGTACCAAACTAAGCTAACTTTAGTAGATATTCATATACATTCACTTTAAGTCTGCTTGCTGGTTAAGATAGTTGTATATTTCCCACTGGTACAAATGGTCAGTGTTCAAGTCCAAATAAAAGACCAATACTTCACATGCTGATTTTAAGGTATGCAGACACTCTCTACTTGAACAATTGGTGGAAGAGCCACTTGATCATTGAAATAGTGGCATATTTCCCACTGGTGCCAGTGTTTAGTATCCAAGCCAGGATCTCAAATGCTGATTTTCAAAGTAAGCCCTCTTTATTCGAAGAGTTGGCAAAACACAATCTTTCTAACCCCCCTTTACTCACTCTGGCCTTGTGCTAGACTAGACTAAGTGTGGTTAATGTCTGTAAAATAAATGAGTTCTATATGGTTTCATATCCCAGGTGTTCATGGTATTTATAAATTATTGAAGAGGTACTTTTTCTGGCGATCTTCCAGCACAGATATTAATGAAAATTGGGGAGTGATTGAGGAGGAATAATTCTTTGAAAAAAAGAAAGAAGAAATGCTTTAATGAAAAAAAAAAGAAAAATTAAGATACTGGTCTGAATATATCTTGGCATTTTTCTTGGAGGACTCATCTCATAAATGATAAACACACATTAAAAAATACATTCATCTCTCTCTCTCTCATTCTTTTGATTATAATGAAAGTGTCTGTTCCATGCCCATCCCCAAGACTCTGTTAACACGCATCCCTCCCCCTGACCTTGTTAATAGTTAAGGAAGAGAGAAAGAAAGAGAAAAACAATTTTCAGGAAAAGCAAAAAGTTATAAACAAGCAGAAACTAAAATAAATGAACAAATAAATAAAAGAATAAAAATGAAGACATCAATCATATTTCCCCCCACCCCCCACTGATCCCATTGGGGAGCAAGCATCAGTATTCGTAGCCACCTTGCCAGAATTCGCCTAACCGATGTATTTTCATTGAAATAAATACTGATAAATTCAACGTTAATGGAACAATGTGTTTCTTGTTTTTATTGTTATTGCTAATACCAAAATGTTTTTTCATTCTCATCATCATAATCTGTTGACTGTTTTTGTCTCACTGTTAAATAATGTTCTTTACATTTCATTTCAAATCCACTCAGCCTCTATTTATCCATCCACCCCACTCTCTTTCCCTTTCCCTTTGATCTTTATTGATACCATTACAGTGAAACTTTGATTTAATGGACCCCAGCCAGTATAACCGATTTTAGATTTTCACAAGCCTTTTTCAGGAATATTCTATTTCATTTCTGTGTATTAGCCATTAATAAGATATTGTAAGTCACTTTTTTATAAGAATCAATATTTTTTTTATTATAGCTAAAACAGTAATCAAGGCAAGGGAACTATTTTTTTTCTTCTGAAATGATTGCACTCAAAATGCAGTCACATACTCTACAATAGTTGGTTGTCCTGCCAGCATATAGAAAGATGCTTTTAAAATGATGCTGGGAGATGAAGGAGAATACCAGTTTAGGAAAATTTTCCAGATAAAACAATTCATCTGCAAATTATCTCATGATATAGTAGAAAACATGAGGAATAAACTGAATAACTCAAAATTCAGGTTGCAAGTCGATGAATCTCTGACATTAGCAACAGAGCACAATTAATCATTCATTTTATTGATGGGGACCGAATTGTAAATCAATTTTTTTTTTGCAAATAAATGCCAAGAACTACAATGCATCTTTTTATTTTAGCTGCCTACTATAAAAAATGGAAATTTTCATTGAAGTCATGCTTTTGATTATGTACAGATTGGGTCCCATCCATGGCGGGCTCTTTAGAAGGCTTTGCAATGCTCAGGAATCAGCAAAATCATATTATCAACCATGCTTTCAACATGGGGGGGGGGGTGCTCATTTCAAAAAGATTATCAAGTGAATTGAAAATAGTATTAGATGAAGCTGTTGAAATGGTTAATCATATTAAAAGCAAACCATTGAAAATTTGGATAGATATGAATTCCCAGCAGATATGTACTGAAGTCAGATGGCTATCAAGAGTTAAGGTGCTCTGTAGTATACTTGAGCTCCAGTAAAATATACTTGCATTTTTTAAGGAAAAAAACACAAATGCATCTGCAAATATTTTTGATGCAAATCTTGAATTGGAATATTCAACAGAGATTTTTACACAACTTGATAATATCAACACAAGTATACAAGGCAAAGATGAAAGAGACTTTTTCCTCATGGATTTTGCATATTACACCTGAAAAAGGCAATAGAATGAATCAACCGAAATGTTGTGTTAACATCAAAGATGATAAGAAATGAGTGGAGTTTTCAAAAAAATGTTAGAATGGTAATGACTCTTCTCAAGTTATAAACAAAGATGAAAATACTTTGATTTTGATAGATAAACTAGTTGCATTTCAGAAATAAACAGCGATTTTGGAAAAAAAGAGCTAAAAACAGTAACTTTAAAATGTTCATTAATAACCAACAAAACAGGCAATTTCCAATCCATGCTGTTTACTCAAGGGCCATAGAACTTAAAGACTACTGGAGAGTTGAGAAAAAAAATGAAAAATAAATTTGGCAAAAATAATGAATTGTTTCAATTGTAATAGTGACGAAAAGTGTGAGAAAAATATTCAATGATTAAAAGAGGCAGGTTTCATTCCAAAAACACTGAAGAAAACTTCAGCTAAAAAATATGTTCAACAACAAAGATGAAGATACTAATCCAAATGATGGTCACATCCAAAAATGATTACAAAATTTTAAAAATAGGTGAATAATATGGGTAGTGGGATATAAATCTTTGTCTGCTTTTTATGGGTCATACTAAATGAGTTACCAACCAGCATTTAGTACAAAAAATAAGCTTATGAAGTTGACTAAAATATTTCATTTATGACGTATACTTTTGATTTGCTCCGAACAAACTTAAATATGAGATTTTGAATGTAAATAAAAGCAGTGGTTTAATTTTTTCAACTCCAAGCCCCACTTACAACACAAAACTCGATAAAGTAATAATAATTTGAAATTTATAGGCTTTTTAAAATTTCACCTTTGAATGATGGTGAATTAATCAACATTCCTTTGTAAAAGGAAATATAAATAGAACAAGAAAACGCTGAATGGGCTAAATCAGATGATGCTGAATCCCCGAACCACTTCGACGAATATCTCATCTGATGAAGACATTCTCTAAAGTGAAGTAACTCTAGCCCTGTATAGGAAGTTACCTCCCTTTATTTATCATCGTTATTTTTCTTGAATCTATCAAATCTAATATATTTTCAAAGTAATATTTTCAACATTTTTAGGTATCTTTTCATAATGAAATATCTCAAATGTGTAATATTCTAGGCTGCATTACATACTGAAAATACTATCCTCTGCTACCTTTCGTGGTGATATTTCTTTTTATGTTGGTAAATTCAAGAAATAAGGGGAAATTATTTTTGAATTTACCAACATAAAATGTTGCCAGTGTGCAAACGAACATTGGTCAAGCATTAACATTAATAATCTGGGATTCATGGTCCAAAAATGAGAAAAAAAGGCAACTTTAATGTGACACCTCTCGTATAAAATTTCTGATTCATCGATCATATTTCTGGGGTTGTTGAACACCAAAAAGGTGACAGTGGCATTAAAACAAAGATGTAATAAAGTAGACAAGACAAGTTTGTTCAAAGAAATAACCCATGATGAAGTTACCTGTGGCAAATACATCAAAACTCTGCCATTTTTCTATATCAGAGGCTGTTAAAGAAATGGTCCACATGGACTGACCACAGTCAGATTGTCATGACAAAATGGCCCAAGCCGACAATGACAAAATGATAAAAAGCAAGTTGACAGTGATAAATAAATTGAAAGACTCATTTCCAGATGTTGGTGGGACAGAGAAAGTGATAAATATTTCTATAGGAGGAACATTTCCCTTTGCAGAACTATTGGAGGCAAATTAACTTGAGTTAGCATCTATGCTAGTTCCACTGATGTGGACAAAATCAAGGTGCCCAAAATAACAACACTGTAGAGAAGGGAAAGAAATTGGACAAAGGGAAAAAAGTAATATCTGAAAAAGGTTCTATTACAAGGGCCCTTTACCTTTGCTTAAGTGATGGGGCAAGGATTAATGCATTCAATTACAAATGGCTAAATTACCCACTTTCTCTGTTTGAACAAGACAAAGGTGAATTCTCCAGGTGGAAAGGAACAAAATCAGACTTTTTGGAGAATGTAGGATAAGGTTGTTGATTCATAAGTGCCATTGAAAGATTTGCAGGTTGGTAATGCATTTAAGGCAGTTTATATTATTGATGTAATGGTATTTATCCAATGTTTTTCACACTCTAGGAGGTATTTTGTTTGTGTAACTCCAGGAGAAATACATGAACAAAATCCTGAGTATGAAACCCATTGTCTGTCAGGAAGTACCTTCCATTGGTGACATGTATGACTTTGACCTGAGATGAATAGCAATGACAGGAAATGGGCATTGCTTCACCTGTGCATGTTCTTATCATTAAAGAAAACCTATTAAAACCTGACATAGCAACATTGCCTGTAGATATGTCACAAGCCATCCCCCATTGGGGCCCATAGGCAACAATTCTGGTAGTGGTTTTCACATGTCTTCATCTGATGCCACTGGTCATCCAATCAAAGGCTATTACATATCATCTCAACTAACTTTTTAGATTTCAGCAGTTGCCAGCTTAAGACAAAAAAAGACAAGTCCTAAACCCCATAAACATGATCCAGGGGTCAGAAATTTTACAACAGGGGGGTCACATCAAAGTTGGATTTTTGGATCTTGAATCCCACATTATAATTACCAAAACAATTATGGCATGTTGAATGGTTCATGGAACAGGAACATATAGTGATATGATTTATCACTATAATTCAATTTATAGTTTAAAACATATCATACAAAGAAACAGGAAATTATCAAAGCCATTTCTCTTTCATCAAAAGCAAGCAGGAAAAATATAGTAAGTAAACAATTCTCATAATGCATTCAATACAGCAAGAAGCAAAATACAATACATCTCAAAGTGGCAATATAATATGACATTGATAAACAGATTGACAATCATTATTAATTTCTATTAGTTTTTAACTTTATCATAATTTTTAGTTGTTTTTTATCATAACTTGGACTTGGACCGTAATCCTACAGCAATGATTAAACAGCATGATTGAAAAAAGAGTAAGCTCACATCAAAGTAAGTCATGGTAGTAAAAAAAGCAAATTAAAATTAAGAGGTGAAAACTAGTCAAAATTGATAATAATGCTACAATACTACATCCAATAATAAGAAAAAATTGAATGGGTAAATAGCAGTGCAGACTAGATTCTTCAGCTACATGATTAATATTTACCACCAAATTAAGAGCATTGCTAAATAAAGAGATTCTATTGGTATATAAAAATTTTGTTAGTTGAGTAAAATTCTAGTTTTAAATTTTTTAATACGCTGGCTATTTTAATTATTCCAATTTGTTCCAACTGCATTATATTTGTTCATTTTCATACTGTTGTGGTTACTATACAATGTTGAATAATTTGAATATTATCAAAAACACATATCTTCATATCTTCAACAAGAGTTTAGTTTTCATCAAGTTTTTGCTGACAATTGGTTACACTTGTCACTGACCTCATCACAATCTGGGAGTGTCACTGAATGCAGCTAAATCCAATATAATGGAGTCTCCATCCACAAGGACTGCGTTGTTTTTTACTAGGTCAAATGTCCATAACGTGGCACAGTATTCCATCAGCCTCCATCATTGACCAGTGTAATCTTAATAATGGGGCACATTGGAGGCACCCCATATTTATTCCTTCCCATGGAGAAGTGCTAGACAGAGGCCCATGCCGTTGTTATGATCAGGAAATCAGTTTATGAATTACATATACGAGGGCATGCCAATTCAAAAGGTGCATCCAGTCTCATAAAAATCTTTGGGGGGTTCGAACTTGAAATAATAAGACACTGTACTTTACTCATTTATCATGTTGTTAATAGCAACAAGCAAAACATAAATATCCTTATTAATTATAATAACAACCAAAACATTTTTTCAAATGCCATTACGTCATCTAACTTTCATTTAATTTCTTTCTACAAAAAAATGACAGAAAAAAAACTGGTTTTCTCACTCTCTCTCTTTCTCTCTCTCTCTCTCTCTCAACTTCTGAAACCTCATCAAAATGATTAGAAACACACATTGTGTCATTAAAAAACTTCACTTTTTGAGGTCACAAAATACTAATTTCATTGTAGCTTTTTATCATAAATGGAGTAACGCCCCCCCCCCACTTTATGTCAAGAACCTCTGACTCAAATGACTTCAAAGGTGACACTTGACACTGCAATGTCCAGTGCCCCGAACAATATATCTAGCAAATGTTACCTTCGTACAATGGTCAGTTGTCAAGTTATTTTGGTGCAAACACACACATATGCTCAAAGGTTTCTCTAATTATAGTGAATTTTGAAAAGAGACTATTATAGGAAATATTGTTCTTATATTGTTATCAGGGTTATTAGTAATCGGAATGATGGTTGGTATATAGTTCTATAGAGTTGTAGTTGAAGAATGGACATCCGCTGAGTTTGTGGGCCCACATGGACATCAGTGACAATGTGAAGGAGGAAGGGAGATGTATGGAGAGAATGCACATCATGTATGAACATGGGCACGGAGATGAAACAAATTGAAAAGGACACATACAAGTATTTTGATGAAAAAATAAAATATACATTTAATACATGAACATTAATGATGAATAAAGAATGAAAATGGAACACGTGTAATGGAAACATTAATGCAATCATGTTAAAAGAAGAGGGGAGAAGACAGGAGAGAGCTTCTAAGTGAAAGCAGGGTGCTTGGTTACCATGGTAGTTGCTGTTGTTAGAGTCAAAGCAGAGGTGCCTGAACTGCTTTTGATTCTGTAAGGCTCGGAGCGTACCAAGGAATGATTATGGAGACGAGGTTCAAACTACCAAGTTGCATGTACAACTTGGGGGCCATTTTCTGACACTGGAGAACACACAATGGACAGACTATGTAAGGCAGAGAACACATGGAGTTTAATCTGTGTGGGCTTCCCGAATTAAGGAGAATTAGGAGACAGACCATTGTGACTATCAGGTAGTAAAAAGCACTGCCATTTCATTCATGAGAATTAGAAGTGTATATGCGTTGAAAGCATGTGGTGAGGACACTGTTGAGTAGCTGAGTGTATGGGAGATGCCTCAACATTGATGAACTGAAATGGTCAAAGTTAGTACAGAGATTGGTCATGGTGGAAAAATGGTTGAGTTCAGATCAGCCAAGAGGCCACCAAAATGATACCAATCTTAGGGAGAAGGAAAGAGAGAGAAAAAGTAACCAGCTAGAGATGCTGAGGCCAGTGAGCGTTTGATCACGTGTGTCCAGGGTTTTTATAGCGAGACATCAGAAGTGATAATTTTGACAGCCAGCTACAAGGGCTCTGTATTCAATTCTTGACTAAAAGTATAGGGAGCACTACACTGTATTACCCCTTCTAAACAATATATAATTACCAATTTTTTTTGTCATTTGTTTCAATACTTAGTTTTCTAAGTTTGAATCAACAAAGCTAATATTCTGATTTACAGCAGCCCACTGAATGTTTTCCATTCATCCATAGTTATCCTTGGAAGATTGTTCCATCAATTTGAGTATGGTCATTTGATTTACTCAAAATAGGCTTTTTTGACAGCAGTTAATAGCATCATTAAGCCATCTGCAGTTTACTTAGGGTTGGATCAAGCTATATGACGAATATCAGAAGATTGGTAATTGTTATCTTTCCAGTTTTTAAAATGGGTGCCATTTCAGCTACAGAATAACAGACGTTGATGACGAACAAACCCTAACAATAACCCTAACCCTCTAACGGTAGCCATTTCAAAACGGGAAAGGTAACAATTGCCAAATTTTTTTTTAAATATTGATATTTTCGGATGGGACTGTCTTAGGCTGTTCCATGCATTTAGTACTATTGCCTTTTTTGCTTTAAAAAGATAAGAAAATTTAACGAAATGAAAAAAATTATTCAAAACAATTTTTAAAAAAGGTTAAGGTCAAGGTCAGGGGCTTATTTTTATCTTTTTAAATAACTATACGTAGGCATAAATTTGAAAATCAAGTTTTCTAAAAATTGAAAAAAAAAAACTCCCAAAGAAATGATAGTCGTATTCATTACCTTCAAGACATATAAAATACATTTTCCTGAAAAAATACACTCCGGTAAACCAAGTCTTTACCAAAACACATTCTAAAAGATTCATACAATTGAATCACGATGACATCTCCGTCTCTTTGACATAACAATTGACAACTTCGTTGTCAAATAAATACAACTACTTTCCGTTCAGAAGAAAAAAAATTGTTAGATATAGTTGAGCTATGAATATGGCTACCAAGATTTAAAAATCTTAACAAAATAATTATCATATTTTTCTTCCTTTTTATGCATATTTTTCTACCTACATTCTCAATGTTGCCATTATTCCCAATAAGACGTTTTCTTAATGTGAAGAACTGCAAATATGTTATCAATGATAGCAAATTGCTTTGATAACAAATGATATTTTTTAAATGTGAAAAATAAATTCTACTCACGTTTAAAGAAATCGGTTAAAAAGATTGACACCAGCATGAAATGTCCCATATTCATTTTAGGAGGGAAAAACTCATTTCAGCTTCGTTTTTACATAAAATAGTTGAATGGACCATGAGTATAATGATGAGAAATGATGAAATTATTTCTAAGGTCAAACAAAAAAAATGTAAACGTTCAAGTTTCATCTTAATTGTCCGACATTTTTCTCTAATTACCGTCTGCATTCTAAGAAACGCCAGACTGTTACCATGGTTACTCCCGCTTCGCGTTGCCAAAAAAGTCACGTGTATTTATTACGTCATCTACCTTTATTGTTAACATTAACATATATTTTGTCTGTAACTTTGGGAAGAGTCATTGAGATATCAATTATTTTTTCGTGCAGTTTGAATGCTTCATTCCCCCGATGTCTCCACGACGTTTCGACTGATTCATTTGACCTATTCAGGAGTGAAATGTAATACCTGTAAGGAGAGAGAGAGAGAGTCTCTTCTATTGATCTCTTCCTCTGGCGGTTAAAAGCAACAACAACAAAAAAACGGTATCAAGCAGGAAATTTATTTAAACGTAAAATGCAACATTTGTAAACATTTTATCTCAACAATGTTTGCAGTAAAGCTTGTTTCATAATTTTTCAACGTGTATCAAATTGATTTTATATAATCATAATATTGTTCTGTTTTGGTTTTGAAACTTAGCTAATACATTTGGCGCTTTTGTAAAATGAATATTAAATCAAAAAAATTCAACCTTAATGCTCTTATCATTGAGCTAATCAGCCGCCGGTAATGCGAAGGTCAAAATTACTGCTTTACGTTAAAACGGCCATCTATCGGCCACATGTTCGATTCCTGTGCAGCCTCATTTTTTTTTATTGTTTATTCAATTTAAGCTATCTGGGCCAAATGATACATCCACTGTGTTATGAAGGGAAATTTTTTCATATAGACTTTCAAAGTAATATGACACAATTATTTAATTATTTCTGTCGAATTATATATCGATTTCTTAATAATTCAATTGTCCGCGTTGACAATCAAATAGAGCAGATATGGACAGTGAATGAACCAAATGAGAATTCGGAAAGAAGCAGGTTACCATGGGAACATTCAGGCTGGTGTGAGAAAAAGTTTCATAAAAAGGGGATTAAAACTGGATTAAGATTGACGATCAAAGAATTATTTCAAATCATATGGTGTATTGATTTATTATTAGGAAATTCACCAGTGATTAAACGTTCTTACATGATTATAGAAGCAGTCAGTATATATACATACGACAGAGAGCCCACCCTTCAAGAACCGTCTTCCTAGACAGTTTGAGGAAAATCAAGTCATGAATTTATCAATAGATTAATTTAGACTATATTTCGTTCTATGTCGATAAAATGGAACGCTACTACCAGTTGGTTAATCAAGAACAATTGAAGATGGATATAAAGCGTATTATGGACAACAGAATCATGCTGTAGTGTATCATATTAGATTGCTTATTCAGATCATACCACTGTGCGTACGAATTGAATAATTGAAGGCAATTGGTCTAACATTAAAACTAATACAAGCACTGTCGCAAGTATGACACGCCTAATGACCTATGAAACGCAATTCGTGTATCCTATATGTTAGCGTTCGAAAGAAATTTCAGATCAGATCTACAATTAACTCCCTTTCTAGCTTTTTCATTGGTGAACATCTTTTCTGTAGTCACAAAAAAGCATCCAAGTCGAGATAGACTTTCTTGATCTTTCCTTCGTTTTAGTTATACTTAGATTTGGCTGCAACATTCTCCTTTTTTTAAAATTCAAGTATATCAACTAAAAATTAAAAGCCATTCGTTTTTGTATCTTTTCATTTTTTTCCGATCTACTAAACCAACCGCTACTGTGCTAAAGAAAAAATAGAACTTGCACGTTGATATAGGGAAGACAGACACATTTTCCATCCACTCTTCGTAGACGCTTGAGTATCTCTAGTAGCAGTGATCGTCACTGACTGATGTGCTGACAAACCGAAACATAATTTGCTAATTGAGCTCTTTTAGAGCTAAATATAGCTACTTTTCTTATTGAATTTGTGTGTGTATGGCCTGACTTCCTGGCTCTTCATCTTTTTTTTCAATTAGTTTCTGAGAGCTAGCGTTCGCTTTTTTGGTTGAGGCATAGCGAAGCTTTATCCAATCAAAGGGAGATAATTAGGATATTTTAGACCGGCAATTTGTTACGGGCGCCAAGATAAAGGATACATATCTATGAGGGTTTGTTTATTGTCGAATTTTAGCCGACATTTTTTTTCTCTAATTCCAGGTACCATCAACTGTTGTAAATAATTTGTTACTGGAGTAAATTTGTTTTTGTCAGTTGTTATCTTTATTTTCATTTTTGTAAACCACAAAGTAGGAGTAGCTTCCCCTTATTGACTGAATTCACCGAGCCCTCTGCAATATAAATAAACGAACTAATATTGATTTTAATTCATAAAGCATTTTATTCGTCATGAAAACTTACAAGAATACCGTTGAAATATGCAATTCGTGATGAATAAATACTTTATTTACTAAAATCAATGTTGACTTGTTTATTTATGGGGTCGGTAAATTCGGTCAATAAGGGGAAGCCACTCCTACTTGGTGAATTACAAGAATAAAAACGAGGGTAACAAGTTACAAAAAATAATTGGAAATTGCTTGGATATTCGCAAACGACGGGACGGTAAATAGCATACACACTGTACATGATGAAAGCGTCATTTACGCAGGCGTATTGGAACGTATAGGAGACAAAGTTGATACGTTAATGACTCTTCTCAAAGTTGTAGACAAAATAGGAGAGTCCTTACTTCTTATTTACATGTATTCGTGTGGAGAAATACTGTTTGGGACAACCAAGAAAATTTATTTGATTTTTTTATGATACTGTTTTCAACTGGATATTTATTTCAGTGTTACCAATTTCAAAAATAATATTCAATCCACTTTTGTCAATTGCAACCCCAATCCTAACCCTAAACACTGACTCAAAACATCAACCCTAAAAGAGAATGAAGCGATGTAATTTTTTTTTTTTTGGTTTATAAAAAAATACACATCATGACTTTCTTACAAAATGAATGTCTTCAAGTTACCTTTATTTTATTTTTTTATTTATTTTTATTTTTCAAGGGATAGGGCAAAAATAGTAAAATCGGAACAACTAGCCCCGCTCTCCCCATCTGTTTGAGTTTTAAAAGGTAAAAGTAGGGGTTCGAAAAAGTTGTATCAGCTACGCATCATCAGGTTGGAAATGTGATGCCTTTGTATCAAATTTTTTTTTTTTTTTTTTTTGTAGATAAAATAAATTTAATCTAAATATTGGTTTAGTCTCTACTGTTTGTATTGTTATTGCTAAAGATAATTTTTCTCTCTTTTTTGATGTGTCTAGTGGAAAAAGCGTGATATAGTATAATTTATACACATTGATGATTTAGTCGGTTCTATTCGTGCGAACAACAGAAGAAGGAAGGAATAGCAGAGTGACGTCACTAAAACAGCAATCTATTTGATCAATAGATGACGTATGAAACGTTTGTTTTTTCACTGTGTTGCCAAGTATTGTTTGTTATTAATAGCTGAAACTGTCTACAAAAATGACTCATCATCATCATCATCATCATCATCATCATCATCAGTCTTTTAACGTCCGTCGTTGGACGTTCCCCAGGATTCGCCACAATTCTCTATCATGGGCGTCACGGAGCCAGTATTTCCTGAATCTATCCAGTTCATCTCTCCATCTTGTGTTCTGTCGGCCTCGGTTTCTTATGTGATCCTTGGGGGATCCATATTGTGAGACGTAAAATCGGTTATTTTTTTCAATTTTCAGCTAACCTACAAGATAAAAGTGTAATGAATACTCATACAAAGCCCAAATAATAAAAGAATAACCATACAATAAGACTCCCAAACAAATAACTGATAAAAATACGCTTTAATTCAAACTAATCGCTTGGTTTTTTTTAACAACTAGGTTTCCAGATAAACCATCGTAACTTTCCCCTTCCTCCACTGATCTCCTCCACTACTACTACTACTACTACTGCTGCTGCTGCTGCTGCAAGAAGAAGAAGAAGAAGAAGAAGAAGAAGAAGAAGAAGACTCCCCCCCCCCATTGAAGACGGAAATCACAGTTATGGACGTAAGGATGACAGACATACGAATGGTTCTTGTCAGATAAATTGGCAGCGTTCCACGCCAAGATGGCCAAATATGTGAAGACATTTCTGACAGAGATGCGCTAAAAGTTGCCAAATGCGAAAATCTATCTTTACTAATATTTGAGCCTTTTGTAAGTTTGTCCGTGCCTCTTTCACGCTTATAACCGAATATTCAATTTATGATCAATAAAAATCAATTTCTCACATAGACTATCCTATTGGTCATTCGAGTTCAGCAAAATCATTTTCTGGCTAATGTTAGGTTCTAAATATTAGAAACAAAAATACTATATTTATGTCGGGATTTTCGTCAATCATTCTTGTAATGAATGGTACAAATATTCCTTACTATTCTATTAATTTTCAACAATTTTCTGATCGTTTTCCTCATATTCACGGAAAACAGTCAACAGTAGTAGTAGTAGTAGTAGTAGTAGTAGTAGTAGTAGTAGTAGTAAGACAGTCGTTGTCAAATTCTATTAGCACTCCCCTTACCTTTTGTCAAACGTAACAATCAAAGCTGTGGTCAGATTCATCACCCCTTCACTTCCCTTTCCCTAATGTACCAGCCGAATAAATCAGGTCATTTTCTAAAGATAAAATTGAAATTATTCACAGCCCATTTTCGTTGGTTTCTATTTCGCGGATTTGATTATTCGTGATTTGTCATCAATACTTTTTTTTCTTTCTTTTTTTCTTCTTCTTTTTCTGTAAATAACCACGGACTACTAAAAATACTGTACATTTTCGTAGACCCTAAAACACAAGGAATTTGGACAGTACTTTGCTAAGTTATATTACCTTAAATCTATACTTTTTTCATTTTTATAAAAGATGTTTGCGAAGTTCGAGTACAAATAAACTAACTCATCTCCCCCCCCTATCTCTCTCTCTCTTTCATATGAAGTATTATCAACTATTATTATTCATCTCTGAGTACTATTCAATTTACCTTCAACTTATTTTATTTAGTTGTTTTCTTGGGTTAAAATTCATTTTACCATAGTAAAATAAACGTATTGATATTTATTCCCCAAATACATTTTCCTTGTTTTCAATCAGAACTCCATTAACTTTGAAAAATTCCCTCTGGCCCCGCCCAGAATGTTTGCTTCACTGCGAAAGTAAGCAAGGTACTTCAAAGCCATATTTTCACACGACTGACGAGTCAGCTTTATAATTGTTACATCGTAAATGGAACAAACCTACATAAAACCTACATTCTCCCCCGCAAAATGACACTTTTACACAGGATGCAAAAGTCTTATTATTTAAAAGCACAAACAATTTTTTTTATTCGGTTTTAGGATTCCGCTTGATTTTCTTAAATCTCTAAGGAATATCATTTGCTTTCCTGTGTTGTTACATTCGAAATTTTCTTTCCTGTGCAACGCCGATTATCCCAGCTCATCATCATCATCAGTCTTTTTAACGTCCGTCGTTGGACATAGACCTTCCCTAGGATTTGCCACAATTCTCTATCATGGGCGTCGCAGAGCCAGTATTTCCTGAATCTGTCCAGTTCATCTCTCCATCTTGTACTCTTTCGGTCTCGGTTTCTTATGTGATCTCTGGGGATCCATGTTGTGAGTCGTGATGACCATCGGTTGTCTTTCATTCTTGCAACATGGCCTGCCCATTGCTATTTTATTTTTTTGATAGCTTCTATAATGTTTTGAATCCTGTTTTCTTCCTTATGTACTGTGCTGTCTTGTGGTCTCTCCATGTAAGGTTGAGCATGATTTTCTCATGTGCACGCTGCATGCTTCTCAGTTTGTAGGTCTGTCTCTTGGTTATTTCCATGTTTCAGCTCCATAAGTGACTATCGGGAGGATGCATTGGTTGTATACTCTTCTTTTCAGGATTATTGGGATTGTCTGGTTTTTGAAAGTTGAGCTTGCTCTGCCGAAGTCTTGCCATCCCAGAGTGATTCTTCGCTTGATTTCCTTCTTTTTTTAGGGTTTCATGGAGATTCGTTGTCTTAGGTAGATGAAGTCGTCTACCTTGCCAAGTTTTGCATCTTCTATCTTGACAATTATGTCTCTATTCTCAACATGGTTGTTGCACTTGATTTTTGTTTAACTGAAGTTCACGTGTAGGCCGACTTTTTTGCTTTCTTCGTTTAGTTCATGTAGCATTAGTTGGAGGTCGTGTAGGTTCTCTGCGAAAAGAACGATGTCGTCTGCAAATCTAATGTTGCTCAGATATTTGCCGTCTAGTTTGATTCCTCTATTTTCCCGGTCCATGTTCCGGAAGATCATCTTAAAGCAGGCTGTAAAGACTTTGGGTGAGCTGGTAAGTTAGTTGTTTACATTTTCACTCGAAAAATCATCATCATCTGTTATAAGTCCACTGCTAAGAAAGGTCCCCGTCTCCTTCCATGACGAGCGTGAATACGGTGATCTCTGCCATTTCTTACCGGCAAACTTTTCTATATCTCGTCTCTCCATCTTGTGTTTGATCTTTTCTTACTGCGTTTACTGTCCCACGGGAGACAATCGGTTAGCCTCTTGTCCTCTCTGTTGTCCCTTCTCCCCCGCTCCAGTTTTTATTCGTCCGAATGACAGAAAGTCAGTTTAGCATTAATTACGGAATACAATGAATAGAACTTTTGCCTAAACTTGAAAAATAACTTTTTTCCAACCAACAAATTTTATGAGGAAACGAATGTTTTATAGATAGAAAGCACAAAGAGTTACTTGCAAAAAATTATTTTTCTATTTAAAGAAAATAAAAATTGAACGGGAAATTTTTTTAAAAAAAAATCAAAAATCAAATATGACCATACCTCAAGTTCATAGCAAAAGAACGAATTTGGCCATAGAATGGCCAAAATTGCCAAAATGGCCAAAATGGCAACCCAGTTCCTCAACACGGTTTTATCAACCGGATGTTGCAACAGAGAGACGCATGCGCAAATCCAAGAACGCACTTCCGTCGACCTCAAGCTAGCATTCATTCTTGTGAATCGTCCCTACTGATACAACAACCATGAGGCCTGTCCAGGTAAATTTCTTTTCTTATTTCTTTCTAAAAAGGTTCATTTTATCACCAACGAAGATTTCAACTTCATATGTATTGTATTTGTTAAAATCATTAGGTTTGAATTAAGAAGGAAAAATAGCCAAGTGTAATTGTTTTTTCTTGGAAATGAATGACCTTCTCACTCAGCTCTCAAGTCAAATGTATTAGTTTATATAAGAAGTATATTTCTAAAAACTTTTTTTTTCTAATTTTCAAAGTGTAGGTGATAAATTAGATATGTATCTTCTTTAAAATTCCGTTATGAATTAGAAGCTCTCTCTACACTTTCTCAGGACGAAATTTCGTTTCCTTGTTCGCGTTAACTGAAAGTCACTTTTTCAAAATGTGAATAATAACGCTTCATATTTAACATGTTATTTTTTTTTTTGCGTTAATAGTATATTTTTAAGGGTTTTAAGTGAAGAAAAACTTTATTCAGAGCAAATTAAAGCTTTATAAAATCCAGAGGCCAGTTTTTGTTGATTTTTTTTTTCAAGGTGATTGCGTAATCAAGCACAAATCGAAGGAACTAACCAAACTGAGCTTTTTTGTTGTTTTGTTTTTTTGATGTTTATTATTTTGATATCAATAACTTTATAAAAGTGTGTCCTTTCTGGCCTTGACGCCAACTTAAAGCTTCATCAATGCTATAAATGCTGCTAACTTCTAATTTAGTTTAAAATGAGGGCGTGTATTCACGCCATAGCCTATGGCATAGGGCGTTTAAACACCCCCCCCCCCCTCCGGATTTTTCTTATCATGAAACAAAAATCTTCCGAAATGATTTGACTTTTGATTCATTTCCTGTTTTGTTTTTTCAATTGTTTCGTTTGAGATGGTTGTAATCTTACGAAATCCTTGGGACAGTAAGGGAAAATTTCATTCTCTGTTCAAATAGTTGCAAACATTACAAATTGTTACCAGCTACAGAAGTACTAGTGGAAATTGCTTCGTGAAAATTCTTCTTAAGCATCGAAATAGCTGAGGTCAAATTATCCAGAAGGCAGGTCACATGACGTGTACTTACTACATCGTTATGGAAGATTTCAATTACCTTAACATAGACTGGGACACATATACCTTAAAGAAAGACAGCTCAGATGATTCTGAATTCCTCAAATGTCTTCAAGAAAATTACATGTTCCAGACAGTTACAAAACCTACCAGATAGAGAGGGGCAGACAAACCAAATATTGAATTATCAAATTCCATTCGGCCAAAATGACCATTGTGTAATAGTATTTGATTAAACATACTTTGTATCACTGATACGTCAGAATAAAAAGATCTTCAATATGATTAACTTCTAACAGATCAGTATAAACAATGGTTGGAAAAAGATTTGTCATAAGACAAGGGAAATTGAGTGTAGATGTGTTCCTTTTGGAAAAATGAGAGTACAGAGAGGCAAGCACATGCCGTTGTGCAAAGAAACAATTGGTAAGATTGAGGAGAATAAATGCTTTCAAGGAAGCTAGTGAACAACTAAGACCCAGAGTGATAAACCTCGTAGCAAAGTTCGTGCATAAACCAAAGAAAAAAATCTCTCTTGTAAGGCAAAAACTAACCCAAAACATATTTTTGCAATTTATAAACTAAGCGAATTATACATCAACCCTAGTAATCCAAAATCTGAGAAGACTAACAATGACAAAAAGGAGCCTTACATGCAGTAGAGTTTCCACTGATGAACTGGATGAGTATGCTCCCACTCTGAAACCAAGACAGAGAATGGCAGGAAATTAAGATGAAAGAATACAGAAGCTTCTACAGAATCTTGAGGCTGATATATCTCCCGGGATAGATAAAATTCACCCATTTCTGAAAGAGCTATTCAAAACCACTTGCCATAATCTTTAAACAATCTATCACAGAAACTGAGGTAAGCGCTATATTCGAGAAGGGAAGGCTATGGCAGGGAATTATAGGCTAATAAGTGTAACCTCAGTTGTGCGCAAGATACTGGAGAGGATAGTTAGAGATCACATAGAACATATGAATAACATGTTTGCAACAAAACAGTATGGATTCATGTCAGGCCATTCCACTGCTTTACAATTACTGGCAATAGTGTGTGTGTACACATATATATATATATATATGTGTGTGTGTGGATTACTAAAAATATTTTGACACAGTGCTGCACAAAAGATTAATGAAAAAAGTGGAATAGTATCTGAGAAAAGATACTAGAGTGGACTCGTCATTAAGTGGGAGTATGCTGCAAGTAGCGATAAATGTTCATCACTTCAAGTAGCACGAAGTAACAACTCCACAAGGATCAGTGATTGGGGCCCTTGTTACTTGTTCTATTTATTGATGACCTATTGGATATAGTGGAATCTACTGTGTATTTATATGCAGATGACTGTAAGATTTTCAACTTGATCAAAATCTGAGAAAGATCTTGACAATTTAACCTATTGAAGTAAAATGTGGCTTTTGAAATTTCATCTTGATGGTAGTAAACATATGCTTATTGGATGGCATAAGCTGGGCACTGACTACCAATAATCACTTTTGGAGAAGGAACTAGAAATGGTGAAGCAAAAAGAGGATATAGGAGTGATTATAGACAATGAACTTGGATTTGACAAACATTTGTGAAAATGTTGAAGAAGGTCATATCAATGATGGAAATCACAAGAATATCCCAGCACGTGGATGAGAATACATTTGTACCCTCTGTACAAATCCTTAATTCAAACTCACCTAGATTATGCAAATTCTGTCTTGACATCATAGAAAACAAAACATTGAATTAATAGAACAATAATAAAGTACCTTGAATAACAAATTTAACTGATGAAAAGCAGCTCTGTAAATTGAAGCTACCAAGTCTTAGTTATAGAAGATGAGACATGATAGAAGTATATAAGATTATGAATGAAAGGTATGACAAGTTGATAGCTACATCAAGAAACAGGATGAAAATATACTCAGGACATGAAACCTGGGACAACCAAAAGATACTCACCAAGAGCCAGGTTGGATGTATAAAAATATAGTTTCAGTGTCTGCATAATGTAGATAAGGAATAGTCTACTTGATGAAATAGTGTGGTCCTAAAATCTGAATTCTCTTAAAAATTGACTTGATAAATATTGGGATAAACAGGAAATTCTGTACAACTGCAAATCTCCAATAATCATTTGAAAGTTATGTGAAACTCCTGGAGGATTACTGGAAAAAAGGATTTACCATAAAACCAGCACCATGTTCCAGAAAATATCACCAAGCTAATATTGGTTTGTGCAAGTTGTTCATTAATCTTACAACTTATAAAAGATATTAAGTATAATGTGTCAAGTCCATTAAAACTGAGTAAAGTGAAATGTTCCTTTTCTAAGCTTTCCTTGACCTTTTTTTTATTTTTTTTTATTGTAGATAAAATTGAAAGAGAAAAAGATAAAAAATCCTAGTTTATTGATTATTATCTCCAACAACTCATCGTATTTGATGGCCTAAGGCAACCCCTTTATTTTGGCAGGAAATACTAAAACACATTTCCCTGGATTTTCAATTATCACTCATATTGGAAACATTACAGAATTGAGGAAATTATCTTTAGATATGGTCAATTATGATGGATTTAATTCTCTGTTTGATTCATAGAGATATGAATGAATCAATGTCAAATGGCTTTAAATTTGTACCCCTCCCTACCCACTTTCACATGTTTTTGTCAAATTATACACCTTGAAGCCCATTTTCAAAATAAGTTACATCTTCGATCCTGTAGAGTAGGAACCCAAAAGCCATATTTAAGAATCATTCATACCCAAAATGAACTAATCCTTCCTTTTGGCCAAAAGCACATCACTTAAAAGTAACAATGCGTACACCAGATTGCTCCATTCAGAGAGTGAAATGGTGAGCTTGCAGAAGGTCTGGGTTCGATTTCTTGTTTAAGTGAAGGTTGTGGGGAAACACTTCATGAGGACAAATTTCCCTGTGCATTCAGCAGCTAATTGAGTACACTCTAAGCTATGTGATTAGGGTTGAGATAGCCTTTCGATGGACGTGCATCCTGCCAATTAGGTGGTCATAAAGACTTGTTGGAATGAAGTCCTGATCTTGACCAGACTTGAAATTTGCCAAGATCACTAAGCTGACGTTTTCAAAATAATCCAAATTTCATCTCCAGCTGTTCATACTATGATGGGAGTTGTCTCATTAGAGATACACACTTTACGTTATGTAATATAATATCAAAATGCATCAAATATTTTCATTTTGATAAGTTTCCATAAAAGTCAATCAAATAAGATTTTTGTTTTTCATGGCAAGTTCAATCAAGGTGAATCAGTGATTGATTACAGTTCTAAATGTATAATGTTCTTGACAGTTTTTCATTGTTTATTTATTCAACTAAGTATTAAAATGATAAGTGTTTAAAAATACAACATTTTGTGTAAAACATTTCTTATTTGCATAGTTACAAATGTTATTTGATACTATGATATTATTTACTTAAGGAACTGTTAGAAATTATTTTGTCAACGCTGCATGCAGTTGTCTGTGATAAACATTGGACTGTTGCAGCTGAATATACTTGTTTGTTTTTTGTTTTTTTTTTTCTCTCTCTTTTTCCTCAACATATGATCAGCAACTTCTATGGCTATTGGCTAGCCTAAGCATATTTAAAAGATTAAAGTTCAAGTGTGAGTTATTTGTAGAGACTGATAAATCAAAGTTTGGCAGTATTGGAGTAAGGGACTCCAAAGAGATATGGTCATAAATTTTGATACAAACCAATTTTCTAGATTTGATGAAAGTGGAACTAAAATATGTATATTTAATTTACTTTCTTCCAGGGCCTTCAGCGTATTTTTGTGCGTGGTCTGAGCCTCAGAAATCCTCCTGGTGGGGCCACCCGTGGCTCTGTACCAAATCATGACGCTTACAAGAAGGTTCAAGATCTGCAAGATCATTTTCTGGTAAGTAAATTCTCTCATTTTGTTCAGTTATTAACAACAAATCGTTCAAACTTTGGCATCAATAAAATAAAAGATGGTGGTAATATGCATGAATATTTCTATAAACCATTAATTTTATTCCATTACAAAAAAATATTAAAGTATTTTACTTTTTTAAAAATAATCTCCTTTTCTTGAAAAACTAACTTGTTTACATATGTACTTTTATTATGACTGGTTCATAATTCATCCAATTTTAACTAAAAATTAACAAAATAATTCCACGGCAGGATGAGAACAATCTACCCTAACAAACTGAATGGATGGTTTGCTTTGAAATTCCCAGAAGTTTCCTTCTGCAGTGTACAAAATCAAAAACCTTATGACTAAAACTAATTTTATATCACAACTCTGAGTACAAATCCTTGTATAATTAATCTAGATCAAATTTCTTATCATTTTTTGATTGTTTTATTATTATGAAGTGAAGAGGGGAAAATACCATTTTTAAGAATTATTACGTGAATTTTTTTTTTTTTTTTTTTCATTTTCCAGCGGGATGATGGTTTGATGGTTTGGCAGAAACGAGGCGCAAGGGACCGAATCCCCTATCTTTTATCCATCTTAGCCTGTGTAGCTGGTGGAGCTAGTGCTGTTCACAATCTCATTGTGATGTCTTTCCCAGCAAAGATAGATTGATGGATGGGCACTTAATTTAGTTATGAAATGGTAAAAATAATTTATCTACTAGGGAAAAAAAATGTCCGTCTGACTCGTGTTCTGTGGTTACATTTGGAGCTACAATAAAACATTTGTCTCTTGATCATAACCATTGATTGTGTTTTTGTTTTTATTGCTTCATCAATCAAATGGTATTGTATATGTTTTCACCATTGTATCATAGAAACCAGGTTCTGAAATCAAACTTGTGATTGGCATTTTATATCTGTATCGTAAGCACTGAAAAGATATTTTCATGAAATTTTATGTATGGAAATTATGGAATATTTTGGAAACTAGAAAAAGCTCTCTCTCTCAGGATAAGTTTATATATTTGGACACAGGGGTGGTCTTCATTTTCCCCAAATCTACTTTGACCATTGTTGAATTTGCTGCCTGATCATTTTGCTTATTCATCACATTAGTCTGGCAAAATACAATGTAAACAAAGGGAGTCAATTCTAGGGCTTTCTAATGTTCCATTGTATATCAGAAGCTGACTTTTTTTTCTTTTATAATTAGTGCAATGGGTTTGTTCTTACAGAATCCTATTTTTACAATTTATGAAGGATGAAAAAAAAAGCATTTATTTTGAAGTTTGAATTGTTCTATTTATTTGCAATAAGATTTTGTATTTAAATTATATATCGGGCAAATTATACACTAGGCATAAACAATTCTGAATGTGAAATCGATACCCAATTTTAAAACTGTGATGATGAATTTAATACATCTGTTCTTGATTCTTCAAGTGTTTTTTCTTGAGGTAAATTTGACCAAATTTTTGTCTAAACAAAAAAAATATTTGTATTGATTATAATGTAGATTTTGACTTATGTTTCCTATATTCCGCTGTAAATCAATATTAACTCTTAGCTGACTTTTTTTTTTATCTTAAAATGTTTTAGTCAAATTCAAATAATTTTAGGTAGAAAAGTTTTATCATTGGTCAACTAAAATGTACTGTTATGTACAATATCTTTTATATTTAAAAAAAAATGATAAATACTCTTGACTCTAGCATGTTTTGAAGGAAGTTATCAATATTTGTGAGTCATGTTGACACACCGAGCATTCTCTGCTGAGTTCGAGAGACTGAATAGCTTCATTCTCACCTGTTCTTTTTTATATAATACTAACATGTGACCTTGATACTCTGTTCTGTTGGCTTGGTATAGGTAGGTAAACTTAGTCAAGTCTGACACAAGGCTACATGTGTTGAGCATCACTTTCTAAAGCAGTAATGGTCTGCAAGATTAGCTTATTAACCACTACCCAGGTGGGTTGCCTGTGATATTTACTAAACTCAGCTTAGTCCAAGGGAGTAACTTATTCACTACTGTAGTAATGGTCTGCAACACTAGCTTTGTTCCTCTGTTAGACTGGTTCATTCTGGTTGAAGAAATGAAAAGGAAGGCTGAAGGATGTGCTTAAAACAACGGAAATGAAGGTAACATTCGGACAAGTATATGTAAGAATGAAAATACCTATTCTCAGAACTTGAATAAAAATAAAAAAAAACTATAAAAGAGAATATCGTCTATAATTTACAGAAGAACCTCAATCTTCCAAAGAGTTTTGGTGACAAATTTTTTCTTTCTTTCTTTCTTTTTTTGTTCCCACAATGTTTCACTCTATCCATTCAGAAGCTTTCTTCAGAATTGTGAAGAAAGGCATCAAAACATCTGCAACCTATGTTACCAGGATGGTCACTAACAAGGAAAATGTTCTGCTTACTACTAGGCATAACTGAATAGTACTCCAGAATGAGGCTATAAAATGGATCAATGGAAACCGAGTATTACTGATTGAAAAAATGAGAATTTTTTTTTTTCTTTTCATCTCAGACGAATATCATTTGTAGCAGCCTTTTTATTCATTTATGTATTTGTTGTATTTTGTGTGATTTATTATATCGAGCATATGTCTATAATCTCACAGAATTACTGAGCAAGTAGTCTTATAGGTATTTACATAATCTGAAATTGAGAATCGTTGAAGGAGGGGGAAATTTTTATGAAGGGAGATAACTGATATAAAACTAAACTATCCTTCGAGAGTTGCTTCCCATACATAGAGTAATTTCCTTTTCGATAGTTACAATTGTCAGTATTTAATTATTTTTGTACCAGAGTATCTCCAAGGGATGGGGGTGAAGAATAGATTGATAGAACAACAAAATTTAATTAATTGATTAGTAATTCATAAGAATGGTTTGATTGTGTTTACATTGATAAATTGAACGAGTGTGAAGGGTTAAAATATATTCTGGCACAGGTGTGAGTTATTTGTTGATGACGTGTTAAATAATAGATTAGAGTCGATCTACAATCGAGGAATAGAAAATTTTTAAACAAAAATTGAGGATCCATGTATTTTTCACTGCAACATGAAGTTCTACACTATTGAAAATCATCCAACAACAACAAAATCATTATATAACTCTTTGTGACCACTCTCTGCTTTACCTCTCCATCTATGGCCATGGAACATCTCTAGTTCCGAGAATACATGCTTGGGTGCATATATTGTATGTACCCAAGCAGTTGCATTGCCAGGGGGAATTTCGAAAAACCCTGACACAAGAACACTTTACCATCTCACGCTGTAATATAATTTATGTTCTGTTATTGTTTTTAAAGTTAGTGAAAAAGATTTTGAATTAATCTATAGAACCAGAGAGCTGAAAACGTTTACTCCTTTGTGTGTCCAGGAAATGTTTTGTTTTTATTTGTTTCTTGAAAATTACCACCTTAAATTCCAGTGGTAGACTTCAATTTACAATGTAAGTTTTTGTTAAATTAGTCCCTTGGTTTAGGTCCAGCAGCAGTTTTGCTTGTTTTTTTAAAAATTCAGACTTTCTCCAAATTTTCAATTGATCACCCCTAACACAGTGTGCTACCAAAAAAAAACATTTATGTGGTGGTTTCTGGTGAGTAATTAACCAGACCTGTTATCGATTACTTTTGCTATCCGTCTATATTCCTGTGGTCTACCACTAAAACTTGATTTTTAGACTTCTGACTTGTCAGTGGTAAGTTATAAAAATAGGTCCAGTGCATTTGCTCTGATTTAAGTAGAAGCATCCTCATTCTTACCCTTGTTCATTACATCACAAAGCTGAAAGAAGAAAGGAACCAGTATGGGTCTTCGTTCTGTTCACCTTCTGTTGTGTTTACACAGGACTATAGCATTCCATCACTGCAAGCGACAACTATGTGAGAAAATTACACTGGCCTCATGGGTAGCATGTTGCAGTCAGGTGAGTTTAAGAGTATCATGTTATCAGCGATTTTTATCATTTAGATATTGCAGATTCTATAAGTAAACTAAAGTACAGAATTGAGTGGCACAGAAAGATTGCATTATACTTCTTCCTCTTTTCCTTTTCTTTTCTTTTTTTTCTTCTTTAGAAATGGTGGATTTGAGGTGTTATTGTGAATCCATATACTTTTGACAGTTTAGTGAAATATGTTTGAATCTTGACAACAGACAGTGAAAGTTTGAGTTCAGTTTCACGATGGATATAATATAGGGTTAAAAATGAGTCCCACAAGACATTATTTCAGCCTGCTACTTGGCAGAATCTTGAAATAAGTACTTGAAAGATTAAGAAAAAATTCACCCCATGCACGTTAACTTATTTTTCTAGTCTTCCTTTCAAACTGAAAAGCTCTAACAATAAGAATTACATTTAGAGCCAAGTTATTGTGGAGTTTTCTCCCCTTACTTGAACATCGTATATAATTTCCATGGGTTGGCATTGCTAGTGGAAAAATTATTCAACTACCCTTTTCTGGTTAGTAATTTATGGTATGTTAGCTAATAAGATCATCACTTACCAACATTTATTTATTATTAATGAATAAGTAATGACCACTAGAAAAGCTGCGTCAAATTTTTTTTTCTTTCTCTAATTAAGCCCCCTAACACTTCTGCTTAGGATCAATGTATCTGTGAGTACATTGAAAAGTGTTTCATGTAAAATAAATATATATTGCATTTTATATTCAGGGTATTTCATGAAGGCTGCAAACCTAAGGATAAGAGGGTATGATTTATGCACATTTAGAAACCACTTTCAGCATCTACTGCAAAGTTGAAATGTACATGTGATTAGCATCTTTTTGTAATTTGTACCTTTTTAAAATATAGTTTTCAGATTCAAAATATTTTAATAAATTGTCAAAAAGACAGTTGTGTCCTTTTATAAACACCCTGTATAGTGACTTAGCAGTTTTTTCTTAATCCTAAAAAAATCCTGAATACGAAAGAAAAATTTTGATAGTTTTATATCCATTCATTTCAAGCTTTTGGAGAGAGAGTACCCCACACTCCATCATAATACCTTTACGTTGGACATAGTGTAATATTCTTATTTAAATGGGCATCTTATATATCGACACATATTTTGGAATTGAAGAAAAACATTGGAAGGGGGCTTGTTTGGTGGGTATTGTAGATCCAATGAAATATTTCCAGGTATCATCATCAGTCTTTTAACGTCCGTCGTTGGACATACACCTTCCCCAGGATTTGCCACACTTCTCTATAATGGGCGTTGCGGAGCCAGTACTTCCTGAACTTGTCTAGCTTGTCCCTACATCTAATATTCTGCTGGCCTCGGTTGCGCATGTGATCTCGGGGGATCCATGTCATGAGTCATGATATCCATCGGTTGTCCGCCATTCTTGCAACATGGTCAGCCCACTGCCATTTGAGATTTTTAATGGTTTCAATGATGTCCCTGACTCTTGTCTTTTCTCGGATGTACTGTGTTGTGGTCTCTCCATGTGAGGCCCAGCATAATTCTTTCATGTGCACGTTGCATGGTTCTCAATTTGTGGGTCTGTCTCTTGGTTAGGTATTTCCAGGTATACAGGGGCCAAAATCAGCAAATTAAAATGAAATTCAATTTTTCAATAAAATATTTCAGGATTAAGAACTGGAAAAAATGATTTGGGGGATCTTCTAAGAGTCAGTATCAGCAAGACCAAACGCAACAATTTTTTTCAAAATTATGAAAATTAATCCAAGAATATGCAAATAATTTGATTTATTTTAGCCTGGAGCTTATTATTTCAACCATGTCTGGTTGATCACTGGAGTCAACAACTGTCTTTGTAGGTCCTGGAAGTTCTGGATAAGTCAGCTATTATCTATATACAGTCTTCCCCAACTATCCAAAAGTAGAGTTTCTATAAAAAATTTAAAAAAACCTCTTGTAAGCCATAATGGTATGAAGTGAAAAAGCAATTTTCATTAATTTATATTGGAAAATTTTTTTCAAGTGTTCCCTGAAAAATGGTGGTGGTATGTTAGACTGAGTTGTCATTTGGGACGATGGGTGATACAGGAGACTGTGGTGTTTAAGAGAGGAGGAAACGGGTGTGTGCTGCCTTGATAATGTGTTGCTGGAAAACAAATGCTGAACACTATTTTCGCTCTTCACCCTGTTCTGGTAAAAGCAGAAAAATGGCACAAATCAAAATTTTAAAAAGTGGGAGATACCTGTATAGTTTCCCCGTACTCATGGAGAAAAGAAACAAATAGAAAGAGAAAAGCAACCAACAATTTGAAGAGAGATTAATAAAGTTTATTCAAAATTCATAGGTTGCAATTACATATGAAAACTTTTTTGGCAGTGTTGTGAAAAACACCCACAAAATGGTAAAGAAATTTTGTACAGATTTCCCCCGACCCCAAGATGCCTTTAGAGATTATTCAAAGTCAACACTAATACCTTGATTAACAAAATCAATATGTTCCACTTTTTTTCATTTCACTAACAGGATTATACAGCATAGTTTTTATGCAGATAAGTTCTTTTAATAATTGAAATATATACTTATCTAAAAGACTTAATTATTGAAAGTAGAATACACTTACTCAAATGCTTGATTCACTTCCTCAGTTTCTTGGTTTGATTGAATAAATTCAAATGGCCTGAAATGTGGCAATAAGACATATCATTCACCCAAACACCCAACATTCTTTTCCGTATTTTCCATGAATTTACAGCATTAGTTCAAAAGTGTTACGTTCACTTGGATGTGCGACAACTTTTATTTCGTTAGATTGGTTCATTATGGTTTTTTAAAGTTGACGGTACATCTCTGAATGATTCCACAACAACACATTTCATTTTCCCTCCTTGTATTTTTTTTTTTATAATCTTTAGTTAGGTATCTAATGAGATTGCTTCATGCTTGTGTGTCATGAGTGCAAAAGTACCGAATTACTCTCTCGTAGTAATCAGGGTGTACAAAAATCTTGTAGGGCAAATTTTTTTTCTCCTCTGACAAAAGTATGTGCGCACTTACGAATTTGGCAATCAATATTTTCTCTGTAGAAACTCGGTGAGCAATCAACAGAATCTGAAATCTTTTGTGCACAAATTGATTTCTTTTGTGTGCTGGTTGCAAAACAGCTCAGAGGGAACTATGACTGTAATTTGAAATATCATGAAATGTCTACACAAGTTGTACAATACCAAGCTTCGTAAGCATGGGGTTTCGTTCTATCCATAGAATTAACATAAAACAAAGTCTTGTACATTATTAAAAGTGAATTTTTGTCTCAAGAAAGTAGAAGGAAATTATAAGCACCACCCATCCTACCCTGCTATCCTACCCATGATAGAAGGGCAAAAAATCATTCGTAACCAGTAAATCTAGGTGTGGAGTGGCTTGTTGGTTACAAGCACAGATAACTCTAACCTGGTTTGCTGATACTGTTTTGTTCAAACTTATGTTCACTTTGTATGAATGTTCTAGGGAAAGGCATAAATCCACTTTCTCCAAGCTATGGTTACTCTGAGAGAAAAAAAAACTTACTGCTTGACATTTACCATGTCTAGTCTCAAGCCTGATTGAGAAAAGTGGAGGGTTGGTCATAGAGCCATAAAAACCCCGGGCCCCATAAAAACCTACAATTGCTTCAAAAACAAATCCCACAAAATAGAGACAAACATTGACCAATATGTCTTGCCGCATGAAAGGACCTATGATATATTATTATTCATAATCAGCCAAAAAATTGATTAGCTTGCTTAAGGTTGTGCAGAGTACAAGATTTAGGGGATATTATGAAACCCTTTATATTACTATAAACTTAAGCTCATAAAGAGACTAGCATGACTGTCAAAATATATAGAATCCTAACCCAGAAATAAATACCATCCAATCTGGTTGACTTGCTCTAAGATCTATCAATATTATGAAATCTTTTTCTTCTTTTCATTTCTCACTTGGGAAGAAATTCCCTGGCAATATTAGGCTTTTGGTGATGATTTAGAAATAATTTTGAGATGATTATTATAATCATAATGATGATATGCTTTGTAATTGATTTCTCTTTTATTTATTTTATTTATTTACATAGAATTTAAGAAAAAATTTCTCTGGTTTGTAATTAAATGAACACAATATATTTTGGGTTATGTAATTATCATTATCATTAATAGGTTTTCAACATAATTGCCGTACTTTTCACTATTAATACCTTGGAACAATTGTCAAAAAAAAAAATTTACATTCATGAGATATTTTTAAAAATTACAATAAATTAAAATGAATTTAAATAACTGATTTAACCATTTAAAGTACTACAGGTCTGATTAGTCCCTCAATAGAAACTGTTACGTGATCAATGTCCTTTGGCAGCATGACGTGTTGGGGGTGATGAATTAAAGATTGTAAAGAGATTGATCAATGAATAAGTTTCTTCTCTCGCATTATGTTTGGCAGTGATCACAAAAAAAGTCAGAATTTTCAAAAAAAACAAGCATGAATGCTGCAGGACACAAACTAAGGAACCAATTTAGCATAAACTTTCTTAGCAAATTGAACCCTCCCTCTAAAAAAAAAAACAATTTTTAAAAAAAAGTTTTTTTTCAGATATAATAATGAGTAAATGTGAAAATCTCCAGCCCCCATCCCCGCCCCATAAGTTTGGTCTATACACGTGATGAATACATAGCCTGCCAGCCAGACTGACTTAAAAACTAAAGAAACCATTGGTGACAGTTTTGATTGGTTTCTGAAATTGTTACTCAAATGAGCAAATTAGTTCTAACATGAATGTTTTTTCTCTTTTACACATCTTTCAAATTCCATTTCTCTTTACCTATAAGAATATTTAAACTCATTCTTATTCCTTTTAAATAAGCACACCACTGCATTCTTACTTTAGAATTAATCAATTATGATCATAATTGATGCTAGCCAAAATCCTCGTTGACAGTTAATGTGAATTTTCTAATTTCTGTATGTGCTAACATCAAAGGAACATTAAGGAGATTTCTTCTATCTTTGAAAATGATCACCAGTTTGGGTAAAAAAAAAAATATCAGAAATTTTCAAGAAAGAGAAGAATCACGGTATTTCCTAGCACCCTAACTTTTACTAGCAAAATGTTGGGAAAAAGAAGAAACAAGTCTGTAACCAGTTACTCAATAGAAACCATCTTTTGGCAGTATACCATGTTAGGGATGATCAATTCAAAATTTGGAAAAAGGGGGTGATCAATGAATGAGTTGCTTCACTTGTTAGGCAGTGATCACTAAGAAAAGTCTGTATTTTCAAAAACAAAGGGATCAATTAGCATAAACTCATATTGAAAATCAACACCCATCTCTACCAAAAACCTATTTTCAGGAGAGATTTTCCAAAATAATTTTAAAAAAATGTTTTATCTAGATATAAGGAGTAAGTGTTTTAAATTTTCAGCACTGTAGCTCCAACTTGAAACCTGTTGACAGTTTGGATTGAAGGTTTGTAACGTAAAATAAAGTCCCAGTACTTTCATCTACCTTACCAAGATGTTTTGTAGGTGGCATAGTGACATGAAGATCCTCTTCACCACTTTTAGTCTGCATCTTTTTTTTTTTTTTCCCTTACAATATGGAGGAACAGTATATTTATACGTAGCCTACCACTGGGTGAGTGTTTGATCACAATAAACCCATTATTATAAAATTTATAGGTTAACTCTTTTATTACTGTTACTTATTCTATAACTCAATGTTCCATTGAAATCATGGTCATTGGAGAAGACTGAAAACACGAGTAATATTGATATACAACATCCTAAGTACTACTAGTCCATTGGCTTGTCTACCATAGGAAGGAAAAAAAATAATCCTTCTTTCATAATCTACCTAGAAGGGAGAGGAGATTCCACTGATTCGCATTCTATGTTACTTCACCAACAGAAAAAGATTAAGCAAATGAAAAATTAACAAGCCTGACTGAAGCAGGGTCAAACTATATTCCTACTTTCATTCCAACAGGAGATGATTACTGAAACTTTAGTATATATATATATATATATATATATTTTTTTTTTTTTTTTGAAGTTCTAACATTCATTTTCGTAGATATGTAAGACTTGTCAATTTGGCCCAGTTGTGATTTCAAATGACAGAAGGGAAATGTTAATTTTATATATCTGTTTAGTTTAACATGACAGCACAGACAAACAGTGAAAAGTTCACTCCTCTAAATCCAATGAGGATTGTTCTTATTCTTCTTGTTAAGGCAGAAAAACAAAATCAACTCCAGCCTCCAACTTCGACTAGAGTTTTTACAAAAATTCATTATAATGATCAAAATGTTCCCCTCAATATATGGTAAATTTGAAAAACATTTTTTTCAAACCAGCGGTCAATCTCTTCTCAGTGAATGAAATGTGAATCTTTTACCACTGAGAGACATCCATTAAAAAGGATTGCCTAAAATGAACTTCCTGTAACCTCCGACAATACGCCACAACTATTTCCAACTAAAAGTCATCTTAGCTGAACTGATGGAAATTATTCAACATAATGCGGTTGTAATCAAATAAACACTACACCACACATTGTTGCCAACAGCTGATGCAGTTTAAACAATTGATTAGAATTCCACTAAAACTAGGTGGCCAGCCAGATGACTACAGTATAATATAAGGGTGATCAGTACAATTTTATGGAGGCACAGTAGACTGGATTTACATGACTACAGGAGTAATGGTAGTTTATTGAATAAACATACTTTTGGTTCAGTAGATAGTACACAATGTTTGGTAGCTTGGTTGGTATCATTCTTTACTTACTGTGAGTAGTGTGGGGATCAACTTAAATGCTATGTATAGACTTCAACCTAAATTTTCAATAAAAAATACTGATGTCAACTTGTCCACCACATAATATGGTATGATAGCTACAGTCAGTGTTATTATTTAGAAGTAAGGTCTTGTTTAATTAGTAGGATTGATTTAGTTGGAAATTTCTTTTTACAGTCATTCTCATTAAATTTCTTCTGCTCTTTTTATTCAACTGACTCTATTGAGCAAATTTCTGAACATCTCTGTATTAACTGATAACTCATACCACAGATTGATAGAAACTATAAGCGTAGATCTCTCTCATATATATATATATATATATATATATACACAAATACATATAATTCTCAACCTCACATAGGTTCAAGGATAGAAATACTCACCACAGGAATAATTAGCCCCCAACACTAACAAATTTTCTCTTTTAGAAAACTTCAAGTGTCTCCTCCAGTTGGAATTATAAGTTCTAACAGACATTTACACCATGAAATTACTTGTACATCTTAATGAATTAACTCAGTGTGAATAAACAACTTTATCAAATTTATTCTGTATAGAAATACCATAATTTAAAGAAAACATTTCCTCAATTTCAAAGTCCATATCTATACATTCTGGTCAAATCTATAACAATTCAAAACTGCTCATATCTAAGTATATTCATATCCAGTGAAAGTATATGGTTGGACTGAATCTAAGATATATGTTTAGAGATCACAAACGAGTACCATCAAAGATGAGCGAAGTGAGCCTAAGCAGCTGGGGGTTCCAGGACTCTATAAGGGCCTGATGGGTCAGTTTTGAAACATACAGAAAACCTGGAAATTGAGGCGGTGGCATATCCTGTACTCCCTCCTCCCTGTTCGTATCTATCTCTGTTTGGGATGCCCACTGTAGCTTGAGTGTTCGCAAGCTCGTCTTGCTGTAGACTAATTCACTTCCATATTAACAAGGATGATTGCTATTACTTTTCGCAGTGTTCATATTTGAAAGCACAAATTGGTCACTGCTTTTATTTTCCAGTTGAGTGCCGTAGCAGTTACTGGCACAAAAGATTGAATTGATGAACCAAGGCTGCTTACATTCATTTTACATTAATGCCCTTGGGGAAGGCATGAACCCTCTTCTCCCCCAGCTATGGGTATATAGAGTACACTACATGGTTGTAATAATATAGTCACTGCATATATTTAATAGAGTGTGGGAATAGGATAACTTACCTATATTTGCAGCATGAAATATAATTACACAACAATGTTACTTAGGATAGAACCTTGTTACACAACAAATTACACAATTAAGATTATCAAGGTCTCATTGGATATTCAATCAGGGATTGATATAGGAGTACAGGAAATTTAAGAAAGGATTATATGATGAATTAGAAATAGTCACCTTCGTGTGTCTGCACAAAGTAATTATATTACCTCATAAATGCAAAAATAATCAACCATTGACTTCCTTCTTGTTAGTAGCCCAAGTTAACCCAGCTTATTTCAAAAGTGGCCCCAAAAGTCACGAGTTATAAGATTCAGTATCAGTTCAAGTTCAGGGTCATTAGAATAATAGCCTTTGCACTATAGCTCCAATGTCAGACTGTACATCCCCAATGCTTAAAAAAAATCAGTACATTTGTAGCCCAATCAGGCATCCCTGTGACAGATGACAGCCAATGCAAGTATTTCATCATGTGGACGCTGCTGCTATCTTAGTGGAAAGAGCTTATTCACTCTCATTTGAAAAATGGAGCCCCCCTTCTTTTTGATGAGTTTTCTGGTAAGAAGCTTCTCAAATGTTACTTGGGATGAAACTTCCAACTTCCAAGTCCATTGCTCTAGTAAAGGGGGAAGCCATTGTCTGTTGGAGTTGCTATAGTTTATATTTTCCGCAGTTTCCCCAAGACAATTGCCTCAGAAAAAAAAGGTTTCATTCATGAAAATGATTACTCAATATTTAAACAATTCAACAAATTATCCAATTTGGATCTTACTTGATAAATTATTTCAGACTTAAAAATAGAAATTTTCAACTCATTTTTCAAACCTATACATGTTATATTCTAAGACCTTTTTTTTTAAACTTCCATAAAAACAGTAACAGTTGAAGCTCAGGGTCTATATAATAACAGCCTTAGCACTGGAGATCCACTGCCCAAACTGTACATCCCCAATGCTGAGAAAAAAAAGTCAGGACATTCCCTGATATTTTCAACTTTTTTTTTTTTTTTTTTTTTTTCTTTTGAGAAATCAAATTCTAGGAAGAGCTTGTGTTGTACTATGAAATTAGAAATAACATAAATACCCTAAGCTTTTCTGGGGCCTTTTTTATTTAAAGAAAAACTGGTCACAAAAGAGTAGACTGGACACAAGCTCAGACATGCATGACAATGTATAAAATGGATGGTCTGCATTGCAATAGTTGTTAACCAATTTACTTGTATCTTTTACTTTCTTGTAATAAAAAAAAGTTGTAAATAAGGCATGTTTGCAATATGAGGCATGGTAAAAAGAATTATCAGATGCTGAACCATTTTTGAACGAGGCCACTTGACAGACCTGTGGTAGTGATGATATTAGCTAACAATTACAGTCACTTGCACATCAAAGATTACAATGCACACCAAAGATACAATGAATTTTATTAGAACATGAAAGGATTTGCCCATAAAGTCTAGATAGCTATTTCAGGGCTCACGCCCAAGCCATCCATTTTTGTTTCTATGTTGTTAAGAAAATAAATGACAAAAAAAACTGTTACTGAATTAGCCAAAATCTCCCAACCATGCTTTCACTTTTTGGACATTGATGAAAAAGATAAATTCATGTCATTAGACACAGGAAAATTCTGCAAGAACCAAAGTATATTGTAGGTAAAGTGGGTGGTGAAAGATTCCTCCCAAATACTATATAGCTACTTTTTTTCAAGTTCCATACCAGAACCCTTTTTTTTTCTCATTGAAATAATGAAATGAAAAATCCAAGATCATTTTTGCTAATATTTTCCTTCATCTTAATTTTTAGTATTATTTTAGCTTTGTATCACAACTTGACTTAAGCTTTTTGGCCTACAACAGTAAGTAAAGAAAAAAAGAAGAGAAGATAATTGCTATGAAGGTCAAGCTGTGATAAAAACTAAGAATTAAGATGAAAAAAAATTGTAGTCAAACTCAATAATATTGACAGCCAAGAACAATCTAAAGAAAATTTGAAATAAACTTTTTTTAAATCACGGAATTTACTTGAAACTATTGTAAGCAGGAGGCTGAGATTTTTTTTCTACTTGAATGGATCTACTTCCCTTGTCTAAGGAGTTGAAAGGGCAGTTTTTTTTTCCAAAATTAATATGGCAAGGTGAATACAGAATAATGTTTTCTAGTGGACATTTTTTTTTCTGTGCAAAGCATGCTGGGAAGGAAAGCTCTAGTAGGACTTTTTTTTTTTCTAAAATGACAATGATGCAATAAGTCAAAGTTTCAAAAAATATATAAAGTTCTGATAATTTGTACATGTGCCTAAGACTTTCAAAATATTCAGAGCTACAATCTAATTTTTTTTATCAGTGTTTCCCACAATTCTCATGTTTCAAGATCAGGACATGTTTTCTTTTTTCAAATAGCTGCACATAAACTTAACAATAAAAATGCAGCACAGGAGTATAGCTGAGGGAAGGAGACCCCCCCCCCACAAAAAAAAATATCTGAATAGTAGCTAGTTCACCTACTGCATTTTTACTAACAGTATACAATAACAAATCTCATATATTGGAGGGGCCAATCCGTCCCATCTCTAGCTGGGCTTTTGAAAGGTCTGTCTACTCAACAAGCTTATGGAACCCAGGCTCTTGAAAGGTCTGCCAACAGGCCTACAGTTACACCTTTGTGGACCCTAAGGGTGTGCAGACCTCGGGTTGGGAACCACTACACTTGTGTTGGAGGGAAGGGGTCAAATCTCCAGCTATGCCCTAGGTGCAGTAATTTTCTTTCAAGGAATTTAAAATGACGATCGTCTTCTATAGAATTCTTGACCATCAAATCATGCCATGCCAGACTTGACAACCTAGTTTCATTTTTGCAGTCATATTTTTTACTGCTAATATCTTTGACCAGATTTGAATGTTTCTTTTCATCTGTTCCATGATATTTGAGGAATTCTCAAGGTTAGGTATTTAGTATTTTTACAATTTAAAATAAAAGGAAGTCCTTACCAAAAATTGAACAACCATAATCACCAAATATGGTGAAGGGTTCAATCCTTCTCTTATGTTTCTTTGTTTTGTTTTTGTGTGTGTGTGTGTGTGTGTGTGTGTGTGTGTGTTTGCGTTAGTGTCGCAGCACTCTTGGCCATACCATTTTGTCTACAGGGTTGAAAATTGGCATCAGGACTCCACGACAACCTTCTAAAAAAAAATTCTTGTGATGGGTATAATTATTTAATAACATCTGAATTCTCCAGAACGTAGATGTTTCTTTACACTATGTTAGACGTTTTCCATAGGAAAATGCTAGTGTTGTCATAAATAGAATTAATTCTGACCATATTCATTCAATAGAATTTTTTTTACAAAACCATAATTTTAAATTTTGAGGCTGTTCAATTATTGACTGCGATGGCAAGTTGATATTCATTTTTCTCAATATTTTTTCTTTTAAAATTACGAAAATATATTTAGGTATTTTTCTTGAATTCAGTTTCAACTAATAAACTTTAACACGGCACATATATATTACATAACAAGTGACCTCTTCTAGATGTTAGAACATGAGTACTGTATAAATACATTGCTTCTGCAGCAAGTGCAGGGCTCGTTCTTTTCAGCATGGACTGAATTGTTCTAATGCATTCCAACTGAATAAAAACCTCATTGGTTTTTATTGATAGTGATTGTAACATCACTTCATTTTAGATACAGATTTTTTCTTTTTTTTTTTCTTTTTCAAATCATTGGCAAGTCATGTAAAAGATTCATCTCTTATGGCATACATTTGGGAAATCACTGACTGATACTAAGAAGAATAGAAGAAAAAGGTAATCATATATATATTTTCCAAACAGACAAAAATGAATTTCTTGTTTAAATATGACAAATTGTTCATGCTCATTTTTGTTGGCTTTTGGAAAAAAAATTTATCAATATTCTGTTCAATTCCATGCAACCATTGGGGGGGGGGGTATTTGTAATTGGCATAGATTGAATAATAAAGCAAATTCATTCAATTAATGGATGCAATAAAAGTCGAACTACTCTTCACTGGCTGAATTCTTTTGGCCTTAAAATTCTTTTTGGTCTTTTAAAAAAATAAAAAAATCAGGAACAATGCCTTCCCCCACCCCAAGCAGATTTACGGGGATCCAGAGTAGGCGATGGCTTGCTAGAAAGAATTGAATTTTTTAAATTTTTTTAAAAATTATATCAAGATTTCAGCTATTCAGAGCCTGATTCTTGGCTTATACAGAGTTTTACTGTAAATAGTAACAATCAATCTATTTCTTTTATATCTTTACAGTAGGGGATGCCAAATTGACCCATGCCTTAAGCCCCTATTAAGCTTAATTCGACCCAAATCAGGAGGAGCTGAGTGCAAAATTTAAATTTTTTTTCTTTTCATTCAGAAAAAATGATAGAGGCATGAAATATAAAGGAATGACTAATGACAACAAAAGCCAATTATTTTTTTTTCTCTTTCTGTGTGTGGGGTGGGGTGGGGGTGAGGAATACATTTTAAAGGTATAAACTTCACAAACAGTTTAGCCAGAAAAAAGAATCTGAATAAGCAGTATTTTTCTTTTGATCTTTTCTTCAACCTCAGTGCCAATCCATATTTAACAAATTTTACAAGCATATGAATTGACAGGTCATTGGTTGATCAATTGCAAAGAAATGAAGATTCAATCCCAAATGCCAGTGTCGGATTTAGACGTAAGTTAAACAAAGCTACAGATTGGAGCCTCATGATGAGAAGGTGTCTAAAAAAAATCTGAATTTAAAAACTATACATGCTTTTAGAGGTAAATGTTCAATTTGAAGGTGGTTAATTCAAAGAGCTTTTCTGTTGGATACAGAAATGGCTACCCTGATTGTAAATTGTAAAATTCCTCATCACACACCTGCTCATTCAATGTTCTAACGAGCGTACAACTTTTGTGCACCATTTTTAACACTGAATGCGTGGAAAATTGTTGGAGGAAAAACTGAATTTAATACATAAATTATCCATACATTTGTTTGATCTTAAAAATGGCAAAACTTTTTGCACTTTTAAGATCAAGTAAGCGAGTGAGTGGAATGTCACAATTTACAATCAGGGTAGCCACTTTAGAGCCGACCAAAAAACTGTTCGAAATAACCGCCATAAAATTGATTATTACTTTTTTTTTTTTTTTTTTTTTTTTTTAATGAGACTTTGTGGTGTACTTTATTTAACAAAGGGTCTCACCAAGTCTGAATCCGGTACTGCCAGGTGCAAAGATCTGCTCTTACCTTACACTAGCTTTGAAACTTTACAAAATTCATCAAATCACATTTTTTTTCATTTCTTTTTTTTTTTTTTAAAGCAGTGATTTACTAATCAGCATGTTAAATTTGTTAGTACCAAAATAAACTGATGGCAGTGGGTTTTTTTTTTTTCAAAGCAGACATGCTTACTCTTGGGTTTGAACCCAAACCAAATAATTCAAGAACTGATTTCTTAATCAGATGAGGTACTACAGTGATAGTAACTCGAATTTCACAGGTACACAAATATATAGACTCAAGTAAGCAGGGAGATTGAAAGACTTGTATTTTCATCAGTTCAAATAGCATCCAGTCAATCTGTTGCTAGTCAATTTCTCGATATGACTATTTGTCACTAATTCCAAGAAATGTTCAATTTGAAAAAATGTCAACTTTTATAAATTTTAATATCTTGATATCTAATGTAAGATCATGCGCAACTGCTCTCAAGAAATTGAAAAATTCAATTAAGTTGAAAATAAAGATCAAGTTTATTACATTAGATATTGAAATATCAAAATCTAAGATACAAGCAACTACTTTTGAGAAATCAACTTTTTGTTCAGAATCCAATTTTTATACACTAGATTGATATAAGATCATGAATTGATTTGTCCTTTCAACTACTTCACCTCCTGACTAATCAACCAGTGAACAATCTAACAGCAATGAATTGTCCAGGCACCATTCCAACTAGTACCTATTGTGCTTATTCTCGCATAATAAATCATTCACTTTACTTAATTCTTAGAAATTGGACATATCATACAAGGAAAAAAAAAACAGTTTCAAGGTTATTTCTATTATTATTCGGACCATCCTCATCTTGGTTGTTTTTCATACAACGTGTCAGTTAAAATAAAGGGTTCGGTTCGTTACTTCCCCACACCTACCAGATGATACCTGATGAAGGTCGTAGAGTCCAACAGCCGAAACGTTGTATGAAAAACAACCAAGATGAGGATGGTCCGAATAATAATAGAAATAATGATAATACCCCATCTCAAAAATTCAGAGATATACTAGTTTCAAGGTTGATAGATATTTTACATTTTGTTGTATTTGCAAAGAATGATTTTTGTTTACACTTCAAGAATTTGGCAACACACTTCATATATCGAGCATTAAGGCCAAACCCCTGCTCTGCTACTAATCTACAATACAGTAACCTTTTCTATTATGCTATGGTTATGTGAGCCAGATTAGAAACGTTTTTGTGTCGTGTGGGCCAAGGTGAATAAAGTAGATGAAACAATGATCCTACAAGGCTATATAAATTACTTTAATGTTTAGGAGTATATATCCGTATAAACTCTATGAAATGGGGCTGTAGTATGGATTTTGCCAACACTTGGTTCAGAACATACAATTAGACAGAACCCATTTCTCTCTACACCAGGTTCATGCTTCTTTGAAGAGCATCAATATCAAAAACCTAAAATATCAGGCTTCAGTTTAAGACAAGCAAGACCTTAACCATTATGCTACCAATCACAGATTCCCTACAATCAATGCAATACTCAGACTAACCCAATTTTGGCACAAGGAGCTTCTCTTGACATAAAAACTCACACGCAATGGAGGAGCTTCTCTTGACATAAAAACTCACACGCAATGGTTTGCGAGATGGTAGGTGTTCCCTCCTCCCTCAACCAATGACAGATCTCTTTTAGAAGTCTACTTGGACATTTATATTCTGGCATTAAGAACCTAGTCCACTTGGATAGTGCAATAGTTAGAACATCTGTATGAATAAAGAGTGAGGTAAACTACATTCTAAGCTGTGTGATTAGGGTGAAGGTATCTCTTTGGTGAACTTGTATCCTGCCAAGGAGGTGGTCACAAAAACTTGAAAGAATACTATCCTGGTCACAACTAGACTCGGAACTTACACAGATCACCAAGCTGACACATGCAAAGTGAAATTGGGATCTTGTCACCATCTGTTTATACTCCAATACGTTTAAGGTCAAACAAGTCTGTCATCTCCTGCACGTGAGTTTTCCCTACACAGTAGGGGGGGGACCCTACCACTTCATAGAACAACATCTAAGTGGGATGGGATCAAAATAAATAATGAAAACAAATTTCGTAAAAAGAAATAAATAATGTTAATTATAAACAAAAAAATTAAGAGCCAAAAGAAAAAAAATAAAGATGTAAAACAGATTTTGACATCTTTTATTTGATTTTTTTTTTTTTTTTTTTCTTTTTTCAATTGCATCTTTTCAGGATTTTTATTTTTCATTTTTGTGAGACTTTTTTTTTTTTTTTTTTTCCTTTCAACATTATTAATTAATCCAGGAGTTGTTCAGAATAATATTCTCATCCTTATTAGTTTTAATACCATATTTTGGCCGATGCATTCTTCAGCCTTCCTCAGGCATATAATTCATTCTGAAGGAGAAGCAGAATTCCCACTATGCATAATTCTAGATGCAACAAGGATGAGAATATTAGTTCAAACCACTTGTCAATTAGTGAAATGATTTGTCTCAGAATATCAGACATTATTTTAATTAATTTTTCATCCTCAAAAATTTATATATATCAGTGTACAGAGATATGACAAAAGTTGATAAACATCTATTGTCTTGTTACATCTTCAACACAAAGTTAATCCTCCCCCCTAACATTAACACACTCAGCACTGAAGGATGTTTTTGCAACTTAACTACCATTGTTTGGCACTGAACAGGTAATATAATGTCCACTTCTTTGAAATTCACACCTTATCTTCATTTTGTCCTCCACACTTTGTGACCAATACCTGCTTTCCAGCAATGCTATTTAGTCACTGAGGAATCTCATTGTTTTATTCTTGGTCTACACATGGCATCGAAAAAAGGTCTGAAGGTACTAAAATTCAACAAAAGAGTAAGCATATTATGATGGTCAATCAAATGACACCTTTAATTATTCAATCTCTCTCTCCATTTTTCGATGGGGAGAGCTATAAGGATACATAATGCAAGTGGTGTAATTTCTCTTTTTTTTATGGGTTCACAGATCATAGTTCAAATAAATTCAAGATACCAGAAAGAAGTTGGAAGAATCAGCTAAAATACTGGGGAAACTTGCTTTTTTTTGATCTCCAGTGATAGATGCCAGATACTGCTGGTGTGAAAACTCCAAGAGTACAAAATGAAATAATTAAAACCATTCAGATGACAGCATTACTGAACTTAGAATACTGAGAAGAGAGCTGGAGTACTAAGGAGAATTGCTGTCACTTGATCTCCAGTGAAAGGCACCAGATATACCTGGCAAGAAAACTCAAAGTTCTGTTAATATGTCCAAATATTTGAAGCTCTCTTGGATAAGTCTTACCATTTGCCGAGAGTGAAAATACTACGCTAAGAAATTCAATTCCTGTTAGATAAAACAATACGTCTTCTCAACAGTCACCTATGGAACTAAAACACGGAACCTAACCAAGAAATATATTTCCAAACAAAGTACCATGCAATGTGCATAGGAAAAAATCATATTTGAGATAACATGGAAAGATCGCAAGGCAGCATTATATATTAGAGAGCAAACAGATGTCAGAGATATCGTAGAAGCTCAAATTTAAGCTAACATGGCAATGGGAAGGTCATGTTGCAAGAATATCACACTTCTGGACATAGCGACTCAGAACATGGATCCTTTGGGATCATAAGCGAAACAGCCGCAAAAAATAAGATGGCATGATGATTTGGACAAGTTCAGAATGTTTTGGCACCATCACGCTCAGATGTGAGAGAACTGGTGGATCTCAGTAAAAGATAAAGTCCAATAATGGACTTTCAAAGGGCTGATTGTTGGTGGTAGACAAAATAAAATAATTTTTACATTGGAAAAAAAAAATTTAAAAGCCAACATGAAATTTTATTTCTTCTTTTATCCAAATAATTTCATCAACTGTTCCAGTTGGCAAATAGCCTCCTGGAAATGAAGTCTCAGAACTTAGCTTCCAGGGTGTCAAAATGAAGAATGAATCGATTTTTTTAGAGTGAATAAGACAATGGTAGATGTCTATTTTCTTTTTTTTTTTTTTTTTTCCTTTTTTTTTTCTTTCAAAGTAAATCTTTCCATATCTCTGCACACTGTTAAATTTTTTTTCAAAGATCATACAGTCATAATAATACACTCATTTCAGTGTGGGTTGAAGTCAGAAGGAAGGCAGAGGAACAGGGGTTGGGGTGCAAAGGGAGACACACATAACCTCCGCACTGCATATGCATATATCTCAAACATGATTCACACATGGGTACACACACACAAAATATAAGTGGAAAATATTATATAGTCTAAGCTAAATTACAAAGATCAAATTTTTGTATGTTATCATAACAACAAAAACGGTATTTTGTAGCAAGATTTTTGTTATTGCAATACCATTATAATGCTCTTACTTGAAGAATAAGCGGTTTCCAATCCAATTTGTATCTTAATAATATTATGAGGTTACTGTTTGCGATTCCTCAAGGGAGATAACTCCATGTATATTAAATGCTAATCATAGAGTTGTTTCCTTCATTCATTTATTTGAATAAAATTATATGTGTATATATATATATATATATATATATATTCAATGTATAAATAGGTGACCTGACATCAAGCTTAATAATCGCCAAATGCAGCCCTTAAGCGACTTCAAGTAAAATACTGTGTGTCTGCCAATTTGACAAAGAATACAAAAAAACAAAAAACAACAGGTCTATTAGGATTGGAAAACAAAAAAAACAAAAAACTCTCCAATCTATCAAATATACTAGTCCAGTAGTCTGACTCTCTTTCAGTCCAACCAAAATTTGATCGAAAGGTTCTATTCACATTTACTATAGGTTAATGTTTCTCCTGTAGTCCGACCTTCTTGAAATCTGACCTGACCAAAATCTGTTGTGTTTCCATTATTCATGGTACTTAAAATACATGGTAGGTATATAATAAGTGGATCAGAAGTTTCGTTACTGTCCATCTGACCAAAAAGCTAATCCAGCCTAGGGTTGGGACCATGAAGGTTGGACTATGGAACTTGGACCTGTGACTATCTTCTTCATGTCATTAACACTTTTTGAACCATGTATGCAGAGTGAAGAGTCTTTAACACAAACTAATGCTACAAAATGTGATAGGGAACTCTTCAAATTATCAGCCAAATATAGTTCATATCACACACTCACACGCATACTGTGAAAGAGGCACACACCCATAAGGTGGTGATAGAAAGGAGGAGGAAGGTTGTGGTAATGAGGATGGGGGGGTAGGTAGTTGGTGGGGGTAGGGAGCAACAGAATGATAATAATAATACTGCAGAATAAAAAAGCTGTTGATGCAACCACAGACAGCATTCTATAGGAAAAGCTCTTTCAAAATTTTTTTTTTTTTTTTTTTTTTAAAAACCTAATGTCTAACATAATTTTGAAATGAAATTGTAAAAAATCGGATTTTTATTTCATTAAAAAAAAAAATCAGCTTCAAAAAATACCAAAGAGTTGGAAAGGAGGGGAGAGAAAAAAAAAAAAAAAAAAAAAAAAGCCTTTAAAAAATATTTACCAAAACATTTATCATGTACATTAAAAGTATTTCAATATTTTTTTTTTTCAAAATCATTAATATACAAAAATATCTCGAACTTTTTAAAATTGTCTAAAAAGAAAGAATAAGATTTCAAGAAATTTCAGGAATACTTTTTAAAAAATTGTCCAAATGCTGAAGCAAAATCATAAATACCTAAAATTAAAAAAAATAAGAAGAAAGAAGCTAAACCCACTGAGTGATCCTTGACCACTGCAGGTCAAGTTGAGTGACCCTTTTAAACGCAACCATTATTATTGATTTTTTCAAAAAAATTTTTTTCTTTGTTTCTTGTTTAGACACACAACCAATGCAGGTGACTGCCAGTCGAGGGGTGGGAAAGCCATCCAAGTTGGCACCCTCAATGACATCACCACTACTATCATCGTCATCTTTTTTTCTACTCTCTTCCCTGTTTTGTAGCTTCTCTCTTTACAAAGTGCTCGCCTGCTTCAGTAACTGTTCGATGAATTCCTGGAATAGATGAGAATAAAATCAATAAACAATTAAATTCACCAGCTGAGAGAAAAAGAAAAAGTGTGCATTAGATATTATAAAATGCTGTTAAAGATAGCAAGTGTAAATTAACCCTTTCAAGACTAACTTATTAATATGCTTAATGGCTGAATCAATCCCTTAGTTTATTTGTTTCATTCTCGTTAGCTGGTTACAAATCTAAGTACATAGGCAAACCCCAAGGGCATAATTTGCGGTCAATTCACACCAAATTACAAGACACATATTTCAATATATATCCAAGTACTTTCGGGGGATTTGAAAAAAAAAAATTTGTTTTTTTCTATCTACTAGGTTACTTTAATGCCAAGCTGGACCATTACTTTCCATTCAATGAAAAATTGAAAAAAAAAAAGTTGAATGCCTACTTTATTTTCATTTAATGAAAACTATTTTTTTTTTTTTTTTTTTTTAATTGAATCAAAAATTTCCATATTTTGAAGAACCAAAAGAAGAATGGGATACATTTGTCCCCTTGGACAGATATCTTGCAGAGATGAAAGCCACAGAATTAGCAGATCACCTACTCTACACAGGAATCTCTCCAGATTTCCCGCCTATGATGGATCCCAACTCAAAAAATCCTGACTTCAGCCAAAATTATATGATTTCAGTCCGAAGCTGAAATGAAGCCCTACTGAAGAGCACATGAGAAAGGGGCCTAAGAATATATCCTAATAATAACCAAAATAAAACATGTATCAGGAAAGAAAGCAACCACCACTGAATAAAGACTCAATTTGAAAAAAAGCTGCCAGAGTAAAGACAACATGAACTACATTCAAAGAATCATAGAAAGACCTCGATAACACCAATGAACTCAAAAAACAATTGTACATCAACAGCGAAATAGAGACGATTGCAAATACAGCTACTAACAAACAATTATCTTCAGCATGGTAGACTGTCAACAAAATTAGAGGGAGAAAAAGCTGAAGACCTAAAGTCAGCAAGATAAATGGGAAGAATATTTTTAAAATATCTCGGAAATTCACCCTCAGTTTCAATAACTAACCTATGGAGGCCATCATCGATCGTAAGCAAGACATAAAACTTTCAATCTTTTAAAGATTTCATGAATTGATGAATTACTGAAGAATATCAAGGACAAGAAAGCATCAGGCCTCAAAATAGTATCCCACCTGAAGTCTGGAAAGCTCATGCTTTCAACGATTTACTCCTCCAGTTTTGTAATGCCATCTACAATTGAAATCAAATCGTCAGCTGGCCTGAGGGATGATACATCTTATTTCTAAAGAAAGGTAATTTAGGATTAACCAAAAACTACAGAGGCATCCCCTCAACAGCAATAGCAGTGAAAATCTGCATGTGCACGAACGCTTTGCAACCAGCACACAGATGAAATAAAGAGTTTAAGTTCTGTAAATAGCTTACCATGCTTTTATTGGAAAAAATATTGATTTGATGTGTCGAATTCAAAAGTGCACACATACTTTGGTCACAGGAATAAGCACGCAAGATATTTGCACCCATTGACTACTAAAAATTAGAGGAAACATTGATTGCAAGAACTCAGGCCATCAATCTATGGCAATGAAGAAACAGGGCAGATCGGAAATAAAGGATAGTCTTCTCAAAAGACTCTAAACCCTTTTCCTCAAGAAAGCCTGGTTATCCGTACCGGCTGCTTTGCAAGAACTTCATAACTACTTAGAGAAATACGCAGAGAACATTCCTTAATTCTTGGACAAAAATCATAAATAATAATTACGTGAAAATTTGACTTCAGCTGGTTTAGTATAAGGAAAAAATTAATACAAAAAAAAAACTCACCCCAAAACAAAGGAAAACCCAAAAGAAAAATTTCAAAATGAAATATATACATATATATATATGTATTGAAAACCAAACAGAGATAGAATAAATAGACTAAATCTAAAAACCATCAAATCAACTTTTCTATTTTTCTTTTTCCTCATCAGCACTGAGCAGAAGGTTTGTTTTGTGGGTTGAGACCAATACCTGATTTGGAAAGGAAATGTTAGGGTACGCAGGATTGGACGACGAAATCAAGTTAAAGACATAAGGAAAAAGATAAGTGACTCTTTTATAGAGATCAACGTGGATCTCTTGAGATCATCAGTGAAATTGTGTCCAGAAAAAAAAAAGAAAAAGAAGCATGACTATCTGAATAGGGTCATAAGGTGTTGGCACTGAGACGCACAGGAGTGGAAAACCTGGCCGACAGATTTTAAGGACTGATTGAAGAACGGATCAAACTGAAAGAAGAAAATTTGGAGGTGAGAAGATAGAGAGGGAAAGAAGACGAGTGGAAGAAAGAGATGGGGAGAAGATGAGAAAGAGTGAAATGTAGACGTCTTGGTCTGTAGCCAAACAGGTAATGTGTTATTTGTGGGCCCCTTGCCAAACACTGACTTAGTGGAGGATCAATATCACTTACCCTACAAAACCACAGGGTGAAAAATAAGATTCTACAAAAAATGCCTCAGCTCAGCTGATGAAGAATTAGGATGAGGCATTGACCAAAATATCCAACACTGAAGTAACATTTTACATAATTTTTAAGCACAAGAATAACTTGACAGTGTGCACCCCTAACACAAATATTATATGTAAATGTATTTTGTCAATAGTTCTCAATTCCTGATCATTGACATTCCATTTTTTCCTGATTTATATAAATAACCCTTCTGTCAGTTAGACTTGCCTTATTTCCTGACCACAGACAATCCATTTCTTCCTGATTTTCTATTCATCTTTATAGTAAGATCATTAGCAATGCATTCACATTATACATAGCCCTATTCTATGAGCAATGCTTGTATAGCAATGTATTTATATCGACTTATGAATTCATGAACAGCTTGAAACCGCTCCTAAACACATAGGTACTCTTCAATGAATAGTTGTTTGTTTTTTGGGTTTTTTTTAAAAATCAAACTCATGAATGGGGGGGGGGGATATTACCTCAAAGTGCAAGTAGGTAACAGATCAGAAATTATTCCCCACGATACAAGATTTTAATTTTTAGATAGGAATTTAAGAGTTAAAACATAAGACCTGTTCTTTTAGTAATACAGCTCAAATTCTTGATCATCCCTTTCTCTCTAATTTCCAATGCACATCATACGAATTGAGGTATGAAACTTGTTCAAACTAATTTCAGATCGAAAATTGCAGAACTTGAAGCTAAAAAATTCTAACGTTTTTTTTTCTCTACTGCCTTAAATATTTAGTTTACTAAAACTGAACAGGGAACTGGTGCATCGATCTCATGGATGGGGAGGGCCTCCAACTTCAGTATTCGAAGTCTGGGCTTTTTATATGGGCTCAAACATCTACCTCTAGCAACTGTGAGAAATACACAATGTATATTTGTATAGGTACAGTGACACCTCACTCAATGAAAACAATCCATTCCATGAGATGTCCAATTAAATCAGGGTTTCTCAATAAATGGGTGATTCTAAGAGCAACTCTGCAGAAACGGGGGGAGGGGGCATTTTAAAAGGCTTGTGATACCATCAAAGTATATCATATTCTTACCCCAATCAATGGAAGCACTTAAAGGTGACTTACAGTTAAAGATGATTAATTTAAATATCTAAAAATCATATGTGTTCCAAACATTTGTTGCTATGACTTCACATAACTTACATCAAAGAATCTTGTAACACGAAAGCTGTTCATTTGTATTGTTCAGTAAGAGTCAAGACATTTATGGTATCCTTTTGAATATTTTCCATACAGGTGAATAGTGAAAAAATTTTCCCTGTGAAAGTTTATGAGACAAAAAAAGTTTACCCCCCCCCCATATTAGATAAAAATTCATTGAGTATATAATTAAACTTATGGGATTTGAGAAATTCATTTCAAATAAAAACATCGGGCTCAAATATCCTTTTAATAACCTAGTAACATACTAATTACTCTCTGTGTGGTTTGATAATTATTGAAAAGAAATAAATAATGCCTATTAGTATAATGGTTTATTATCTTCAAAATATTTTGTCATTTTTTTGCCAATAGATTTGCAATTGGGGACTCTTTACTAAATGAAATTTCACAGTTTTTTTCTTCTCACAAACTGAAAATAGAGCAGGCACAGAGAAATGAAGATTTTAGCATGAATTTTCCTCATAAGTCACACATTCCCGCATCAAAAATTATTTTGGGAGGTGATTTTCAAAAAATAACACGCTAAAAACTTGCCCCAGGGTCCCAGCAGTACAGAGAAAATTTCATGGGGATATGTTGTATGGCTTTTGTGGTAAGCTTCTATATAACGACAAACAGATGAACATTTGGTGAATAATAAGATGAAAGTAAATTGTTCCAATACTTAAAACCTTTGCTTCATGTTATCAGCCGGTTATTTTCACCTTAAAGACCCTCTCCCAAAGTGATAGCAAAATAGTGCAGGGGCAAGATCAGATTTTTGTACAACCCAAGATTTTAACAATTTTGTATTTTCCTAATTTATACTTTGGTTTGATAAACCTACCTTGTAGATTAATGATAGTAATCACTTAGTAAACAAACCTACCTCCATATAAAACTAGACGGCACTCACACTCACACATATATCTCTGCCAATGTAAGTAATTTACATGAATCCAATCCAAAATTCAATCACTTCTCCAGTAGGCCATTGTCCAGCCTAATACAAAATTTCATAGAAATTTATTTACATCTTTTGGAGATACATCGTTGGGGACAGTGCTCGGCATATACATATATGTTTGGAAAAATATCTCAAAATTAAAAAACTATTCCTGCACCCACCCAAAAATTTAGGCAATTCTCCAAACCCCATCTCCTACCCATCCCACAAAATCTCATTGAAATTCATCAAGTACTTCTGGAGATATCATGTGATTTATTTTTCCACAGAAAATTCAAAATAGCCCTTTCAGTCTATCACAAAGAGGAAGTTATCATTTTTGGTGAGTAAAATCTTGGCAAACAGGTTAAATCATATGGCGACTGAAGTGCATACAGAAATGTAGAAAAAAATGAAAAAAAATCTCTCTCAATCAAAAACAAATTCCTGAATCCAACCCTGAATTTGATCACTCCCCTCCCTCATCCCATAGTCCACCATACCACAAAATTCCATTGACATTCAAGGGGGGGCAATAGGCTATGGCATTAGCGATTGAATTTTTAGGTGGATTCATGCAAATTACTTCCATTGGCAGAGGTATGCGCTCTCCCAGTGCTCTCCAGTTTTATATGAGGGTGGGTTAGTTTACAGAGTGATTACTATCATTAATCTACAAGATAGGCAGGGGTTATCATTCCAAAATATAAATTAGTCATGTAGAAAGACAAAAATACGAAAATTGTTCAGCCACTTCAGGTGGTATAAATTTGTGATAATATTGGTGTTCGCCACCGGACTAGTAAGGAGCTTTCTCCATACTTCAAAATGGAGAAAAATTTACTTCAAAAATTTCTATAATGGAAAAAACAACAACAAAAAAAAAAAAAAAAGGAAATTCTTTATAAACTCTGACTCTCCCACTTGCCAAATACATCTACTTATATAATATACCACATTGTTTATATTTTTTGTCTGAAATGTTTGTCAAGGGAGATAACTATGAAGTACTAATTATAGAGTAGTTTCCCTTTCTTTTATTTTGGTACTAATGTGTAAAAAAAGACCCAGGTTCATTCTGGTTAAACAGAAACAAGAAAATGCAGAACATCATAGAACTCAGGATATTTTTCTTGTACTGTGCTATGCCAAAATTATTCAAATAAGTCATCAAAAAAATGATGATAGTGGGTAAACTAGTTAGTTATTACAGCAACAATTGTTTTCATAGTTTGCCAAAAGATGATTTTGGAGAAGCTTAGAGAATATAGGCTTTTTTTTTTTTTTTGTTCTCAGTATGTCCTATCCCACAATTCCCTTTCCTTTCTCTATAGTTGGTGTTTTTAGTGCATAGGAGATCATCTTCAGACAGCTTACCATGTATTGATTTGATCTGACAAGGGAGGGGAAACAAGGTTTTTGTGTACTTTAAAAGAGGCCCAAGAGAGAACAGAGGAAAGAGATTTGGAACTACAATAAACCAGACAATAACAGAGGCACAAAGAAATGGTGAATGTTTACCAAAATAGAGAAGAGATGGGTGGGTAGATATACAATACAAATCCACATTACAAATAACTGATATTGAAATTGTTTAAGGGTCTTAAATGCCAACAGACATAACAATTAAGTTAGTTTCTGTTCATTGGGGGGTTGAGGTTTGGGATAGGAGGTTCTTTTGTGTGTTTTGAAACAAAATTTTCTGTTGAGTCATACCAATTGCTGGAGTCTAATAATTCATAAACAAGAATTGTTGGAACAACCAATAAATTTTTGTACTATTTTAGTGAAACAAAGAAAATCTCTTTTGGACTGAGAAATAGGAGTAGTAGTTGTTGTTGTAAAGGGAGAGAAAGGCAGATGAAGAGAAGGAAAAGGAGAGAAAAAAGAGTAAAGGAAATTGAGAGGAACAGTTCTTCTCTTAAAGCAAAAAAAAGCAATGAATATAAAAAATCAAATTTAAAGAATAGACCATCTACTTTAGTAAATACTTAAGGGATAGATGAGAAAGCTACAATAAATGACAATAATGAAACTAAAAATCACATAAATTCTGTGAGAGATCTGAGACCAAGCATAAAACCAATAGAATGTGTCTGGCACTTAAGTCAGTGCTATAGACAAAGCTGATGCACAAATATGGCAAAAACAACAATTAGTCAGTTGATCAAATTATACTGTGCAACTTTTTTCATTCCTGACTATTGAAGTGTTACTTTCTGATTGATTATGTCTACAAAGTATAGAGAACATCAAATATTGCCTTCGAACTTTGCTCTTGCGACCAAGACCGAGATAATTTGAAATCATATACAGTAAGAAAACAATTACATATTAATACCTCTGACTTGGTCACAAAAGCAATATACATTTGACACCCAAGCAATTAGAAAATAACGCCTACTACCCAGGAATGAAAATTACACAATGTTATTAGCAACTCAGAATGAAACCATGGTGGAGTAGGGTGGCCGTTGGAATGATCCTTTGTTCGCGTCTATTTCTTGTGAGACAATTCTCCTCGCAAGGACCAAAATCAATTTTAAATGAGAGTAGAGAGAGAAATGGCTGGCTGTAACTGGAGTGACCAACGAGAATTTATTTCTATCAATTGTTTAGTGGAAACAAAATTATTTGAATTGGTAAAAAGAGTGCCAAGCTGGAGGCCAGCCTAATGGCCTGAGACATTTCCATTGATTTTTGGACAAGTATTTATCCTGAAATCAATGAAAATAGAATATGTGCACGCATATAGTTTATATATATACTTAAAAAGAGTATAACAAGGCAGCAATGTTTCAATTAAAAATAATTTTTCAAAACTTCAACAGTTTATTTGTTAAAGGGGTTATGTAAAAATGTGTATAAAAAAAGGATTTAGAAAAATCATCCCTTTAGCCTTCATCAAATTTATTTTTGTCATTTGTATGAGGTGTTAATTTGTTTTGTCTAACAATTCATCTTGCTAGTGGTAAAGCTAATTGGAAATTACTTGGGCATTGGATAATCGTATAGCTGACTGAAATGAGGGCAGATTCATATATACATTATGTGTATTTATACAATCCCTCATTTGTATATGTTTTGCTAAAGACTGTAGATAAGGAATGTTTTTTAATTGACTTTTCTCATTTATGTACAAGACAACGAAGAGCTGCATTCGAAGTGCATAGTCAAAATGTTTGAGATTTAGCACTTTCAGCCATCCTCTTTTGTTCTTTAATTTCAAGGTCTCTGATCATGATAATGTCCAGGGATATGCTTGAAAGCTCTAGATCCAGACCTAATGCTGTCCTTATTTAAGTTCCATAGATAAAACAATCAGAGCTGACTGGACCAATCAACAAAGTCGTTATCCATAATATGTCAGACCCCATATTTTTATTCTTTTTAAATCTAGTATCCTATATTGATCAAGACAGTTGGGAAGCCATATTGATATAACTTTTGTTTTCAAATCCCCCAAAATGGTTACATGGTAAACAACTGATGATCCGAACAAGAAAATTTACACATAGTACCATGATATCTAACCCTGAGTAACCCCCCCCCCAAAAAAAAACACTGAAGAAAATTACATAAATTACATTAAAATATACTGGAAAATAAGTGACTGAAGAAACACATAAAAAAAAAATTGTCACAATTAAGATTAGACATTAATGATTATAGATATTAGTTGTCTTTCAAAATTTACTAGTTAAATATTCATATCATTGTATTCGTGCATTATAAGGATAACAATTATGGGGCAACTTCTCATAAATCAGTCGCTAAATACATTCAAGATCACAGTATCTTGATTGAGGATCTTATTCAACAATTGATTCTTTATTTTAATGATGCAAATTTATATCATACTAGCTGAATACTTACCCTAATGAGCAGATAAATTGCTGTGATAGATAGAAGGAAATCAGAAATTATTCAATTTTATTTTGTTTCTAAAATATGGTATTTGTGACTCTCAAAGTTTTTTGTTCTTTAGAATCCTTAGAAAAATGTTAAATGTACATACACAATGCTTAATGGAAAATAAACTGTCATTTTCCATACAGCTCTCAACCCCTCTCTAAGAACGATACCAAAGTAATCATTGTTAGCAAGATTAAGCATTTCCTAACTCACCAATATCTCTTTACTCCCCCTCCTCTCTATGAACAATATAAATTCCCAACTCACTGTTCCATATGGATTCAGCTGGAAAAAAAAAATTTTTTTTTTTTTTTCGAAGTGCACATTCTAGCATGAATTGACATTGTAATGTCCCCACTCCTACTACCATAAAAATGAGGGTGGGGATGGGTTGAAAAAACAACTTGACTAAAAATCCGATTCAGGGTTCCATTAGGACAAAGAAAATTTCATGGTGATATGTTGAAAGGTTTTTGTGGTAGGCTGTCACACATAGACAGACAGGTATATACATACATATACACACACATGTATATACAGTAAGTAAAGATTTTCTTCAATGATTAATTACAGATCGTACATTCTGTTCCACTTAGAAAAGATTCTCAAATGAAAGCCACCCTACCGATGTTTTTGAGCACTTTTTTCACCTAAGATCTACTTAATATATATATACCATGCTTGTTCTATATTTCATTTTAGTTCTCATTAATATATATAAATATCACACACACACACACACAAATTATGTCGCACTGACACCAACCTACCGTGTTATGCTAAACATCATTTCCTTCATCATGGATGAATATATAACAAGTATTTCATCAACAAATAAACCTATCACTGTTATTTCTTTAAAATAAAATCGCATTCGGTTAGTGAAAGAACAAGACAGATTGATGCCTATGAGTTACTTCCCTTCCAACAAATGAAACGACTAACTATAAAAGCTCTAAACCAACCACAGGTGGTCTGGAACGAGATGGCCTATTCTATTTCTGCTGTGCGAAAACAATGCCAAAATCACGAATTCTTTGCAAATACCAGAAGCTGTGGTTTTGGCAAACTGTGAGTAAGCAAACGAATTGGTGTTGGGTGACATTAACTTGGCAGAACTAAATCAAAACACAGCAGCCTCTTTTTTCCTTTTCTCAAACGAAACGTCTGGTTAGTCACTCAATAGAAACTGCCATGTTATCGATGTCTTCTGGCAGTATGCTGTGTTGGGGGTGATCGATTGAATTTTGTTTTAATTGGAAAAAGGGCTGATCAATGAATAAGATACTTCTTTCGCCATTTGTTAGGCAACGATAACTAAATAAGTCTCAATTTTAAAAAATTAAAAAAATGTGAATGCAGCCAAACAAACCCAGTAATCAATTTAGCATAAACTTACATTGCAAATTAAACTCCTCACTAAAAACCTATTTTGGTAGGTAATTTTTAAAAAAACAAAAAAAGGGTTTTTCTAGCCATAAGGAGTAAATGTTGAGATTTCCAGCCTTCTAGCTGCAGCCTGTGTGTGATACATACGCAACCAGCCAGACCAACTTAAAAACTGGAGAAATCTATTTTGATACTTAGGGTTGACTGTTTTTAACATGTAACATATTGTGAATAAGCCTGATTTTAACTGTGTGTGCGCATATGTGATTATTTAGGTTAATATGGTGTGTGCGTGAAATATATGATTAGTAATGTGCACCTGTGGTGTAATATATATGATATACATTAAATCAAATTATCCTGTGGCTTAGTGGATCATAAGGATATTTCATGGATCGTTCATAGCATTTCTTAAGGCAGTAGGGGTACTTGGCGATGCCCATCTTCTCTCCTAGTAACATACAACAGGTGTTATTGGGTAACATGGTGCCATGAGCAAGAAATAATCCCAGAGCTGAATTTATGCCTTACTGAAGACCATTAGTGTAAAGTGAACACAGACTATCTTAGCCAAAATTTCAAACTCTGGTTTGGCAATATCATTTTCTGAGCTGTTAACAAGGGGGTGGCCATAAAAATTCATAGGTATGAAGTCCTCGTCTCAACCAGACTTTTTTTGAGACTTGCATGGATCACTAAGCAGACTCATTTAACAGAAACCTGGAACTTGTCACTGGCCATCATACTCCATTAGGGATCGTCTCTGAAGAGACATTATGCTCTACCCACTTATTCGACCAACAGGAAGAGCTTGAACTATTTGGTCCTTGAAAAAAACTTATTGTCTATTTACATGTAACTAAAATACAAAATTGAACCCTTATTCTCTGTTCATTAGTGCAGCTTTAATGTAACTCAACCAAATTTGGTATGTGGACCTCGTGGAAGAACTTGGATCATTTTATTTTTCCTCAAAAACTTTTTCTAGAGTTTCAGAGGAAGGGGGTGCCTATAATTGTGTGTATGTCTGTGTAGCAATATTGTTCTGGATAATGGAAATTTAAAAAAAATTTAAACATTCATTTTATCAGGAGAATTTATCATCAAACAAACACTAGAGTGTATTTGTAATTACTTTTTAAAATGTGATTTTATCTATTTTTCAACTATCTCCTTCCTTGATTCAGTGAGGGATATTAACCACATAGAACATTATACAGTGAAAATTTCAGATCAAAATTCAACCAATAACTAACTACATGTCAGACTTATTGATCCACCCCTGTATACATAATTTAGAAGTTGACAAAAGACTGCACAAGTATTCCATTTTGATCCAAGAGATCTTTCGTTAAAACAAGAGGAGATAACTTTCATGACAAGTGATACATAAGTTCTTTTTTTCTGAATTGGTCTCTTCTCGAATTCACTGTAATTCAAAATTTCCATCTTCATCATGAAATCCAAACGGGTTTCCAAATTGGGTGCACAAAAGTGCACCAATGCCAATAGTTGATTGTAACCTCCCTAGTCTGTAAGGGGAGGGGGAATGTAGCTGATGGGAAAGACGTGCAGGAGAATTTAATTGGGGGGAAACTGTCTTTTATGGCTGATCTGTCATGATGCGTTCTATGAGGAGTTTGTCATCAGAAACACAGGAAATTGAAGATGAACAGTGACAGAATCGATACCGCCACGTGGCTGTGGGGGTCGATGAGTAGCATTTATGACTCGACTGTCATAATTCATGTGGATACCCCCCTTACCCCTATGCATAGCAGAGAAAGAATCTAGCAAATTGTAACACTGGCCTTGCTGAACTTGTTCAACTTTTCTACAACTTCAATCTTCGACTTGTTCGTGGCCACGGAGGAGATGGATCCTCTTGGCAAATTGTCAGTTGAGTGTCACATATGAGACAACGCTTCTCAGCAAGTTGTTACTCTAGTGCCGTGAAGTAGGCAAAACACTATCAGAAAGGGTAAAGAATGTTTACAAAGTGCAAAGCATCAAGTGAGTAGATATGAATGTACTGAATTAATGGTGGCCTCATTTTAGAACATGGATCCGAACAAATTTTATTTAAGCATATCTATGTATACAAAACATTTATTAGATATTTTGTTGTATGTATACATTAGTTGATTTGCATGGGAATGAAAACTATCCAAACAAGTTATAAAGACTTTCTGGTTAAAGCTTGCACGCACGGTAAATTATTGGCCTAGTGAACATCAAAAAAGAAGTTGCTTCCTTCAGTGTCTAAAAATGGCAAGATTTTTCCATTTTTCATTTCCAGTTAACTTTATTGTTAAACATGTAAAGTACACTCAAAAACATACAATGGATCCAGAAATCCTTACTTTACCAGTATCTTATAATGAGAAAAACTACAACTAGGAACCTCATTTAAATATGATTTCAAATAATATATTAAAATAAAATTCAAACATCAGAACATTTCTGGAAACATTGTATCATTTTCCAACAGAAATAAGAGAGAAGCGACGAATATCAATTCATAGATTATATAAACAATATTATGATTTTTAGATAAAATATTCATTCAAGTATGATTCTAAATTCTGATGTTTACATTGGTGCGTGCGAGTTTTACTGACTTTCTAATTTTATCAATTTTTTGCATTAAAATAGTCAGCAGTGAACTGGTTGAATAAGGCTCTTGGGTAATGTGGTATCACCCAAAGTCTCATATGACTTTTCCCCTCAAGTGAACCTTGAAAGTTTACATTTTTGGCTTGCATCTTATCAAAGAAAACACTTGGATACTGAGCAGTAATTTCAACTCCTATGTACATGATGCTAGAATAAATTACTATTTAGTAATCAATCAGAAAAATTCATCAGAATTTTGGTTGTATTGTTAGGGTACTCTGAAGTTGATTCCATCAACAACTCTTAAATTCATGAACCGCTTGTAATTGACAGCAGAACTTTGATGAATAAAATTGAAAATAATCGAACTGAATATTTAAAAAAATCTAATATCATCAAATGGTCAAAGGGAGATAATTTCAATCAGATGTTATTTCCCTCCACAATGACACTCAATCTTTTTTTAATGAATTTGAGAGTCAATGCTTTGTCAGCAAGTGGTAGCATCTAATCTGGCAGATTCCAGCACGTTGGCCAGGGTCACACAAGCTAACTTACCATCACACTATGGCAAGCACCCCTGAGTAAAACTGCGAAATGTTGAGGGGGAAAAAAAAGGGTTCGCTTCAAGATATCCAACATGTAATGGAACATCGACACCTGTACAATGGTTCTGGCATTGTTCAGTTATTCTTTCAGTTTTTGTTCCAAAGAAAGGTTTTGAGATGCATTATTTGATTCCTTAAATGCTGGAAACTCTTGTTGGAATCAAGCCTTTTATTTTTCTTTCTTTTTTGAGTAATTTCAAGGATAAAATCTGCCAGGAGACAGCTGAAATATAGACTGGCTAAAAAGATGCGAAAGTAATATCAAATATCGATCAATTTTGAATAAAAATAATTTCAATGATATCTTAGGTCTATTTTCACTCTCTCTTTCAGACTTGTGGATTTCCAGCAGTCACCATATATGATATCACATGACTTATCGGTTATGTTTTGACAAAAACAAAAAAAACATGAAGTCATATACAGTGACAGTGGAAATTTTGAGCCTCAGACTAAAATAGGTTTTAGAGTACCAATTTCTCACTGTCTCCACTCACCTTTCTCCCTCTCTCTACTTTTTCTTTCCTGCCCATTTTCTCTTTTTTTTTTTATGCCTTAGATGTGCAGACTAAAACCACTTTAAACTTCTAAAACTGGCAACTTTATCAATCTTGACAGCATAAAAAAAAAATTGAATGTCATCATCAAGGGAAATTTACAGAAGAGTTCCATTATTTTTCATTCTATTTCTCAAAGAGTTCTGTCGGTTACAAGTGGTACATGAATTTAAAAGTGTTAAGTTTGCTTATATTCTACAAAAAGTATGACTAGCCATTATCGAATTTGGTAATGAATGTTACAGCTTTCTAGAGTCATTACTGCTTGAGTGGTAAGGTAGCAGGAGGTGGGAGACAGGGTTTTCATTAGTACTCATTTACCAACTTCCATCTTCATCAATCATCATAGCATGTCAAGGACAAGGTGTTTTGAAATACCTGACAATGTGACCAAGCATAAGGACAAATAAATTCATGCCCTTCATGAAAGTTTCTCATTGAAAAAAAAAAAACATGATTTTCATTCTTGAAACTTGGCTTCATCTCAAGAGTCTGGTTTTTGAAAGACAGTCTTTGAGCAGAAACTGTAGAGTAAATAATAAAAATAGTGGGTGGGGACAAGGGGTTAAAGTCCCTGACCCTCTGTTCTCTCCCCTATCAACATATTTTAATCCTAAATCAGTAACAAGGGTCACTTAAGAGAGACAACACTTACTTCCTTTCATACACACACTGGGCACTTGGCTATATCACTTAACTAAGAATTTGTCAGGCACTTAGTCAAAATCCTGTTAAGGGAGTGACCTTTGATTATAAGGGAGAAATTAAATCCGGGAGGGGGGGAGGGGGAAAGATGGAGAAAAATGAAAAGAAAAAAAGGTAGAAACAGAAGAAAGAGAGGATAGGAGAAAAAGAAGGCACAAGAGAGAGAGAAAATCTCATTGTATTTCCCTTTTGTGGGTCATAGAGGGTCAGCGCCACTTGACTAAATCAACATTGATCTTGAAGATATCAGAAGAGAGGGGGCTCTTAGATGAAGGGCGGGAGGGAGAGAAAGGGAATAAAGTGAAAAGACCTGGCGGGGGGGGGGGGTGAGAGATGAGGAGGGGAAAAAGAAGAGTGGCGAGAGGAGAAAAATAGGAAGTATAATGAGGAAAACTAGGGGGTCATGAGATCAGATCAGATCAGAAAGAATAAAGAAGAGAAAGAAAAGATGGGGGAAAAAAATAGATCAAGGATAATTTGACACACCTTGAAACAAGGAAGATACATTTTTAGGTTGAAGTTGTATACATTTTGCATACATATATCTCTACAGGTATCCCCTGCTTTTACAAAAGTTTGCTAATGCCACATTCCATTTGTGAAAGACCTTCAGCCGCCATAGCTTCAAAATATTCCTGTGAGCATGCGCCCCATCCATATTGGTTTATTTTGTGCATGTGTTTGCAAGATGTGTATCACAAAACAAATATCAAGTGTCAATATTCAAAATGTGATTGAATTGATTTATGATCTGACTGAGGTAGGCCAAACAATCCAACAACATTTATGCTTAACATTTATAACATGACAAAACACATTACAGAAGTCATTTCAAGCTTTGAACTTTCTATGCCATTTAGCATTTTCATTATTTCTTCAATGAAGCTGTAACCAGCAAAGCATGTCAGTAAATCGTTAATTTTTCAAACAATTTGTCTTTCCAAACCGTCATCAGTATCATCCTGTCCAATATTATCTTTTTTCCACTTCATACTCAAGAAACCCTATTTGTATGTTTTAGTATTACAATTTTACTTATGATGAGAAACTTTTTATTAAAAAAAGGCAAACCCAACTCTAATTCAATTGCTTGTATTTTACTGAGGAGACATTAAAAATTTTGGAAGATAACTTTCCACGCTCTGCTCTCCTTATACTAACGTGGAAGTTGAAAGATCACAACATTTTCAAACATACTGAACTTTAACGTCATGCAAGAAAGAGAGCAGTCTCCCCATTCTTCTAACAAAATGTCAAATCTGATTCAGGCTGAATATAGACACACCCATCAAAAATAAATTTGGGCTAAGCTAGAAGTATATTTACTTGAAAAATTAGCAACTTGTAGATAACTACAATTTCTCAAAATGCTCAATACAAAGTTGAAGTATTATTCCACTCATATTTGGGGATAAATATAATCATCTTGGTTTTAGTACACTTCTTTTTTTTTTTTTTTTTCTTTCATCATATATATACATTATGTATGTATATACAAAGTGTACATGCACATATACATATATGTACAAATTCGTGAGTCTTATAGTCTAGAGTTTTAGTTGAGTCCGAGCATTCCAAACCCTCATTTACGACACCCACCTGAAGAAAGCTGTAGGGTACAACATCCAAAAAGTAAAAGATGAACCAAGATGAAAACAGCCAGAAAAAATCTACACATAATGATGGTCCCTCATCTAAAAAAATTCAGGACAGTAAGATGTGATAGGTAATGAAAAATGGAAACTTTACAACCATGTGGAACACAAAAGATCTGGGGGCAAGCAAAACAAACCACCACTGACCATACTAAAATCCGGTCTTCATCTAAAGATAAAGATGCTATTTATATAGTGGGATTGGAAAACCAAACAAGTGATTTAAACAAGTATTGGTCTTAATTAAAAAAAGGCAGCAATTATCATTTAGAAGTTAAGAGGGAGGGCATATTATTCCCTCAGAGTAATCCTAAGCCATATGTTCCTCTGGTGACCAGGTTACAACTTGGTTGGAATGTTTTGATTCATCCACCATGTTCAGCATGATATCAGTATGAGATGAGATTGGAATTTATTATAACAGCTGTCAGCCCAGATGAAATGATAAGTTTGTTTTTTCTGTTCTACAGCTGTAACATTAAAACCCCATAATTTCATGATGGCAATAAAAAAATTTAAAAAAGCTATCTTACTTCAAGAATAGAGCTACTGACATCGCTTGGACTGTATTGGGTTAATGCTATAACAATCAAGATTACTACTACTACTACTACAACTACTAACTCAAAAGCTCTTTGCGAAAAGACTGCAATAACTGAAAATCTGAGGAATTCGAATAATTCCGACAACAGCATTAGTGAAATCAGCAAAGTGCAGAAGTATTGAGAAGGATCGCTGTCACTTGAGCCCCAGTGACAGCCACACGATATGTCTGGTTTGCAAACACAATGACTGTAAATGAAACAAGAAAAATAATTGCATTATTTTACTTACTTCCACAACATCTGGAGGTTGTTTAGGGTTCTCCAACATTTTCTGAAATGGAAAAAGAAATTCTGTTTAATTTCTCAAAAAGGTACAAGTTTTGTCATTTATAATCAAGGTTAAAAAATTTTTATTTGGATTTCAAAGTAATTTATATAGTTATACCTCACCATTGACGGGTTTTCCATTCATGATGTTGATAATTCCTGGTTCAGACTTGAATAAATAAAAGGAAATACTTGGGGAACAAAACGTAGAAAGTTTAGGCTGTTTTAGGAAAGCATAAATGCATCATGATAATCTTTGTGTTATCAATAAGAAAGAAGATTGTGGAAAAATTATCAACTAAAAATTATTTATACAGACAATACAAACCTGGTTGAAATTTGAACTCATTTAATGTTTACACATGTGAACCAGTAGGTCAAATGTTATTCAAATATTTGTTTTTTTTTCCAATTCACTATACTGAAAACAAATCCATTCATTTTTCAGTAGATGAAGTATTTTAAATCTTTCATAATTTTTTTCATTTTTAAGCTACTTTTTACAGTCATCTTAATACTTATGTTGCTTTTTATTGCATTTTTATTAACTGGATGAAAAATTTCAAGAAGCAACAAAGATAAAGATGGAGGTAAATAATTGACTCCTTTTTTTTTTCTTTTGTATACTATTATCACGGTTTTATGGAAATAGCAGAGAGTTGGTTGTGAAATAAAAAACAAACCATTACACGCTTTTGCATACGCGCAGAGGATTTCTGAGAAGTTTTTTTTTCTCTTTTTCTCATGACTAAAAAAAGAATTGATTCTGTCATAATTAACAGATCTATTCACCAGAAAAAATGAAGCTGTCTTAAAATTAAAAATTTGTACTGTGGAAAGGTATAGTGTTTGTTTACCAAACTTCTGATACAAGATTTATGGGCTTTGGGGACCAAAAGGTGGTGGTAGGGGGTGCGCAAAAATTACTTGCAGATTTAACATTCGTGCCCCTCCTGGTATTCCTAAATGGCAAGGGATGACTGTAGTTATTAGCAACAATTGACAGTTGGTAAAGCTCTGATTTCCAGAGCATTTTTATTGGTCACTTGCCTATTTCTACAAAAAGGTGTAATCAAGTGTTGAGTACCAAAAATGACTCAAAACTCAAGTCTTTTTTCTTTTACTTCTATCATCATCATTAGATATGCAGCAAAGTTCCCTCCAATTGGTTGCTAAGTAGCCTGAAAACCAAACAACTGGTTCTTGAGATATCTAAAATGGCTGGATACATTCCTGACAGACCTCGTAAAATAATCAACATCAGAAAGGGAAGGAAAAAATCTTTTTTTCTGGACTGTGGTTTATGGCAAAGAAATAAAGTCTCAAGAATAAATCACTAAATCAATTGAAAACTTGAAAAGAAGTTCAACTCGGGTTTTCTTTGCATGAAGAAAGCAAAAAGAGATGTTATTGGTGACATTTTTGGGCTTAAGTGGATTTTTCTTCATGTCACAGGAGGTGGTAGAGATGGGCTGTTCATAAACCTGATAAAAATGACACTCTTGAACAGCTCAATAACTTTCTCAAACATTTTAAAACTGGTTTGTCAATAACCCTAAGTGATAAGAGAATAGAATTTGATAGCCTGCTGGCCAACAAGGAGGCAGCTAGCTGGTTTGTCCGTAATCTATCCTGCCATTTTGAATATTGAGAACTGCTCATGCATCCTTGATGTAACTTGGCAATCAATCAAGGGGACTTGCTGCACATGCATGAATACTATCCAAAGGGGTTACTAAGTGACCACTAAGATGCCATTGAGTGAACTCGTGCGCTGTGTAACCACTTTCACAATAACCCAACATGTCATGCAAGGGTTTTTTTTATTGTTTGGTAAAACATTACATCACTAAGATCTGTCAGACATATTTTTCTGATGTCATGAAAATGATCAATTCAAACATCAAGCAACACATCAATTTGAAATTTTGGTGAAATTGAACAAAAATCTTTTTGTGGATATATATATATATATATATATATATATAACTGGCAAAAAAGATTTTGTGGAAGTTGTAAGGAAGTCAAAGATGATGACTGTTGTACACATCCATGCATGTCATGAACCATCTGTTCAATGATGGGAGACCTTTCCAGCAATTATTCCATGTTGTCAAGCATTTCACATGATTTGTTTTATTTATTTATTTTTTTTTTTTTAACAACATTCTCGCGTTCGAACCATACACCATCCGAATGCAAATAATATAAAAGCTGTTAAACACATACACCTGAGCACCCGCATCCAGCCTTACTCCCAATTAGTGCACCTAATGAATATCTCATTCTGCAATAGACAGGTACTGCCATGTGCAGTAAGATGCAAGAAGTGCTGCAAAAATCCCAACCCCTCAAATTCCCTCCACTCACACCTAGCAGTTTGATGGAACAGAAGGGAGAAAATAAAGAGTAGTCCAAGTTTTTTCTTCTTGCCTCTTTTCCTTTCATTAAGCCAAAGAGCTAAGGTGGGGTGACAAAGGGAGAAATGAAAGGTGGGGAGGATAGGAACTTTGAGGAATGATAGAATTGGGGGGGGGGCAGTGATCTTCAAAAAGGGAAAAAAATGACAGTAAGAAAGAAGAGCAATAAGTTGAGACGGAGGAGGGGAAAGAGACAGAAGGGGAAAAAAAAAGAGTAATTTGATAAAAAAAAAAAAAAGTTTCAATGAGCAAAAAAGAAGATCAATAAGCTGAGAAGGAGAGAAAGAAAAAGAAACTGAAAGAAATAAGGAAGAAGATTGGAGTAATTAAAAGAAGAAAGAAAGCTACAGTAAAGAAGAAGGAGAGCACGAGAGAAAGCTGGAAGAAAAGAAAAAAAGGATGGCAGTTATTGAGGGGGGAGAAGGAAAGTAATAGAGTAGAAGGGAGAGGACTACCAGTAGAGAAAATAGGTGGGAAGCAAAAAAAAAAACAGCATGGATCGGAAATGAAGAAGTATCCTCAGATGTGATTTGAACTCGCACCCCATGAAACCAGTTTGACATTGACAGCACCTCAACAGGAAGCAAAGTCAAATATTGTCAAAGGCTCATTCTTCATTTTTTATCCATGTGGCTTATTCAACAGTTGTAGAATATAAAAAACAAGTATTTGGATGGAAAGCAACAAGAATGAGATTTAAAAAACTAATAAAAAATTAACGCACTTAGCTTAGTATGGCCAATTGTGGGACAATAGAGAGTAAAAAGATGGTGCCAATCCTACAAATGGGGAGGGTCTGTCTGCTTTCAAGACTTATGCCAGTCTAAGCTAAGCTTAGTAAATATAATGGGAACCTCACCATGGAATAATAATCAAAAAGCTAGTCTCACAGACCATTACTATTGCATAGTGTGATCAATTCTCACTGTGTATCCCACACCCATGACCTTGTGCCAGACTAAGCTAATTGCCTCCCTATACCCCCCATTACCTTCCCTCCACCTAAGGAGAATAGACAGAGAATTTACAGACTGGCTCTGATAGAGGTGGAGTAATATGTCTCGTATATTTGTAAATGAATAGAGACATGATCAAGTCTGAATTTTGCCTACTGATTGGTCTCTGTGGTCTAATTGGTGAGGCACTGTCCATGTCAAACAGGCTCCCAAGGATATAGGATCATATCTCATTGGAAGGTATTACTTCATTTCCGATCCATACTGGTTACTCAATGGTTGAAGAATATGAAAACAAGTGCATTTAATTAAAAGACAACAAAATTGAGACGACAGAAAAACTGTGGCCTCGAGCTAGACTAAGATAAACTTGGCAAATATCTTGAAAAGTGCCTGCACAAGTATTTGTTCTGTAGGTCATCATACAGAAAGCACTTTGGTCCTCAAAGTATTCTGCTATTATAGCCTTGTGCCAAACTAAGCCAAGTGAATACAAGTGATGGTAACCAAGGAAATCTAAAAAGACATTGAAAGTTATCCAATGCTCTGCTGTTATGGCCTAAGTACCTTGTTTCATGATCTGCCCTTCCTCAAGCTATAGAAATCGGAACAATTTTAATTTTTTCTATGGTGCTATTTATTCACTCTCCCACCAGAGCAAAATGCAACACAAAGATAAGCTTAACGTAGGGAAAAAAAATGGAGCAACTCATCAAAAATAGCTCCAGCTGATGCGACTTCGGTCGCTAAACCAACCAAGGTCACAAAACCGTCAGAATGAGCCCGACCTATCTCTCTTGCTGCCCCGGGGCGAACTGCTTCCCAGCAGCCGGGCTGAGTAATAGAAAAGGAACCCAAGGATGAATCCATAGGTTCCCAATAGCAATGCACAGCCTCAGTATACCCTCATTGGCTGATGCATTGCACCTGCGTACTTGATCTCATAACACCATCTCTGACCCAGGCAAATGTCAGTACTGGTACCTCAGGCAATGCCATGGAACAGATACTACATTTTAATCCATGCTGAAAGGCCAGAAAAATGGCGGCCTAAACTAACCTTCAAGATGTATAGAATGCCAACATAGCAATATTAATTGTGTACCATGTTATAAAGGCTGTTGCAAAAGTCAAAGTGATTCAAAACATCCATATCTTTTGGTTTAAATGATCTTTAAAAATTGTTTTTAACAAATGAAATATATATAAACAGAGGAAATTTGATTAACCTATATGTACAGAAAAATGTCTCTTTCATATGCCCAGCATTTTCAACTTTACAAATTCAAACTCTTCCAATAACATGCATAACATGCAACGGCAAATTGGAACGGATATATCTTTCATTATCATTTTCGCTATCATTCTATAATCCTGTGGTCCACAACTACAATAACTTACTTGGGTATCCGACCTATGAGAGAGAAGTAATGAATCATAAATGAAGGATGAGTCCTTTTTCTTCCCATTGAAGCAAAAGCACCCTCTTCAATTCATACCCTTGTTCATTACATTGAAAGTATGGATGGGAAGGGACAAGAGAAAGTATGAAATCAGAAAGCATAATGGTCACACATACAAACAAGCAGATTATATAATCCCTCCGGTCAAAAATTCAGACGGAAAAAAGGCCGAAGTATTCATCTTGCCTAAAAATTCAAGAATTTCATTTTTGTTCGGTAGGTCGCAATTGAGAAAAATCCCTTCAGTGAGTGCGTGGAATGTGAGGGCTCATTTACATCTAAAATTCATTTATTTAAAAATGAAACGAATATCATTATCAAGGGAAATAACTCCTGATTGACTATTAGATGGGTTTTTTTTTTCTAATTTGAAAAAAAAAAAAAAAAAAAATGAACATTTTCCTGTTCAATTCACAGAAGTTTCATTATTTCTAATTTTATTCATTGAAGAGTTCCACTCATTAGAAGTGATTACAAGCTGAATTTAAGAGTTCAAGTCAAATGAGTCAATCTAGAAATAACCCTGGAACTGGATGACCAACTCTCCATAAATGGGTTGCAGCAAAATGCCACAGGGAAAATGAAGAATAGGATTTGGTAGCATCTCATATGAAGGCAGGGAGGAGTTGCAAAATGAGCAGTTAGGGTCTGAGTTCAGGTGAGTCAGAATATGCTTGTTCTGTGAATTGGAGGAATGTTGAAGCAACAGGTTTTGTAAAGAAGCTGTTAAGAACAAGATCAGTTACCAGAAAGATAAAAGATGGTAAGGTCGGTATAGGGAGGAGTGTGAGTCAATACAATGAGAGAGTGAAGAGTGTTCAAGGGGAAGAGAATGTGTGGAAAGAAGGTGAGAGAGAGAAATTGATACGTGAGTGAGGGGGAGAGTGTAGAAAAAAAAAGAGAAAGGTGAGGAGAGAAGCAAGGGAGAGCGAAAGAAAGAAAAGTTGGGTGAAGGAGAGAGAGAGAAAGAAAGAAAAGTTGGATGAAGGAGAAAGATAGGGGATGGTAATCCTAGACAAGATTGATGATGAGGGGATAAGAAGAAAGAATGAGAGAGCAATAGAGAAAAGTAAGGAAGAGAGAGATGAATGGTTGGTTAGAGGTAGAAGAAAGAAAAATGATACAAACAGAAAAGAGGGAAAGAAAAAAGAGAAACAGATGTAGAGGCACAGAGAGGGAAAGAGAGCAAATATAAATGAAGAAGGAGGGAAAGAGAGAAGAATTACTAAAGAGGAAGATCTACAAAAATTATTTTCCAATTCTAGATGAGGTATTTTCACTTATTATCTATCACTTACTATCTTTACACCATCTTATTATCATTGCTTTTTTTTTATCATAACAGACTGGGTCAATAACTTCTTTAACCACTAACAGAGCAAACAGCAGGAGATCAGAGATAAAGAAATAGCTTTCATTGAAACTTGAACTTGCATTCCACACCTCAGGAGCCTGTCTTTCAAGGATGTCAACTTAACCACTTCAATCACAGCAGCATTGATGACTAAGCAAAGCAGGGCACATACTTGTTGTCATTCTGACACCCCTTCCTCTCCAATTATGCTACAGTGGTAGTGATGATGATGATAAGATGATAATAGTAGAGGTTAGAAGAACTTGAAATCCAAGGAAGGATCAAATCCATCCCAACACAAAGGCACAACTGAAAAAAAGAATACAAGGGAGAGAGCTGGTGTGGAGGAGACTTGCTGTCACCTAATCTCCAGTGTTATCCACCAGTTAATGCTCACGTGAAAATTCAATGAGCACAGAAAAAATATTGATGTAGAAGACTCCAGAATTTGTTCAAGAGAATTTTTTAAAAAAAGATGAAATGTCTTGGGACATTGAGATTAAAGATGGATTCTCTAATCTAAGTCAAAAGACTAAATTTAGATTTATCATGAACAAAGAGGGAAAAAATGGTCAGATTTTGCTGTTTGATCAGACCAAGAGTCAAACTGAAAGAGAGTGAGAAGCTGAATATCTAGACTTCACTGGAGTACTGAAAAAAAATGAATTAGGAGGGTTGCAGTCATTCCCATCATCGTTGAAGTACGTGGAACAGTCATGAAAAGCCTCGCAAAGAGGTTGGGAGAATTGGAAATCTGAAGAAAAAATGGAAACCATCTTGACAAGAGCATTACTTAAACCAGCTAGCATACTGAAGTAGTACTGGAGTTGTGAGGAGACATGCTGTCACGTGATCTGATCAGATATGACTGGTGTGAAAACTCAATGAGTGCAAATAATGATTATAATAAGCACAGACATAGACATTTGCCTCATTCGGTTAGTGTTCAAATCCAATAATCCAACCTCATATATCAAAGTGCTGTCGAGCATCTTCATCAGTATCTTACAGACAGTTGGTAACTACTTCAACTAGCTTTAGAGCATCTGTCATAAACTATTAGGTTGTCATGTATGAAATGTCATTTTTTTTCCGAGAGTAAGATGACAGATAATGTAAACAACAAAAAACAGTGAAGATTTTTGTCAAAATATAACTCATTTGGAACAATAGCTATTCAACAATGATCCTCTACTGAAGCTTGTATTGTGGATATGAAGTTCAAAATGCTTGATAAGAAATTGGTAGAAAAAGTATCAAGCGAATATGGACCACGCTGTGAAACTTAATATCCTAATTTCACTCAACTTAGACACAGTCAGATGTAGGGTGTGGCAGTGTCATGGAGCATTTCAATCAGTTTTTGAGAGACCCATTTTTCCAACTTTTCAGCCTTTCCTCTTGTCTTCAGATGATGTGATATGATCAATGTTCAAGTCCTCGAGTCTCCAAAAAGTGCTTGGATTATGTCCTAATTTAAAATCGTACTTGAAAATTAGTTTAACTTCCTAAGTAGACACCATTACTGTTAAGGGCTGAAAAACTTGAACAACAACTAATCATATCTCTATTCACGTTAAATCTGCACAAAACATAATTACATTTAAGTAAATCTTTCACTTTTAGCATTATTCTCTAGGATGTAGAAAATGACATTTTGTGTGTAACAACCTAAAACAAACTTTAACGAAGGAACACAAGGCTCCGGGCAAGTATGAACAATTATATAAAAAACAAAGGTCAACAAATGGTGAGATAATGTCTACAATAATAAATAACTCCACATGTAAATCAGGCATTCAAAATCTCGTACAGCTTGCTGATCGAGCCTTTGCCAACATCATATACATCTATGGGATGGGAAAAAAAGATGGCCATGGATCTAGGTAGCTTTAGACAGTGCATAAAATCTGAGGTCGAGGCAGATGGAAGCAACTGCGAACCATATGTAATTCCACACTCAACTTGAGCACACATAACCTTTTTACAAACTGATGGAGCTAAAGTTTAAATCTAAAAGTCAAAGTGAAAGATCCTTGTCTCAGCTGACATTCCAGAGAAAACAGTCTTTGTCAGCATCAGATAACCAGTTTGGGCAGTATGGAGGTTAGGGTAAGGGCCAAGGGTTTCAGCTAGAATATATATATATATATATATATATATATATATATATATATATATATATATAAGGTTGTAACTTGTGAGATGCCATTTTCATTGCATGGTAGAGATAAATGTTAAAAGTGAAAGCTTTTCTAATGTGATTGCAGTTTATTTGCAGATTCAATGTAAATAGAAGTATAATTAGTTATTGTTGGAGTTTGTTTTTTTTTTTGAGCCCTTGACACCGATGACGGTAACCTAAAAAGTTAAAGTTAGACTAATTTCCAAGCACTAATTCAAATTAGGACATAATGTTGCTCAAGCTGCTGATAACATCAACAAAGCATTCGGAATGGACACTTCAACAGTTTGAACTGTTCAGCATTGGTTCAATATCGTGTAGTCAGGAAATGCAGTTACCAATAATAAATGTCAAAGGAGGACCAAGGCTGTCCTTAACAAAAAATTATTGAAGCTGTAGCTAATAACACATGATCTATGGTTCGACTTCTTTTTGGAAACTTTGGGATATCAATTGAATCCTGATCACATCAAGCCAATAGGAAAGGATAAAAACTTGGAAAAATGTGCCCTACATGAGCCAAATGAAATGCACCAAGACAGTGCCAGTATCAAAGCTAAGAGAATTACAGAATCTTGCAGCATCCTCCATTGAGAATTTCAGAAGAGATCGTAGATTATCATAAGAGAATCATTTGAAAATAGTTTTTGCTTAAAATGAGTCATATTTTGAAAAAGATTTTTTACCTGTTGTTTCAATCACCCTTGATCTCATGATTCTTAAAACTACATTTCACACATAATAAATCTAAAGCTTCACCACCTGCTATTTTGTTTTACTTGTGTTTCAATTTTGTCACCTTGACCAGGTTTTCTTCCCAAGCCCATCAAGGTTGACAATAGGTGGAACAGCATTTACTGCAACCAGTGCCTGGGTCAGAAGTAAATATAGGAGAAAGCATTACGCCATTACCCACTCATCCCCTCTTCCCCCTCCCCCGGTAACCATAGTGGTATATCAGCAGCGAGACATTTGTTGTCTAGATATCTGCCGATTAGACAGCCCAGGAAGAAGCAGATTTATGTTTTTCCTTACAAGCATTAGTGCTAAGTAAATACCAGCTGAAATTCAAACTTGGTTTGATTCCATTCTCTATGCTGATCATTGTTCTGCTACCTTGCAACTCCTGAAATTTGAAAGTGATTTCATTTGCCCTGCCCCCATATCAAACACAGCATTGGTCTGCTTATCAGATGTATGATTTAAGGGCCCCAGTTCAGCAATAAAATAAAGTTAATTTAGTTGAATGATGTGAGTCGTGGCATCTTAACAATGAAGGTTGAAGGGCTGGACAGCTTTTTATTCAGCTTTAATATCTGCCTGTTGCTTGTGCGGGATGGAGAGAGAACTGGAAGTTCAGGGATGTCATATGTGACATATATATATATATATATATATATATATAGTCTCCACGAAGGAAATGTCACAATAGGTTTCTTTAGTTTTCAAGTTGGCTGGTATGTGATAAGCATACTGGCCGCACCAATGGTGTTGAAGGGCTGAAAAATTGAACATTTTCTCCTCATTATGTGAGCAAAAAACTTCTTTTTATCCAGACTTTTTTTTAGTGATTACGGCCCAACAAATGGCAAGAGAAATAACTAATTCATTAATAATCTTTATTTTCCAATCTTTCGATTGATCAACTCCAACATGGGCATGCTGCCAAGAGAAATTAGTTCCATGACAGATTCTATTGAATGAATAACCAGACCTGTATTAGTGGCAGTTTGCAAACCAATGTTCTTAGATGAAGTTATGTTATTTGAAGAATTATTCAAATTAGTTTTCTTACATTTGTTTTTTTAGTTACCATGTTCTAGCCACTGGATTACTTTTCAATTTCACTCAATGCTCATTAAAAAACTATGGGAGAGGGGTTTGCCGGGGGGCTACTCACCCAATCCCTTCTTCAACAACAATGGCATTTCAGTAACAAAAAATATACACTAACTCTCATTGTACCATAGCCTATTGAAATAATTACTAAGATGGAATGAAGTTTAAGACTTGAAGCTCATTCCATCTCAATTATCAAGTACAGGTGCAGGTGTATTACTTACAAAACATAATATTGAGTCTTTTACACTGCATGTATATGGGGCATTAGACTGCGTAAAAGTCATTACTGTCCACACTCTTCATTTTGTCATTATCACTGCACTTCCAGTACACTCTGATAGAGTATTGGTTAGCATGTCTGCCTTACGCACAGAAGGTCCTGGGTTCTATTTCATGTGCACTCAGCAGTTAATTAAGTACACTCTAAGCTGTGTAATCAGGGTGGAGATTTCCCTTTGGTGGACTTGCATCCATATGGTAATAAAAACTTGTAGGTATGAAGTCCTGGTCTTGACCAGACCTGAGACTAGCAAGGATCACTAAGCTGACATATACAACAGGAACCAGGACTTTGTCAATGGCTGTCATACTCAATTCAGGATCGTCTCTCTAGAGACATAACACTTTACTTTTTAATGTAAAATTTACTCATTTTAACTAATTTGCTATAATGGCACCTTTGCATCTGAAGTAATAGCAGGAGTCTACTGTACTGTTAACACTACAACAGAGAGCAACTCTATACATAAGATATGGAATCGCATGTATTACATGCATTGCTGTGAGTGGGTTGGTCTGATCAGTGTGTTTTTCACCTGGTGGGAAATCTAAAGTACAACTTATACCCAGGTTATTGTAGCCTGTGTTACAGGAAAACTAACTCAAATCTTGATTAGAAGAACCCTAGAACAACATATATATGGAACATAACCCAAAATATATAATATATATATAATATAATATAAATAAATATAATATAAACAGTATTCTCTAACTGACTCATAGAGCAGTGTTTAATGACACATGCATTCTGAATAGGATGTTTGTTTTTATATTCTCGCAAGACAAACACTGAAGATTAGTTTGCAGCAACAGCACATGGAGATTTCAGTGCATCATTTTAAAAGCTAAAATCTCTTGAAATAACGCTGCTCAAAGTAACAGAAATCGGAAGAGAAATTCATAAAAAGTCTCATCAATTATTCATAAATTTCAAATAATTAAGGAGATGGAACAAGATGTAAATACAAGTGCATTCATTTTTGAATAGAATATTGGGTCTTCGATACTGCACAATATTAAAAATTCATACGTAATTTTGTCAGTTCTTTTTGGTTTCTCAATACATTTCATATAAAATCTACCCATCATAATGACAAATTCATCATAGCAGCACCCCAAAAGGAGCCATAATAACAAGGGTCTACTGTATTTCTATGGAGATGAAGAGTGTTTCGCATTAAAAATAGAAAGATGGTCAAAGAGAAAAAAAGGGATTTAGATAGAAAAAAAAAAGAACAAAAATAGAAAAAATATCCAAAATGAAAACCTCAAGAAAGAAAATAAAGAAAAATTAAGCCACGTAAAATTTTCTCCCGGCTGCTGTTGCTAGATTTCTCACTGTACATAGATTCTGCAGATTTCCCTGAAAAGAAAATCCTACCAGGATTCTTCCAGCCCCGCCTACGTTAATGGATATTCCAAGGAAAGCAGACACTACTCTCCTTTTATCTACAGAGAGATCTTGTTGATAGCTGCATTTAACTCGGCACTGTCCCAAACAAAGAACTCAATCTGTCTGTGTGTATTTCATGAGATTTATCTGTCTTTCTGGTTTGATTAACAATCAACCATTTCTAAGGATTCAGACAAAAAGCATTTACAAGTAGAGTGGAGGGAGGGAGATCGTATCATTGTAAGCAGCTAATGTGTGAGAGAGAGAGAGCGTGAAAGAGTGAGTGAGTGAGTGTAATATATATATATATATATATATATATATATATGTATACCATGTGAGTTTCTGTGTGTATATACGTGTTCGAGTTTAGATATATCCAGCTATACATACAAAGATACATATTATACATGTGTGCATATTACACACCGAGAGAAACATTCACAAAGAATTTAAACAATGGAAATTTCAAATGATTTGGAGATCAGAAGAACTAAGATAATACAGATTATTGCCCTGCTAAATTCAGTAAGAATACTAGCAAAAATGCTGAAGTATTGATGGGACTTGTTGTCATCTGATCCCCAAAAAAGTCTCCACTAAACATTTCTGGAGTGATGATGAAGATGATGACCTTTATTGGGGCTCAAATGATAAGTTTTCTCTCTTCACCATATTCCCAAGGAAATTAATAGTAAGTAAAGTAGCCATCACTTGAACCTAATGAAAATTGCCATATGCAACTAGAATGATCGTTTATCATGATAAATTGAAACTATTCAGTTAACAAAAATGAACAAATAAAAACTTGAGAAAAGATGACAGTAAGCCCAAGTCCCACTAATCCGTCTATCATGATCATCAACTTGATATCGACAGGTATTCAGAGGTGGCTTACTTTTTGCTGCACAGCTATCATAACCTGCATAATGAAAGATACCGAACAGCAATCCTTAAGCAGATTTAAACATAAATGTACTGCCTTGAAAAGGGGACGTGCAAA
>OY735223.1:37257419-37519919 GCA_963457665.1 Thysanoteuthis rhombus | reverse complement strand
CCTCAAATAGTCCAGGGTTGTATATAAAGGCAAAGAGTCCTCTTGTGTGAAGATGCTTTTCTTGTCAATTTCTGATCCCTACTGCTCAATTCATTGGTTGCAAAATGTAACAACCTGTGTGCTATGATAATGAGCACCAGTGAAATAAAAAAAATTTTAAAAATTTAAAAAAAGCTAGCCATTCACTTAACAACTTACCTTAGGTTTAAGGCTCCTAAAAATTAGCACCTGTTGTCCACATAGCGTAGTGGTTACAGCATCAGACAAAATTACTGCAAAGTAATCTGATGGTTCTAGGTTCAATCCTAGTGTGAGATGATAATAATAATAATACTACAAATGCTATATACCCCCGTCGGATAAATAAAGGGTTTGGTTCGTTACTTGATGATACCTGATGAAGGCCGTAGAGTGCAATGGCCAAAACGTTGTATGAAAAACAACCAAGATGAGGATGGTCCGAATATTAATAGAAATGATAATAATACCTCATCTCAAAAATTCAGAGATATGCTCTAATTCCTTGTTGGAAAAAAAATAGTATTCTGTGAACTAAGTAATCTGGCAAGAGGGACATGAAATTGAATCTCATTAGGAGTTTATTCATTATTTCAGATTAGCGCTGTTTGTTAGTTGCCTTGGAGTTTGGTTGCGATAAAAACAACTGAAGATGAAGATAAATAGCAGTCAGAACTAATACAATGGTATATCATCCTCTATGTAACAAAGATGAATGCACAACCTCTAGTCCAATACAGTAACAACCGAGCCACATTAGTTTGGGTACAAACGATAAAATTTTCCATTGTTCCTCAACAATACAAGTCTCTTTATGGCAAAGCTTTGTTTGAAACGTTTGCTTCTGGTCGATCGAATATCCCAGCAGAAGAATCAATGATTTTAAGCTCGTTCAGTACAAGGAAATCCAGGACAGTGTTGGTGGTCAATATCTGAGATTGATTTGGCTTTAGGTTTGAATAGAATGTCAGTGCAAAACAGACCTATGATGACTGCTTTGGTGTGAGTTCTCACATCGAGTGGAATATGAATTGTTTTTCAAAGAATCTATCAAGGTTGAAGAGCCTTTCTTACTGACCAACCCTGTCATTAACGACTTTTATCAATATTAATTATCGGGCAATGCAGGCTCTTTCAGCAAAAGCTTGCTCACTTCTAATGTCACATATATATATATATATATATATATATATATATAGAGAGAGAGAGAGATAGATAGATGAAAAGGTGAATCATTAGTGAATACAGCAGAAAAGTACTACTTGCAGTCATGGCAACAAATGCATATGCTAGCAGCAATATCTTATTTTCATTTTTTATCAAATGAAGCATTGTCAACAATTTTCTATTTTCAACTAGTATCTCTTTCATCTTAGCTGCAACCATTCAGACCATTAATCTACAGCGAAAAAAAAGACAAAACAAAAAAAAACCCACGGATTAGAAACAAAGGATAAGCTCTCACTGAGATTTGAATCCACATCCTTTCCGCCAGGGTAAGACTGGTTATCAGTATTGGCTGCTCTTACCGATTGAGATACGAGAGCCCAATGGTTGGCAGGGGATAAACTTCCACACCTACCCTTAATTTTTTCTCCTGATCTCTCAGTACCATATTTGCTATTTGTCTTTCTCAGAGAAGGAATTGTCAAGTATCATTCATTTTTTAGATGAAACACTCACAACAAATACTACAAAATAAAATGAAAGAAATGCTAGTTTAGTTTTTGCTGCTTCTGCATTTAGTAGCATTAGTCATAATTAGTCTGGATTTCTTAGACGAAGCATTATAAGCTAAATATTCATTCTTGACTAGAATTTTTAATATAATATAATGATAGTAGTATTCTGGGGATAAGGCCTCAGAACCTGGTACAAGAGGCCATCACTAACATATGCAATCTCTTTGTATCTTGTTTGTCGATCAGATGATATTGCATAGAGATTTATATCAGAGGAGTAAGTAATTCCTTTCCACTTCCATATTCTGTCCAAATGGATTTTGAATGCATTCAGGCTCAGATTGTTCCACTGATCACTGACTCAGCACTTGAAAGAGAATCTTCTGATATCTTTTTCACAGCTCTCTTTGTTTACATTAAACTTGTGACCTCTAAACCTATGATTTGAGAAGTGACTTGATCGAAAATGAAGGAAGTTTCACATTGTAACTTCATCGTAAAAACTGAGCAATAACATTCATTTCGATCATATCTACAGTAGTGTTATATCTGTCTCAAAACCTGTAACCTCTCCTGATAAGACAAGTTCACAAATCCAGGGGATCATTTTTTTCATGTTTATCGCTGCACAATTTCAATCATTTATTTCATCTTGGAGCACTTCATCAATTAATTTTTTCAGAGACAAGTGTTCTCATAGGTTTATGGAGATGATACTTTCATTTCGTACTTGAACTCTTTGAAACAATGTTAAAATTTTTGCAAACATAGATTTTTCCAAAATTGTTGTTGACATTTTCTTTGTCTACAACATTTTTTGTTTGGAATCATGATGAACAAACCAAGAAGTCTGTACTGTAAGCAGTCTTAAATAACTGCCCTCTAAGTGTAGTTTGTAAGACCCATGTAAAGGGTCTGCAAAAGGAAAAAGATTAAGAATAAAAAAAATAATTGAAAAATCAATTATCAAAAAAATTTTCAAGAAGATATACTCAGTTATCAGAAAAGGCTAGTTCTTCTCTCCTTTCCAACTGTGTATTCATGTGGAGCAGGATCTTTTGCATACACAACAATAAAAACTAATCATCCTTAAAGACTAAATGCTGAGAAAGATATGAGAATCCAGCTCTGGTCCATTAAACTTAACTTGAAAGAGATTAGTAAAAAAAATGAAAGAGTGCTATTCATCCCATTTCACCCCACTTCCTTTACAAAATGAATGTAGATTTGGAGAATTTGTGATGGTTAACTTTTACAATAATCGTATAATCAATGTAGTCCACAGGAAAATGAGAGATTGAGAGCCACTTGTCTAAAATAATGTGGTGTTTTGTGGTCTGCCTACAATAAAATCATCTGCTGATATCCGTTGTATATTGCAAATACGAATATATATTCACCCTTACATGACAAAATAGCCTTCACTTTCAATATTGTAAATGGAACGGGCTATATATATATATATGTATATATATGCAGACAGTTATGACAGATTAGATCCAGATCTATTTCAAATCTTATCGGAGATCAGTTTTGAAATAAAGGGAGAAAATTATTACAATTTCTGATTAACGCATATGAACTGTCATTGGTTGAGTCATACGACTTCTATTACCTAATTGAGAATTAAGATACAACATACAGCAGAAAATGTAATCGAAGGCAAGTTCAGTAACTCTCTCTCCCAATATGGGAATAGAGCCCTCTGGTGGATAGGGAATATACGCGTAAATAAATATATCGCTTAAGCGAAGGTTTCGATCCTATCTCGTGGTACTGGATGAGATAATGGATACTCTATAGCCACACTGAAGAGTTGTAATACAATGAAATAGCTGTCTGTGGATGACACATATATATATATATATATAAAAATAAATAATAGGTGGAGGATTCGCTACACAAACAAGTTTATGTTTCTGCCCTCTTTGGGCCTCTTCAGGCGAATATATATATGTATATATATAATACTAATGTCTAAATAATGCTCTAATCTTTATCTAAATACTAGTTATTCAAGCCATCACAAAGAACCGATTGCACAGCGTAGATGTAACTAGGGAATCAATCAAGGGACCTTGCTGCACATGCATGAACAGACACTCTTTTGTGGGGTTATTCAATAGGCAGTGGGACGCTTTACAAGTGAGCTTGTGTGTAGCATTACTGCCACATTCACAATGACCAAATGAGAAGATCAATCGGCCCATTCTTCACAACACCAGCAGAATTTTTTTTACTAAACATTGCACAAGTCCAGATTTGGCTCCTTGTGGACAAAATTAAGGAAAACATCATTAAGTAGCTGATGGTGATCCTGAAAGAGGACTTTGCAGACTGTTCAGGAAATTGGAATGGGGTACCGGAATAAATTTGAGATCTCAAGGGGAGTACCTTGAATGAAGTCAAGTCTTCATCATTACTTTTTTAAATACAACTCTTCAGCCAATACATTCTTCAGTTTTTGTGCTGCATCAGTAGAATCAAGTGATTTCTACTCACCAGATGAAGCTCAAAGTTAGGATCTTTGATCTGATCACTTACCCACTTGATACTGGCCACAGTCAGAATCACTAAACTTCATTGATCAAAAGGAAAACTGATATTTAGCTGGCACAAGACATCTTCATTGATTATAATGGAGATCAAAGTTGGAAGTAAAATTTACACTAAATATGGACATTTCTCCAAAAGATGAGATAGCAGTCTTAGTATCAGTTACCAAGGACACATGTTCAGATGATGCTATTTTCAATGATGTTCAAGTGAAAAAAAAAAAAATTCTTTTTCGAAAAGAAATGTCTTGACAGGCAAGGAGAGAAAAATAGAAGAAATATGATTCTACTCACCGTAGCGTAATGTCTTCTCTCATTGTCCGTTTCTAAATTTAATAATTCCTCTAAATCCAATTTTGTATCATATTCTTCGGTATCATCCTGAAAATGAGAAATAGTAAATATAGAATTGGAAAAAGGTGACACTTTGAAAAGTGGATGAAGGGTGTCTAGGTGCAGAAGAATGAGAGAAAAATCAAATAAAAAGACATGAACGGATAGATTTACAAAAAAAAAAAAAAACAAACAAAAAAGTAATAGTCGCATGACCCATGTCTTTTGGCAGCATGCTGTGTTGTTGGGCAGTGATGAAAAAGTCTGAATTTTTCAAAAAACAAGCATGAATGCAGTCAGACACAGAGTATAGGATCAATTCAACATAACCTTACATAAAACATAAAACTTATTTGGTGGGGTAATGAAAAAAAAGAGAAAGGAGAAAAGAAAAGGAAAAGGATGGAGAAAGGAGAAAAGGAAAAGGATGGAGAAAGGAGAAAAGGAAAAGGATGGAGAAAGGAGAAAAGGAAAAGGATGGAGAAAGGAGAAAAGGAAAAGGATGGAGAAAGGAGAAAAGGAAAAGGATGGAGAAAGGAGAAAAGGAAAAGGATGGAGAAAGGAGAAAAGGAAAAGGATGGAGAAAGGAGAAAAGGAAAAGGATGGAGAAAGGAGAAAAGGAAAAGGATGGAGAAAGGAGAAAAGGAAAAGGATGGAGAAAGGAGAAAAGGAAAAGGATGGAGAAAGGAGAAAAGGAAAAGGATGGAGAAAGGAGAAAAGGAAAAGGATGGAGAAAGGAGAAAAGGAAAAGGATGGAGAAAGGAGAAAAGGAAAAGGATGGAGAAAAGAAAAGGAAAAGGATGGAGAAAAGAAAAGGAAAAGGATGGAGAAAAGAAAAGGAAAAGGATGGAGAAAAGAAAAGGAAAAGGATGGAGAAAGGAGAAAGAAAGAAAAAAGGAGAAAGAAAAAAAGAGAAAGAAAAACGTTTTTTCTACACAAAAGGAGTGTTCAAATTTTCAGTCCCCAAGCTCCTTTGGTGCAGCTAGTATATGTCATACATACACACATAGCCAGCCAGACCGACTTGAAAACTGAAAAAATTGACAATTGTGCCAACAGGTTTGGCTGACTAGTTCCAGATAGAAAAATGTTGGAACAAGGCACAAATGATATCCTGACTTATTTTTTATTAGATGAAGCATTGCCCAGCCTTTTTTACATTTTTTTTACCAGCATTTCTTAGTGATAGCTATTGAATGCTAATCATAGAGTAGTCTTCCTCACTTATTTTTTTTTGCAGATGCATAAAAAATCTGGATTAATTCTAGTTGAACTTGAACAAGAAAATGCAGAGCAACAATGTTTTAGAAATTTTCAAAGAATAATGCAATTGCAGAATAATTAAAACACTGTCAATATTTTTGGAAAACATGAGTTAACTAGTAAAGAATAAGCACCAGGCGAGACTCATACTCATGTCCTTTTTACCTCAGGGAGCTGCCTATGTGCAGCATTGCAACTGCATTTTCTGAAGATCGAATTGATCAAGAGGCTAAATCACTAAACGCAAGCAACACCAATGAAAATAACTAGATGGTGGATGGTAATCTGAAATTATATAAATTTCAAATAAATAAAGATGATCAAAAAGGAAGAAATCATAATCATCCTTGGGGAAAGATTTTCTTTTTGTCTCATGAAAGAGAAGTATGATAGGAAGGGGAGAGAACCCCTCACAAAAATTAGGATCATTTTACTCTAGAAGACAAAGAATTTTTTTTTTTTTTTTTTTTTGAAAACTGCAGGGAAAGGCAAATACGGTTTTAATTTCAACAGTCACAGTAAGCAAAAAAGGTCAGAAGAGGGAAAGAAAAGAAAAAAAGAACTATGTAACATTAAACTTGCTTCCATTCACATTTCATCGTTGGTAATTTGAGAGACAAAAGTCAGAGTGTCCATGTCATCAGAATATCAATAGAGAGCCATTGTGCAGCTCTCATTCAAAAAATGTAAGTTGGGATTTTTAATGCTCACTTTCGAGACTGGCAGGCCCTCCCTACTTGGAAAATTGGCACAAGACAATCTTTCTACTCTGCATTTACCCATCATTTGAGGCATCTACCGTGGGAGAGGCAAACTTGTCATGGTTCCAAAAAAGCATTTTCTAGGGTAAAATATTCAGACATCCCTGCTCTATCTGGTGGTATAATCAGCAAGTTTCCAGTTCGCCTCTAATACTCTGTTTTGGCATTGTTAGCACGTGGTGAAAAACACATTAATAAGCCCTAATTGCCAGTTGCTAATGCTCAATTTCTGGTAATTTTTCTGTAATGCATAAAAACAATATTATAATCATAATCAAAAATGTGGTCAAAGTGCAGTTTTTTAAACTTTGCAGCTCATTTTCTCAAAACCATGTTAGTTCTTCCGTCCTGTGGATGACAACCCCTTGAGGCCATACGCTAAACCAAGCTAATCTTGATGAATATCAAAAATGAGGATTCCTTATCCAGGAGTTGTTCAGAATAATACTCTTATCGGCTTCCTGGTTTTATTATTAGGTTTTGACTGACTAACAACATAGATTAGTGATAATGACACATCCAAAATTTCAGCCAATATTTTTCAAAGCAATTTAGAAATGTGAATCCTATTGAGCAATATTGCTGTTTGTTCTTTCTTTCAATTTCAAATTCAGGATGTTGAAAAATTGCTGAGAGGAAAACCAGGTCATGCAACAAAATAGAGAAATTCATTTTTACTTTTGATTAAATCATCAGATTGATTTGTTTTTTTTTCGAACATTTATTCATTTTCTAAAAAGCTTTTTTCAAGCATATTATATATATATATATATATATATATATATATATATATATATATATGGTGGGTGAAAAGAAACTCCCTATTGGCATGGGGTTCTTCAGGAGTCATATGTCTAGTATCCTATATATCTATGAGGCTTTACTTTTTCTCCACCTGGGGGCATGCTTGTGGTGGTGGGGGGATAGAGAGATTGTTATCTCTTCAGAACTTGTAAGGGGATGTGACCCCTTCTTAAATCAAAGCACCTACATATCTATAGGAGGTCTCATGTCCCATGACATTCTCAGATGATATATTCACAAGGCATTCCCAATTTTGCTACTTGGGGGACATGCAGGGTAGCAGTGAGATCCTGACCCCATTGAACATTTCAAGGGTTGTCCAACCTGGAATCAACAACCCTTGGAATGTGAAATATATTTTTTATTAAAATTCCAATTAAGAATAAAACGTCCTCAGTACCAGAGCCCCCATACACACACATACAAAGCTACTACTGTCTCTTCCCTCACCAATGTATCTATGATTTTATTAATGGAAATTAACAGATAATGGTTATATTTCAGATTTTCTTCTTCCGGAACTCACATTTATAGTTTTAAAAGCATAAGATTAACATTGACCACAAAAAAGGAAGAATGTGTTTTTACTATAAGTGTTTTTGCTCCTAGACAGAAAAGTGTTGAAATTTGATCAAATGATGTTTTCATGAAGTCTGCTACATTGGAAGAGCAAATGTTGAATGATCTCAATAGGGAAAGTGAAAAAAAAAGTAGAGTTAAAGATGAACAGAACAAAGACAGAAGTAATGTTCAAAAATAAGAGTCAAAAAAAGGAAAAAAAAAATCATAGAGACAGAGGGCGAGGCCGTCAATGAATGTTTACTTAGGTCAGATGATAAAGTTAGAGAAAAACTTTGAAAGTAGATGTATAATGATTGGCTGCAAAGTGGTTGGTATGAATAGAGACATATTGAAGAGTAACTTGCCAATTTGCTCAAATTGTGAAGTACATGATGGATGCATAATACCAGCTATGACTCACAGATGCAGTACATGGAAACCGACAAAAAGAACTGAGAATCAACTTAGAATCATACAGAGCCCCATGGAATGAGCAATGCTAGGAATAACTCTAAGAGATAGAAAGATCAACATGGATCTGAGGGTTGACTAGGGCAAGAGACCATGTACATATTTCGGCGACAAAAACAGAGATGGGCCAGACACTTGAAAGAAAAGATAACAGATGGAGCAAAATTGGTGCTCATGAGACAGTGAACACAGTAGGGAGAGGCAAGATACAATATGGAGGGATGAAGTAGAAAAGTTAGCAGGTAAGATATGGCAGAGGGTAGCACGATCACAGTTGGCATGGAAGGATATGAGAAAAGCCTTTGTCCAGCAGTGGATTCATAACAGCAGAAAATATATATATATATATATATATATATATATATATATATATATAACCTCTTCAACAATAAGTTTTCAATAAGTTCAATTTTCATTTTCACAAAGTATCTACTCATATTTCTTCAAAATAAGTGTGTATGTGTGTGTGTGTGGGGGGGAGAAAGATGCTATATTTTGTCATCCTAAAAGTTGAGCAGAACATAGTTGAGATGACCTGCTTTATTCACCCATACTGTTATCTCTTGGAGAGGGAGAACTCCTGCTGTCTAACCATCCCAGTCAGTCATATCTGCAAATGGTTAGAGGGTACAGGTTGGGGTGGGGGGTCATCTTTTTTTTGGGGGGGGGGGGCTAATTTCTTGTAATGAAGACAAGATTATGGTAGAAGTCCCCCCCCCCCAACACTGAAATACATATCTGATAAGTAATAAAGATAATTGAGAAAAATGGTAGAAGCTACAGGGAGACAGATAGAATTGTGTAAAAACGGAGAGAGAGAGAAGAAGAAAAGTAGAGTCATAAAAACAGCTGGGTCATGCCTTGTAAATTCTTCTTCCCAAACATAAGTAGGTAATTGTCCTCCCCGGCTTCCTCCACTTAGCAACTGTATTTAGTCATCTGTATGTTGGCATTGAAAAAAAAAAAAACATGACGCTTCAAGTCATTAAGTCAATGCAAAACAGAACGAATGCATCATGGGAAGGAAATAATTTTAATGGTAGACTTCAAGACAAGGTCTTCTGAAAGTGACGACCGTAAAATGATGATGATCTGAGAGTTGTGATGAAGAGCGACAGAAAGGAGATAAAAGAAATACTAGTCAGCAATAATAATTGACAATGCTTCATCAGAGAATTTTCAACACTACTACAAGTAACACAACTAATGCAAAAAAATATCTACAAATGATGGTGGCATATTGTCTACAGAGAAGTAAAGATTGTAGCTATATGGCTAAATTTAAGTGACTCCTACAGGTTGGCCTGTGTGAGCTGATCGGTAATGAGATTATCAAAAGACAGAACGCCAAAGGTAAGAGATACGAGTATATTTCTCACTGGAAGCCTTTTCTCCATTTCTGATCTGTGCTGCCTACTCAACAATCGTAGAATGATGGTCTGGTGTTGCAATCATATATCATTATATATAATATTAGATATTGCAATATAACTATTATAGATATTACACAGATGATATTGTTAGATGACAATTTTGTGTTTGGAGAAGTCGAGATTATAGCTATATAGATTGCTATATGATAATAGAAGTAGCTATATGGCAATATAAAATTTTACACTTGATATTCATTATTTAACAATTAAAGATCCTACACATAAGATACTGTGATGGATATCACATAGAAAGTATTGCTACACAACAATTTTTTCACATTATATATGATAATAGGTATTGCTATGTGATAATCATAGATATAATACCTAGGATATTACTACATCATAGATGTCACACATTTTATAATATATATCATATGACAATAATATTTACACATGATAATGTATATTGCCATAGAACAATTATAGATATCATATAGCATACTTTATGTGGTATAACAGATGTAGTTATATGGCAATAATAAATTTTATATTTGATAATATTAAACTATGCAACAATTATAGATATTATACATAAGATACTATTAATATTACACAAAACACATTGCTGTAGGATAATAGGTGTTGCAATAATACATATTACAGTAGCACATGAAACATAGATATTACATATGATAATAGATAGTGTTATAACAATAGATCTAATAAATTCGTGAACTAAATTGCCATGGATTCATTTTGATTATAATCACCGTTTATTCTTATCCCTAGCTAGTAAATAATGAAAGCGGTTCAATCAATGCCCCTCCCCCAATAGCCTGCAGAACATTGGAATTACAGGCCCTAAAAAATGCTTCAACCTTTCCTCTCAAGAAGCAATATCGAGGTGCGGTCCCACACTACTAAAGCAAATATTTTACAATTCTCACTATGGAGGCAGAATTGGTGAGACAATAATTCGTATGGAAAAATATGCAAGGATGGCCATGATTGTGCACCATTTTCGGTTTGTGGCTGTGGCGATTTTGTATGTCAGCAAAAGGTTCCAAAACATTCACTTTCAAAAAATACTTCAAGGACTGATCTCATTTTCACAACAACAGCAACAAAAATAGGCTCATCGGTAAGCCAAGTGACAAAAGCAAAACAAAAAGAATAATTCTTTTTATTCCAGGGTTTCGGAGAGAGTGAATGAACATACATTTAGACAGGTGAAACAGAAAGAAATGGACATAGGGTGTCCGTCAAAGTTAGATCAGTTTACTTCTGTTTCCTCCAGACATTCAATCAGAACAAATATCAGAGGTTAAGCCTAAATAATTTCATGATGGATGGATCACAGGTGGAGAAGACATGGAAGAAAGTCTCAGGGTATTGGGTTGAAACATGTACTATAGAGAAACTAGGGGAGGGGAGCAAATGACAAATCTTAGTGAGATAAAACTTCAGGGCTTCAAATAGAAGAAGTAAAGTATCCAAGTCCACACCTATCTCCTTCCAGAGAAAGGAATCTCAAGTAAGCATCTGGCAACAAATAATAAAGGCCACATCCTGTTCGTACCAGAAGGGATTTGCTTGACTCACCCTTATCTACAAGTGAGCCTGAGCTGATCTACCTATCTTCCTCCGCTTCCCAACTCCTCCGCCAAACATAGCTTTTTCTAATTATCAAGCTCTCGCCTTCTCCATACACCTCTTTACCCTCAGGGTATAAAAGAAAGAAAAAAAAAAAATAATAATAAGATAAAATGAAATGAAAGGTGAGAGTTTCCGGTTAAGTAAAATAATTCAGTGTGAAAAAAAAAATACCTATGGTTGTGTTGCAAAATGACTATAATAAATAATGTGGATGAAAGGTTTTGTCTATTTCAACCCAACACCCCACTTCCCCGAGAAGAGCCTGGGGTGATCATAGCCAAGATAGTCATGCCCTAATTTTTTTTTAAAAGGTACCCCATTATTGTGAACAAACCCTCAGAGTCTATGAAGGTGACAAGATAAGATATGTCAAAAACAGGGACTGATTAGTTTGGGATGATACACCCAGTGATGGAAATGGGTTTTGGAAAACTAAGTAAATGGTAAGCCTGTACTAGGATTGAGACATTCAAAAAACCTGGAAATTGATAAGTAGGTAAACACCCTTACCACCCTCTTTTCATTACTGCAACTTCATAATCCCTATTTAGCCTATTTCAAAACAAGTTTTCTATGTGCACTTATTACAAATAAAAATTACTTCAGAAAAGTAATTCAACAGTATGGCTGATCTGATAAACTTGCCTAATGACACTGGCTGCAGACATCAGAGAATGCCCTGAAACCTTCATCTTAGAAACGTGTCCTAACATTAAAGAGCCTGAGGCCTTTGGAGTCAAAGTCATAGGAACATCATAAAACACATGATTTTGGTCAAAACCATTTTTATTATCTATCATAATTAAATTTCTCTGAACTCGTATTCGTTATCTTCAACCCACACCCAATGCTTTTTCAATAAACAAGCTCTGAAACCTACACGAGAAATCTTGTTAAACCTGGCTATTCAGCTTTCCAGGGAGGTCTGATTATAACGGCATGAAAACTTGAAAAAGCATGAGATTTTATATTAAACAATTAAGTGATATTTTTGCTTCTCATTCCAAAATTCCAAATATTATGCACAACTGTTATTCAGTTATTTTCGTGTAGAAAAAGATTTTCTCTCAAAGTTAGAGGAAGGTTCTTTTAAAAGTTGTTTACTAGTGTAGCAATTCTAAATGTTACTACATCAATATTGAACAGTGTGGTTTGTTTGTCAATCAGTCTGTAACAATGGACTCTGCCACTTGAAGATAGGGATACCCATTTGAAGCAATGGACTCGTCAACTTGAGCAATTTTAGCTCCTTTTCTTGAAAAAAATAAAATAAAATAAAATAAAAACACAATCTCATGGAAATTCAAATATATCCAAGATATTTTGCGGGGGGGGGGGGACTGGTATTTCTGATAAATTTTTTTTTTTTTACAGTCTCAACCGTAAAAATGATAAAATCTATCTTATTTTTATCACGTCAACATGATTGATGCTATATATGGAATTCAGTTTAGGTAGATACAGTTGTGTGGAATCAAAATACTCAAAAAAAAAAAAAAAAAAAAAGTCATGAAGAGTCATAGATAAAAGAGTGAGATTTAAAACATGGAACCCCTAAAAGATATGTAATCTAGATTTTAGATAATTAAATTTTATAAAGGGAGGGCCACACCTTTCACTCTATTCATTCTGCCCCAGATATACCCTGAATATCAGCCAAACCTACCACCAATATTTCCTCACCAACCAGCGCAGCCAAAACCCTTCATATCAGAGATGGGACCCATAGAATACCCTTACTGCCTACACACCCCGAATTGGAAATGGAGCAAAGATCTCAATGGTTTAGAGTGTATTGGAGATGCAGATAGATAAAGTGTGTTTGTTGTATTCAGGTATTTACTAAGCTGAATTCGGTCTGGCACAAGACCTCAAGTGTGGGGTGCTCACTACACAGTAGTAATAGTCAATGAGACTAGCTTGTGAAGTACCAACCATTTATTATCAGAGATGTAGTGCCATAGCCAATGAAGATTTACCTCATAAAGGTGTGGTATTGCTCTGTGTAGTCAAGTTGAGGGTGCTCAGGATTCATCCTGGGACCTCAAGACTAGTGCTCATATGTCACAAGGTGAGGACTAGAGATTTTTTTTTTAGGTATTCCTACCTACATATTTGTGTGAGTGGTATCCATTAGCTAAACCATCTTTGTGTCACATCCTGTTCCTGCAGGGGTTAAAGTAAAAGTAGTATTCCACAGCAAGGCACCCTTTTTAATGAGGTTATGTCTTTCTGGCATAAGGCCGCGAGTGTAGGACACCTAGTGAGGTTCGAATTCATACACAAGCTTGCTACCTACTTTTAACTCTGTACTAAGGCACCTTAGCGTATCTATCAATATATATATATATATATATATATATATATATGTGTGTGTGTGTAACCACTTGGGGATACCAGGTGTCATCAGTGAAGATGATGCAATTAGTGTTGCCACTTCAGGAGATTGTCACCTCTAAGTCAATTTCATAAATCAAAGCTGAGATGAGAAGAACTTGCAATATGGGAACTTCGGTGTAGGGGCACTAGCTAGCTAGCTCAATCCTCAGTTATCCTCTAATAACCAGAAAATTGCCTGTAAAGCAATAGACAAACAGATGTGCAGTTGGCAAGACAGAAATAAGTATAGAAAGACTTTCCTTGATTCAGTTTTTATTCTTAAATTTTGGATTCAACCAAAGGAGTATCGATCTATCAATGACTTGATCATGTCATTTTCATTTACAACAGCATCCCGTATCATCTAGAGTAACAACCTTCTATTATAAAAAATGAATTTGACTCCTCCTTATAGATGTACAAATAAAAAAATTCAAAAAAGAAGGAGCATTTACACTCGCAAACTAATAATAGAGTCATTAGTTCTGCAAGAAAGTTCTCAGGTTTGGTACTGCTGGGTGGGGTGAAGAACTATGGGTTGTTAGGGTATGTCAGGGCACTGAGTATTCAGCATTATGACTTCCTGGTGTATAGTTATTTGAGGGGGGATTTAGTAGCTATCATCTTAGCTAACTAACCTCTCAAATAATCTTCATTTTCTTCTCGAATACTCTGAGTTGAAAAAGATTGATGTACCAATTATTTTGATGCACACACAAACACACATATACAAATGCATATTCCTGTATCTAAATACACATGAAAGACTGTACTTGGATCTACACACATCACTATAAATATATGCATATACCTCCATGAAAAGGTATATATATATATATATATGACACATTTTTATAACTATTAGCACATACCTACACATGCATTTATATTACAAATATTCAAATACATGGATATATACAAAAGTATTTGTGTGTGTGTGTGTGTGTGTTGCAGCACTTCAGAGACAAATGCGTAGCTGTGTGGATTCCCTACCAAGTTTTATTACTATACTGAATTCAGGAACATCTTCTGGAGGTCAATTCATTAGTCCATGTTCATTGGATTGTTGACTTCAATACCAAGTCGAGATTTCAAGATTGATTACTCAGTTTTCTTGAATGTCATCTACTTGTATAATGCACCATATGTACAACCATATTTTGGGCTAAAATTTGTCAAGGGAGATAACTTGAATGCTAATTATAGAGCAGGCCCCCCCTTACTTATTTTTGCAAAATTTGACAGTGTGTAAAAACTAGTTCTTTTATATTTGACATATATTCATCTGCAGTCTGAATCCTATGTTACAGATCCTGGCTTTGTTATGTAAGACTTTTTAAACACAGGTTTGAAATGATAATTATCAAAAGGAAAAGAAAATTAATAGTTAGAAATTATGTGCCATCTCAATCTCTAGTTTTGAAATTTACTGATTGTGCCAACTGGTTAGGGTAAGGTTAGGGCTAAAAAGTAAAAAAGCAAAAAAGAAGAAAAAAAGAGAAAAAAAGAGAAAAAAAAGAGAAAAAAAGAGATGAGAAAAAGAAAAAAGAAAAAGAAAAAAAGAGAAATAAAAGATAAAGAGAAAAAAAAGATGAAAAAAAGATGAAAAAAAAGAAAAAAGAGAAAAAAGAAAAAAAAAAAGAAAAGGAAGCTCACTATTTGGATTGTTGAAAAGAAGGTTGAAAGAAGGGAGCTTTTTTACTAGATTTTTTCAAATCTTGAATGTCATGACCCTTCTTCTGCATGAAGTCTGGTTCAAACCAAGTATCAGTTTGAAATATCAAGGATGAAAACAACAGTAAAAAAAAAAAAAAAAAACAGAACAAAAAAACCAAACTTCTAAGTGATCACGATGTGTTATGAATATTATGTGTTATGAATATTGTTCTGTTGTTTAAATGAAGATTGAAACATTTACAAAAACAACTCCACTCCTTGTTAATTAATAAAGCAGGATTTTAAAAATGTAATGTCATCTATTTGAGTTGATCTACATTTAGGTATCTGATACTAGGCTTGAACCAGAGCTCACCATTTCAGGGAATGAATTCTAAAGAGTAATCCTAGTGATAGAGGGTCAGGATGAAACAGAAAGGGTTTAGTTTAAGGGATCATGATTGACCTTATTTTAACTGACTCATAGTGAAGATCCCAAAATGAATAAGATTTTTGCTGTCAAAGATTCCACAAAAGATGAGGTGGATAGGATAATTTTTTTAACAGGATGGGTGTGTGGGGTTGGGACAGGAGCAGAGGGTGGATGTATGGGATGAGGAGGGGGGGATAATTTTGAGGAGTTGAAGGAAAGAGTGATGAGGTTAGAAAAGCAAAGGAAAAAAACTACAAATTAAAAAGAAATGGGAAATGATATTTGAAAGCTAGAAGAGAGAGAGAGACAAGAGCAGAAAATGCAGAAAATAAAAGGAGAAAAGGAGAGAGTGAGAGAGAAAGAGAGAGGCACACACACACAAACAGAAGAGAAAAGGACAGAGAGAAAAAAAAGGAGAGAGAGAAAGAGAAAAAAGAGAAAGAAAAAGATAGAGACACACACAAACAAAACAGAGGCAGGAGAAAGGGAGAGAGAAAGGGAAAGGGAGAGAGAAGGAGAGAGTGGAGAGAGAGGGGAAAGGGAGAGAGTGGAGAGAGAGGAGATAGTGGAGAGAGTGGAGAGAGAGGAGAGAGAGGAGATAGTGGAGAGAGAGGAGAGAGTGGAGAGAGTGGAGAGAGAGGAGAGAGTGGAGAGAGTGGAGAGAGTGGAGAGAGTGGAGAGAGTGGAGAGAGAGGAGAGAGTGGAGAGAGAGGGGAAAGGGAGAGAGTGGAGAGAGAGGGGAAAGGGAGAGAGTGGAGAGAGAGGGGAAAGGGAGAGAGTGGAGAGAGAGGGGAAAGGGAGAGAGTGGAGAGAGAGGGGAAAGGGAGAGAGTGGAGAGAGAGGGGAAAGGGAGAGAGTGGAGAGAGAGGGGAAAGGGAGAGAGTGGAGAGAGAGGGGAAAGGGAGAGAGTGGAGAGAGAGGAGAGAGTGGAGAGAGAGGGGAAAGGAAGAGAGTGGAGAGAGGGGAAAGGAAGAGAGTGGAGAGAGGGGAAAGGGAGAGGGGAAAGAGAGAGAAAAAAAGGGAGAGAGAGAGAGAAAGAAATGGCAGCAGATGGAGAGTGTGAAAAATGGTATCAAGATGAATAATTGATACAGAACTGTAAACACAAAATAGAAGAAAAAGTAATCAAATAAGATCTTCTATATTTCTTTCTTTCTAAATAAAAGTTTAGATAGATTCACAAAAGGAAACTTTGGATGTAGATTTACAAAATTTGGTACAAATGAAAGAATAAATCTAGGAGGGACCTAGAAATTGATTTTTTCAAGTTACCCTCGACGTAGCAAGATGTATTATAAATTTTTGAGACATTGGGGGGAAACAGTGTCTTCGATGCCAAGGAAATTAGGTAATTTTTTCAAATGGATGTGACTTGTGTGTTCATCATTCTTGCAACAGACCGAATTTATCTCAGACAGAAAAACCGACAGGTGTAATAATAGGGAGTTCCTAGGGCTTAAGACTAATTGATTTGTTGAGATCTTTAGAGGAATGATATGTTAATCCATTTCTCTTCAGTCAATACCTGACTGCATTCTTCTCATACTTCAAACTCCCAACGAGAAATATGCAATACTTTTCAAATTGAAGCTGTATCCACTGAAAGAACCACCATAGCCTCTTGTTTCATTCACTGAGATTATCCTCTAATTCAAAACAATTCATTCCGTTAAATAACTCTCTAATTACCTAACCATGGACAAAAGCCAAGCCAGACTTAAGTATAAGCGAAGTAAGCCGCTGCTTAGGGCTCTGTGGCTATCAGACGGCACATAAGAAGTGCCAGGATGGGGCAAAATCAAATTATTTTTAGGGCCCCATAAAGCTCTGGATTGCAGTGTCTATTGAAGTAGTGACCTCCAACAATATTGACAGACAGTGCAGTAACACTTCAACTCAAAACAATTTATAGAGAAGAACATCTTGAACCTCATATTGTGCTTTGAAACAGTCTTTACCTGATTGATATGACCAACAGTATCTTATTTCATTTATTGCGAAGAATTACTTCTACTTGAAACAATAGTGATAAGTAACTGTTCAATGATCTAGCCAGATATGCACTACAGCGAGCTTTGAAGCAACTTCTACTGATGGATGGAACCAACATTGCCCATTATTTTTTTTCCAATTGATTATTCTCTAATTTGAAGTGGCATCAGTGAAAAAAGAAAAGAACCAGACAAAAATTATGATGTTCCAAGTCTAATTTTGTAGCTGATAACAAACATTAATGATGGATAAATGGACATATTATTGGCTTTGAGATTGAAAACCTTCATTTTGGATCTGTCCATATCAGAAGAAGGAGGAGGAGGAAAAACAGAAGAGGGGAAAGGAGCGACAGAAAAAAAGGAAGGAAGGGAAAGGAGCGACAGGAAAAGGAAGGAAGGGAAAGGAGCGACAGGAAAAGGAAAGAGGGGAAAGGAGCGACAGAAAAAGGAAAGAGGGGAAAGGAGCGACAGAAAAAGGAAAGAGGGGAAAGGAGCGACAGAAAAAGGAAAGAGGGGAAAGGAGCGACAGAAAAAGGAAAGAGGAGAAAGGAGCGACAGAAAAAGGAAAGAGGAGAAAGGAGTGACAGAAAAAGGAAAGAGGAGAAAGGAGTGACAGAGAAAGGAAAGAGGAGAAAGGAGTGACAGAGAAAGGAGCGACAGAAAAAGGAAAGAGGAGAAAGGAGCGACAGAAAAAGGAACGAGGAGAAAGGAGCGACAGAAAAAGGAAAGAGGAGAAAGGAGCGACAGAAAAAGGAAAGAGGGGAAAGCAGCGACAGAAAAAATGCAATAAGAAAGAGTGTAATACTAAAAAAATAAGTCATTCATTTTTCAAAATAATCCATACAGAGCAAAAGTGGAAAGGTATATAAACAAAGAAATATAGAGTGAATGATATCAGGTAGAGGGTAGTAGAGTTCGTAGTTTGGATGATGAAGACGGGGAGGAAAGAAACGAAATGTGAGCAGTTGGGGGGGGGAGGGAGTGGAGCATGACATTTTCTGCTCCATTCCACCCTGTGACCCAACCTATCCCCACAGTTGACACACTCTGAATAGTTTTCACCCAAACCTTCCCACTCTTTTGATGATGATTCTCATGATGACGTCACAAGGAGAAATCATTTCAGGTTCACAAACTGATATCACCTTTTTGAAGTTGTAATTAAGAGGGAGACAGACACGAGTATGATGGGATGGAGGGGGGCATACACTCTTCCTCCCCTGCAATAGAAAGAGGTGGGAGCATATGCACATCACCTCAAACTTTCCTCTACCATACACACACACGCACACATATAAGCATAATATAAAGAACGTAGTGGTCCCTGAAGCAAGCAGAAAGAATTGGGGCTGGGTTTTACAAGCTTACAGTTTGAAGGTGGGATTTGTGGCAAATATAAACCGAGGAGTTGGGAACTGAGGGATCATGGGACCCAAGGGATGGGTGGTGAAAAGGAAGAGAAGAGAACGGGTGTATTTTAAGGACCTTCAGAACAAAATTACGCATCACTCAGCCCTTACAAGAATTTGGTAATATCAACAATTTCGTAGGTGGTGGAGGAAGGAGGAGATAGGGGTGGGAGATAGAAAGCAAAGAGTCGGAGACGGGGGAGGGGGCGAATTAGTTGATTTGACAGAAGAAGTCTTGACGAAGGAAAAGAGTGCAAGGTGTACACTGGAACAAATTGGCCCTGACCGTACTGTTCATTTCTGCCAAAAAGTGGACGAGAGTTTGGTAGGTCAGGAGCCCCAGATTTTCAAAAGTGCATCTTTGGAAACAGAAAGACAATCCGACACGCAATGCACATCAGCAGTGGAGGCCAGCAAAAGATTACCACCCCCCACACACACACAAAGCTCTACACACCCTCTCACTTGCATTTCAGTTTTGTCAACATCTACAATTACGTTTCCAGACTTATCAACATAATCAAGAACTCCAAGATAGAATACTGTCCCAGAAGTTGAAACATTAACAAGAAAATGTATTCAATTCCAGGTTCAATCCCTGATGAAACACACTCACTGATTAATTTTCCATCATGAAAACCAGACTGATAATACTCAGAATAAAAAAGGCGAAGTGAAGCTTTGAGTTCATGTCACAAATTTTGCATAAGTTGATGTAGATAATTGCTCAAAATAGATATTCGATTATTATCAAAATTATACATCAAATTATTCAAATCAGTTTCCTCAGTGATACCCTCCAAGTATCTGTCATAGTTGGTAACCTTCCTGTAATTTCAAACCAAACCCTATATTCAATCCACGGAGGTAGACTTTTCTGATTCTGTTGTTCATACTACAGGATTTTGTATTAGTGAATTGTCCTTACAATATCAATTTTCCGTCTCTTCCACTGAACCAGAGTATATGATTTTTGTACTACTTGACCCAAGGATTGAACTCACGGCCACCAATTGTCTTTTTTGCCTGCACTTGAACACTTATTTCCCACTGGTATTCATGGTAAGTATGTCAAAAATCAATTTGGGAATATGGTGAAAACCCAACTATCTGCCAGTTGATGAAATCCATTTCTGTGTTATTAAAGTAAAGAAGTTTTCAATGTTTATCATTCGGATTGGGAATTTTTTTTCAAATAAAATGCTAATCTCATTTAAATATAGGAAAGCTAAATTCATCTTTTAAAAAAATTCAGTCACATTCTAACAAGATATTCCTTGCTGTAAAGTTTATACTCAGACCTTTATGATATGCCATCTGTACTTCTAAGATGGACCAATTCTTTGTTTCTATTCTACGGTCAAGAGAATATGCGAGGGATCTGGATATGTGTGCTTGTGTAGAGTCCAGAGAATGTTAAAGGAGACAAATGTGCATGTGTGTGTGTGTGTGTGTGTGTGTGTACATATCTCATTACTAATGATCAATATTGGATGGAGGGGGGAAAGATGTGGGGGAACAGTCAAAACATTGGAGTAAACTAATGTTCAAAGGAAGTTATTGGTTTGCTAAACACTGGGGTGCATTTTCCTACCTTTCCTTTTTTGCCAGGCTGCTGTAAGGGGGTAAAAAGAAAAAACGAGATTTATTTCTTCCTTTTCTGATCCGATTCATAACAGGAGAGAACAAATTACTTTTTTCAAAAAAAAAAAAAAAAGGTTCAAATTTATTAGTAACAGAAAAAAAATATGAATAAGAATGTTGGACTTGACTGTAAAGAATGAAAAAATAGGCAAGGGTGAAAAACAATAAGAAATAAGGAGTATTTTTCAAAGAGAAGAAACAACTAATTCGCAGGGAAATACAGACAATTAAAAAAAATGAAAATTCTTATGAAAAGGAAGCAGAAGATGAAAATAAAATATGAAAAAGTTGAGAAAAAGATACAAATCTAAGGAAAGAAAAAAAAAAAAACATAACCTCTCCTGGGTTTCTTTCAGTAAGGAAAAGAATATGCAACTTATTTTCTTTTCAACTTCTGTACTTCAAAATTAGGGAGGCTAGCTTATAGGCAGGGACTAATGAGAAAGACCCAAGGCTTTTTTGACAAGATATTTGGCAAAAAGATAGAGGGCAGGGAGAAGAGTATTCATGCCTTTCCCAAGGGCATTTTCATGAAGTGAACCTAAGTAGTCAGAGCAGAAATACAAATTTCCCATGCTGATGACTGTTACTCCACAGCATTGACAATCCTACGTATACAAAAGAATGATTTGTAAACAGTGAAGTCAAATTCAATTGAAATCTAGATGGATAGATGTCGTGGGGGGGGGGGCAAACAGGGTGTTAAATATCACCTCCCCTACCCACCCTGGATTAGACTTTCTCACCTATCATGTAACAGGGTTGCCACTAAGATATATTCCGAACACAGGAATACCTCGAATAGTGAAGTTCTGATTACTGAAAATTCTCATGAGATATTGCTGTACAAATCAATGTAACTAAGTATAAGCTGAAGAAAAAATGAACATAAATCATGATAGAAAAGAACTGTGCATTAGAACAGTACAGGAAATTTTGGAATGAATTGACCTTCCTAATCGAGGTATACCAGTATCTCTTTTTGCACGCCCCTCCCCCTAGAAAAATGGCAGTGAACGCACACGGCTAGATGAGTTGTATTTCAGGACATATATCTCTTTTTCAAGAAGAGACTGATGAAGGAAGGACATAATCTCCTTGAAGCGTCTCCCCACTTTGCAATGTAAAAAATGATAATTAAATTCTTCGTTTACACAGCCCTCCCTTAGATTTGGTTCAATTTGAATAGATCAAAATATATCGACTCTTTCATAAGGGTAATGAAAAAAATCTCAACCGAAAATAACCATCGAATGAAGCAATGCTAAAATTTGCTTGAAGGGAAAGAAAGAAATGAATGGAAGTAGAGGACAAAAACGGAAAACATAAAACAAAAATTAACCAGGATTAACTTGACTCTTTACGTACAGAAAAGAGAAAAAGAATTTTTCCAGGTCATTGTTTCCACACTTGAAATATCTTATGGCAATTTTTTTTTTCACTTACAATTGTTATGTTTCATCAAAGAGACTCACCCATAACAAATTCAATCATCGCAGCATTCATTTCGGGAGCCAAATACAAATATTTGAAAAATGTGTCATGTGTTGATTATTCTTTATCTGGCCTCATATTCTAGATATGCAATATAGATTTCTTTGATAGAAAAAGGTAGAAAAGTATTTACTATATATATATATATATATATATATGTGCATACATACATACGTACACAGACAAACATCATCATCATCATCAAATTCACGAAAAAAGATGTGGGAGAGTATTTCACATTTTGCAGGCCTTCAGGTGCCTACAAGGCCTTTGCATGGAATAACCCTCAGGTCTGTGAGATTAAATTTTATGTGAGTTGCAGCATGCATATGACCAACCCCACCCTTTGAACCAAGGGATTGCATGTCATCCCCTACTAACGTAGAACAAATTTCTCAAGTTATCTGTTGGACTTTTCTTCTCAACAGTTGCCCGAGCTGGCTGTAGAGGTCTGCCACCCCTTTGAGGGAAAATTACGACAGTATGACTGACAAAGGTAAATTGAGATTTAGGTCCTGGATAATCCACAGTAAGCAGATACCCCATGAGGATCATCTGCCACTTCGAAGGAGAATTCCAAAAGTGAAGAGACGGATTGTTTGCAATCAGTTATTTTCCAAGTGTCAGATTTGGCAGACAAGTCTATGTATATATTGATATACTCTTGAATGACTAATAACCTACTTGGTAATTCTCATCTCATTTATTCTCGGTCTTTTTCGTCTCGACAGTATGTATTTGAGAAATGGACATGTTAGGTCTGACAGTGAATTATAAATTGTTTTATATTATGTAATACTTATGATATATTAACCGTATAACGACAGGAGATCATTTCGAATAAGTTTCTATATATATTTATAATTCATTCTGTCAGACCAAATATGTTCATTTCTCAAATACATACTGTTGCATTGAAACAGAACAAAAAAGACCAAGAATAAACAAGATGGGAATTAGGGTTGAAAGCAGTTATTTGACCTTTGTACTACTTAGTAACCAATAAAAACATAGGCCAATTCATCAGGAAATTTCATACAGATGTTCTACCGATCAATAGATAGACCAATATTTATACATATATGTATATAAGTATTTTGATTAGTCAGAACTGTGTGTAGACCAGTAAAGTCTTGGCACATATATATGTGTGTATATATATATATATATAAATATAAGCATCTAATAGCATCTCAGTGGGTAGAAATAAAAATAAATGTTAAACTTTAATTCTATTTCTCTATCTCTTGCAAACACAAATTGAAAATAATAAGTAGTTACTATTCTTACTCATGAAATAGATAAACAGAAATAGATAAACAGAGACCGAAATAATGTATTATCAATTCTATTTCAAGGATAATTCAGGATATTTTAGGAATTTGAAACTGATAAAACACATTAGAAACACTATCTCAAAACAATCATGTACAAATATTTACACGTTTTACAGCAAAATCACACAAAATCTATTTCACATATCGGAATCCGTGACAAGAAAAACTTGTCAAGTGGGGAGTCCAGGCTGAGATGACGGATGTCATAGCCAGTGTAAGGGTAAAAATCTAGGGTATCTGCTTTTGTGATGGTCAATAAGCTAGTCTTGAAAGATATTACTTGTCTATTCAATTCCGAAGTTGGAAAGCTAGTCTTGTAGACTATTACTAATGTAGCGAGTTCAATTCTTATTGGATGCCCCAACCATTCTTGGGCTTGTGTCAAATTAAGCTTAGTAAATCTCTATTTCCGCAGCCAGCAGAAGATTTAATCAGCAAATTAAGATGAACTAAGAAAACTGTGTCCGAAATGAAAAGCGTCTTCAAAACTGGGATGTGGACAAACTCCCATTTCTAACAGCTCTTCTCCACCCCTGCCATGACGGAATATCATTCTTCTCAGGAACCCTGGGTATTGAAGATTCTTTAAATAGAATAAGGCATATAATACAACTATAGGCAGGATGTGAAAGAAAAAGGTCTGGTTAGTCACCCCATATAAACCGTCAAATCACCAACGTCTTTTAGCAGCTTACTGTGTTGAAGGTGATCAATTACAAAATTGGAACAGGGGTAATCAGGGATAAGTTACTTCTCTCACCTTTTGTTGAATCAATCAAAAGACCTGATTCTTGGAGAGGCGTGAACATTGTCATCTACAAAGGAACCAATTCAACATGCACTCACACTGTAAATTGAACGCTCTTCAAAAACTTATTGAACGGGGGTGATTTTAAAAATTAAAAAAAAAAAAAAAGAAGAAGTTTTGTCTACACGCAAGTAAATGTTCAAATTTTCAGCCCTCTAGCTCCACTGGTGCAGCCTATATGTGTGGCTTATGTATGTATATATATATATATATATATATATATATATATATATATATATATATTTGTTAAGAAGTGTAGCAAATCCACTTCCTAATATATTTCCAACTCTACTCTAAAACAACTTGACTCTCTGGGTATAATGTTGAAGGTATTAAACATGGCTTTATATTATACTGTATTGCAAACCTGATCTGTACCATGTGTTTATATATATATATATATATATATATATATAGGGTTGAGCACTCTTCAAGTAAGGTAACTCTTTCATTATAAGCTAATGCAATGCTCTTCCAATTTGAGAACAGAGCACTCTGGTGGATGGGGAATTACGCACGAGTGAATATATCGCTTAAATTCAACCTTACTGATCGTCCAGTTTTGTGTAAGGCAGAGGTAAGATGCCAGCCTCTGGGTCTGAAGCAAAGGTTTCAATCCTACCTCATAGTACTTGATGGGATAATGGATAGTCTATAGTTACACTGAAGAGTTGTAATACAACGAAACAGCTGTCAGTGGATGACACAATTATTTAATTATTATAATAATATGTATATATATATATACACACACACACATACATATATATATATAATAACCAGCCAGCCTCACTAAAAAACTGGAGAAATAAATGATGATGGTTTTGTTGACTTTGAAAGGTCAAATAATATAACTACAGGAAGAATGATCAGTCTTAAAAATAAATCTTATCTCTTGGCAGTCTATTTGAAGGAACAGCTTGATCCACTGAGAGGTGTGGTTTTGATCTTAATGTCACATAGTCAATAATCATATTGGAGCAAAGAGCATAACATTACTTGGCTTAACTTGGTTAAACCTTGTGAACATGAGCAAAAGGAAAAAAAAAACTTTCTTAGGAAATACCTGTTAACAATAGTTGACTCATCCAAAAAGATAGATAAGCATTGACATTCTGAGTCAATTCTTTAAGAATGACCTAATGGTTCCAAGTACCCAACTCTTCTGAGAACGACCGAATCACCAGTGCATGACAACTCTTCAAGGAAATAGCAGCTGCTCTCACCCCACCAGTATTTCTCAGCCAATGGAATCAGAGGAAAGAACCAGGATAAGGCTATCACTCAATCCTGTAAACAATACAGGTATTGAAAGATATCAGAACAAATGAGTGGCACCCATTTACTTACATTACCTTTCTCAAATAGCCAATGAATAATATACACAGACAAATCAGTGTTTCATGGTGACTCTGACCACCAAGTTGTGCGCTGTTGTAATCATCAGACCATGGTTTGACAATCGTACCAGCATGAAACTGAGTAACCATGAAGCACCAATTTGTCTAGGTATCTGAATCACACATTAGTCTGCGTGTATATATATATATATATATATATATATTCATATATGCTCTATCCTTGATATCAATCGAGCACTCTTCGCTCATAGATAACTGAACCTGAAAAAATAAAATGAATTATATTTAACAAGCAGATATATACACAGCTGTGTATGTATATATATATATATATATATATATATATATATATATATATATATATATACACAGCTGTGTACGTGCACAATGATAAAAACTGGTCTTCCAAGCTAAGTTGATTCATAGATAAACAAACCAGCCCTCCACCTTGCCAACTACCCCTGCATACACAAACTGTCAGCTTGACATCAAATAGAAAAACATTTACCAAAACCCAACACCCGCAGATATCTGTTTTGGTACAACCTTGCCTACACCCAAACCATGTGACAACTTTAAGAAGCGCAACTGTATTAACTATACAAGCATTTTCTTTTAAATTTTCAAAGTGAAATGAATTTGTGGGGTAAACCATAAAAATCAAACATGCTCCAATACTGATTCGTTCGTTGGACCAAACTCACTCCAGAACTGTCTGTGAGACTAGTTTGCCAACCATTGCTCTGATGAATCAGAATATTTGCTATGCCTAGCATTATATGGCACAAGTGAGATGGCATCCAATGAGGATTCAACTCCTGTAATAATAGTCTGCAATACTATCTTATTAACCATTGCGCTGTGGTCTGTTTTGAAATTTGTCAAACTCGACTTAGTACAACACTTGATATGTGGAATTGCTTATAACTGGGTTTGAGCACGGTCCCCAATTAGCATAAAAAAAAAACCCTAAAAAGCGTCAAAACAAATTTCAGTCATTTTATGGCCATTCAAATGGTCAAAAAAATTAAGTTAGATTGGCCTTGATATTGCTAAAAAAATAAGCACGAAAAAAATGGTACAAAAATTTTTTACTCTTGACTCATTTTTTCTTTCCGCCCTCCTCTAATTTATCTTCCTTCGATCAATACTTGCTTCATATGTAACCAAGTTTTGTCAAAATGTAACCTTCTGGTGGGTAGGTGACACAACTTTTCTTAATTATTATTTTCGTCTTTTTGACGGACAAGCTCACCCCCTCCCCACAATTCTGCACAAATTACAACGATTGGTCTTGGAAAAATTAGCAGGGAAGGTGCCCCCTCCCCTGCACAACCCTCCATCAGTGTACGTTGCATATTTACGATAAATGATATTGATAGATTAAATTACATAAATTTACAACTGTTATCAGTTGCTGTCGTGAAATCACACACACTACCTAGTCTTATTGCACAAGAGAGAAAGACTTGGATAAAAGTTTGTAAAAATGGCTAATTTGTTATAACACAAACTCACTGTGTAAGCTACTTCCACGTTATAACAGGTCCACTTTGTACACATTTCAAATCATCCTTGTCAGTTTTTAAAAAGAATAAATTAAAAATTCACTAGATATAAGTCCACTCAAGACTGAGATAATAAGTAATCAAAATAACTTGTGTTCGAGTGGTTAGATTGCAATAGAAGAATTAAGTTTTGACGAATTTCAATCAAAGACATTGCTTTTCATTGTTATATAAGCATGCAGTTTTGTTTTTTTTTAATGATGAAAAATTGGCAATTTTTAGGTTTATTGATTCTAACTTCAAAGATAGAAAAAATGAGCAACATTTTCAGCTTTATTTCGAGATGAGAATGCAATTCAAATGCAAAAAATTGTGCACTTCAAAGGATAGTTGGGGTTGATAGTGATCAAATCAAGACATCATTTTATACAATGCAAGAAATAGCTAACATATGTTATACAATTTATATATTACACAATACATAAACATACAATTTAATAAATTATATCAATATAACATTATGGATAATATATATTGTATGCATACATTAAATTGATGCACAGGTTTCTAGGACTTTTTGACAATACCGTGTTGGCATCATTATTCAGTCATCAAAGTACATACTCAGGATTTCTATGTTTTTAGTCTATTTCAGCTGAACGTGTGTATTCTAACATGGAATAACGATTTCAGATTAGAATTTTTTTGAGTTTTTTTATACATAAAATTTGTCGGAACCTCTGCCCTGACAAGGAGTGTTGTATGAATACAGACAAGTGATTGTCACAGGTCTGGAAAATACTATTCAAATGCAAAAATAACGATCCACACGGTTTCAGAAGAACGATCAAACATATCTAAAGTGATTTGTACTTGAAAATAATAGTATACAATATAACAACAACCACAATACAATCAAAGGCAGTCTTTCTGAATAAAATTAGTTTAACTAGACTAGTCCAACGACAAAGACGGCAGAGACATTTGGCGAATCTAATGTATGTATGGTCGGACGGACGGAGACAATGTTTTTTTTTCATACACTGCAACAAATTTAAAAGCCCTCACCGAACTAGCACTTGTGACAAAACTCAGGCTTGTCAGTCTGATGATCTAACCATTGAGCCAGTCTAACAAAAGCTCATAGCAGATATGCTACAGAGGGAGTTTGGTAGGGTTAGGAAATGAGTTGGCTAAATAAGTTTTGGTATGCACCATCAAAGGAAAATGAGATAGGAACAAACAACCAAACCAATTATGTGATGACAAAACAAAAAAAAGTCATTAATCTAGCACCGGTTGATCACAAGACCCACCACCTTAAATCCTTCACCCATCCCACTTACCACCCCCTCTCTGAACTGAATTTATTCGTGACAGGAGACAAGAGTTAAAATAACAAAGCCTGTTAAAGAACCCATAATGGTTAATTTCCAATTGACTTTTTACACTTCAGATTCAACATGTCCATGTGGATTAGTCCCTGTCAAGGTTGACATCAGATTGTTACAGGATAAAACATGGGATGGGAAGAGGATGCTGGGGGTTGTCCTCTCATAGTGACTAAGTCAGTGGCCTAGCTCTGATCTGGTGGGAGGCCAAAATTAAGCCTGTGATCTCTGATCAATGGGAAACCAAATTAAAACTAACCAGGGACAAAGAAAAGAGTATGCTTCTTATTTGGGAAGACCAGTTAAGAAAGACGAGAAGATTGATAGAGAAACATACACCCAAGGCTGACCTTGTAATTCTACTTAACTTACTATTTGCCCCACTATTATGTATTAAAAATGTTTTTATTTAATTTATTTATTGGAGCAGCGGTCTCTTAGATGGACTGTCCCACAGGACTAGAGGACTTTATCTGCTATATACTATTTTACCCATAGCTGGGGAGTGGATTCGTGCCTTTCCTATGGGTATTAATGCACAGGGATCAGAAAGTAGCTCAGCTGGAATTTGAACTTGGTTAGTCAATTCAATTTCTGTGATTTCAAGTAGTTAGTCCACACCATATATCTATTACACATATGAAAACTAATTCTGACCCTATAAGTATGGTTACAATCATGGCCTATATTAATTCTGACTTTCTTTTCCTGTCTATTAGTGCAACAGAATCTTCCTAACCCCTTTTTTCCATATATTTGCCCCCTATGATAGACTAAGCTACAAAATGTCTAAGATAGAAGTATATTTCCTACCAAAGCCTATTGTTGTGTTTTGAACACAGACAAAAAATCCTCAAGATTCTGAATGTTAATTTCAAGGTGAGAAGGGCTTTCATACATGGAAGATTTTCTTGCACCAATATTTCTCTCATTTCTTTTTATGGTAACAGATTAATTGGTTGCCAATCAGTTTAACTATTCATCACCATGCTCAAAATTGGAAAAATTAAACCAAAGTTCAACACATAAGATATCAAAATGTTGAAATTCAATATCATGTGCAACTGCTTTCAAGAAAGAATTTTCGGTTCATAATTCTATTTTTCATCACATATTTTATATGTTGGTTCATATTATTGTATTTTCTTTTTTGGATTTGTTCAAACCGATAAACATAAACAAATTATATTAGACATCAGAGATAAATTGTTCTGACTAATTCAACTCACAACCAATTGACCAGTGACCAATCAATCAGTGATGAATAGTTCAAGAATCCCTTTATTTAGCTAAGCTAAATTCTTTAACTGATACAAACACAATGGGTTTTACTAAGAAAGAAAAACAATGTAAAGAGAGGGTTCTCTCCATTTTTATAGAACTGAATTCTTTATCCAGGAAACCAGAATTAAGCGAGTAATACCCTCATGCTGGCTATGGCTTCAGCAATTCTCACCAGGTTCCAAACATTTTTCTCAGCAAGAAATATGTTGAATAGGTTTAGAGATGACTAGTGTCTGAAGTGGAGTCACTCACTTCACCATGTAACCTGAATTAGCTGACAAAAATTTCAGCCTCCACTTCAGTTCATGAGAATAAAATTAGGGGAAGAAAATCATGTAGTTGGTTTTTCACTCTAGTTATCCCACCCCCATAACAAATTCATAGATAAATTTCTGTGAGTTTTTTTTTTTTTTTTTTCAAGAAAAGAAACTACAGAATTCATTTCAGTGGAGTAGTCCATTGTTTTCAAATGTTTAATAGGAGATATTTTTAACAGCTACACCATTCCTTTTTTAGTGAGAGCTGCCATTGTTTATAGACAGAAACAGAGAATAAAAAAAAATAAAAAATCACTCTTTTCATTATTATAGTAGTGGGCAATTCAATAGGCAAAGAAAGCTGCCCTATTTCTTTTTTATCAAGGTAGACATGACTTATCAATGATGAATGGGAAAATATTTGGGTTCACAGAAAGGGCCGCAGGAAAACAATAGACAGAAAACTATTTGTGGTCCCTCAACATCAATGAGAATGAAAAAGTCTACAAAAGCCTTCAGCCAATAGAAGACAAGCCGGAAACAATGTTGCTAAGTCAAAAAAATATAATTGCACTACTTTGACTCACAAAAAAAGAGCTGAATCTTTTTAAGAAATAGCCAAAACACACCAAAAAAGGTGTTCGAAAACAGACGCAATAACCAACAAAATATTTAAGCATGCCTAAACCAATTTAGCAGCTTCTTACACTGCCAAAACAACAGCACTAAATTGGCAACACTGGCCACAAACTGTACTTTTTCAACTATGTTAGATTAGGGAGTCAGTCATGTGACGAATATGAATGAAAAATAACGAGATCACTACCATATAATTGGAATCAATCAAGATTTTCTTTCAGTGAAACTTTTTCCAGTATTAGATGTTTGTAACTTGATTAATTCTGTCAATTGATATGTTTTTATTCCAAAGTTTTGTTTTGACAAAAGTTTTGGTAAGCAATGATCACTTCATAGCACTTGCACTAAGACACCTCGGGATGTTTAGCTCTCTTACAGTCACCCCCACCCCATGTTAAAATGATGAAGATATCTTTTGATCCGAATTCTCCATGCTTTGCTCCTAATTACCTTAGGTTATGCTCCTGTCTTCTGGGTATTTTACTATGTTCCACAATGAAATTAATATTTCACAGAATTACATAACAGATTATATTGAATTTCAATCTTTTAAGCATCATAAACTTATTTGAGAAATTTTGGACCAAAGAGTTATATATGCCAACTCTAAATCTCATGGCTCCATTCCAGTGATGCCAATTTAGCTGTTTTGGGACCAAAATTTAGCCCCATTAGTTATGACTGAGTCTCTGTAAACATCAGCAGTAACTTAATCTATGATGATATTACTATGTAAAATAATGTAAATATCAATTGATATAAGATTTGAAGCTAGAAGCAAGATTCAGAGTTAGTGGCTACACAAAAGAGCAGAATTTGCAACACAGCCACTCAAAAATGTACTCTCTGCTGAACTAAACCCATCAGCTGATCACTGATAGGAACATAAACAAGGGTCATACGAAAATATAAATGTGAATCCCCCATAGTGAATTAGTTATTTACCCCCAATCTCATCCCAGAAAGTGGGCAAATTTTGCGATAAAAGGATTTTCTTTTTGCATTATTTTGCTCCTTTGGGACCATGTAGAAAGGCTGGATTCCATTATATCAATTTCTAATTAGTTTTGCAAAAATTGCAACTTCCATAACCTTTGATCTAATGATCAGATTTTGGTCAAATAAAGTACTTTGTGCCCAGCAAAATGCCCTTCATCTTTATATAGTAACTTTCAGTAACATTACTCGCGCAATTAAAATTCACCTGACCTCCAAAGTTAGATCCTATTCCGAAATATATATCATCAGGCAAGGGCAAAGAACAATAAGGTGTGTTACCTTATATCTTCATCAATATAATCATTATCAATATCAAACTGTATCCTAACCGCCACAGCTTCAAGGACACTGACATCAATGACACACCTTAATTTGGCAAAATTTATGAAAAAAAAAAAAAAAAATTGAAAATATTGAAATGACTATGAAGAAACCTGTATATATTATATATTCCTTGGTAGCCAGGGATATGTTGTATCTAGTGGTTTTCAGAAGTTGCATTCAACTTTTCATCTCTTTCATAAAATGTATTTCAATCTAACTGAATCTTAAGACTGAGTATTAGTAATGTTAACATGTTAACAAATGAGATTGGAAAAGCTCTGTCTATCAGCCCTTCTTTTATTTTGTCACAATATTTTCCCTAACAAAAACAACTCCATTGAACAGAATCAAAGGATGAAGAGTTAAGGTTTCATGTTAATCGAGATTGGAGGATCCTCATCAAGGATTCAGATTTATATTAGCCAAATTCTTGTTTTTGTTTTCAAAATGAAAAAGAACAAGAAAATAGTGCAAAGTAATTTCCAGAAACCTCCGTATGCAACATGCACCTTACAAAGAATGAGGAATATACAAGAGAGTGTGTTTAAAAAATTTTAAAAAAACAGAGATGAGGACATCTCAGAAAAATTTGCGGAATAATGAAAAAAAATCTTTTCAGAACTTCAGAAAACAGAGTAGACAGAAGAATATATAAGAGGAAATCTTTCGTCATAAACAACTAAAATGAAGATATAAGTCCAAAAAGTGGATAGAAAAATGAAAGTAGTTCATCCAAGAACAACACTATGTTGGCTAAAACAGTATCGAAACAACAAAGATGAAGATGCTCATTCAAAAAAATACATCAAATAATTAGATATCATCTCAGAACAACAGACAAGGCTAAACTGGCCAGACAACAGGTCAACTCCAACAGCAAGTTATAGACAAGATGGAGATACTAGCCTTAAAAATATGTGAAGTACAGACTTCATCTCTTTTCACCTAGAGAGATCACCAATTCCTCTTTTTTCTTCTTCAGTGAGGTGATCAGGTCATGTAAAGTCTATATATCAATTCTATTCCCTGCTCACAATAAACATACTTGCTCTCTCTTCAAATAAGGGCACTGAAACGTGTTAAAACAACTTCGCACCAAGAGTAAATAAAAAATCTTTTTTTACTTATTTGTGCAAGTAGAAGTTAAATCTATCTATATACATCATACAGTAAAACTGCCAGCACTCCCTCAAAATAAATTCAACATTTGATTCAATGAGACAAAAAGTAAAACAGAAAAAAAAAAAAAAACATTTGAGTAAATTTTTGAGATTTACCAAGACTAAGATAGACCTGGTAGGTGTCAAGAGAAATAAATAAATTTTGAATCCTGTAAACAATGATTTGAGCTAAGTACATCAGCTAGAGAGAGTGAGTGTATGTATACACAGTGGCTGCAAAAGAAATCTACCCATAAAAATGTTTTTTCAAAAAGAAAAAAAAAAAAAAGCAGTTTTAATGCTCAAAAAAGCACGGTCAGTTCTTGATACACTGACACCAACTCTGCCTTGGCACAAAGTTTAAGAGGTGTGAGTGTCTTCCAGATGTAAAAACTCCCTTCTGTTTTTTAGTTGGCAGGAGAGTACAACCCAAACAAACTTTTGCATGTTTAGTTTAATCTAGCATTCTTGATGTAAAGCTTTCTTCCACAGACACTGTGTGTGTGTGTGTGTGTGTGTGTGTATATATATATATATATATATATATATATATATATATATATATATATATATATATATATATATATATATATATCTCATAAATAGTGTTATATTATACAGAAACTCTTATTCAAATGATCTGCGGTGTCTAGGTCAAGTGATACATTAACCGCGTAATGATGGGACATCATTTAGATAAGAGTTTCTATATAATAGAACACTGTTTATAATCATTCTATTGGATCATACATATCCATTTCTTCAGATATATATATATATATATATATATATATAATAATTGTGTCATCCACAGACAGCAGTTTCATATTACAACTCTTCAGAGTGGCTATCGACTATCCAGTATCCCTCCCAGTACTGCTAGGCAGGGTCAAAACCTTCGCTTCAGTCTCAAAGGCAGATGCTCTACTCCAGAACTGGACATTCAATAGGACCGAATAAAGCAATATATGTGTGTGTGTGTGTATACATATACCATATCCTAATAATATTCAGCGAGGAAAATTAATCCCTTGGATTGAACATAACGGCTTATTTCAAATCAGAATTCATTGAATAACCAAGTCAGGCAGCATACTTATTAATTCACCCCTTGTGCAAGTATATAATATATATATACCTTTACACACACCCACAATGTGTATACATATATATTTATATGCCCCCCTCCCCTTGCACACAATATATATATATATATATATATATATATATATATATATATATACACACACACACTTTTAATCTAAAAAATCACATAATTAAACACCCACCCACCCCATCTCTGTCTTGGGAATCTAGAGTTTATATTCTTGAAGTAGTTACGTTGCCTTTTTTGTGATTGTCTGAGTATAAATAAAATCCCAAATGTCTGCGATGAAGCCTTCAAAGGTTGCTTTTGGCAAGGATCTTATAAACATTACAAGACTTGGTTCCTGCTGTCTGCTGAAGCATTTACAAGGAATTCCTTATCTGATTCCTCCATTTGTGACACTATCGGCTGCAAATGAAAGAGGAAAAAATCTATCCATTCTATTCAGTTTGCAGAGTCACAAAAGATGATGAAAAAAAAAAAAGTTAACAACTCTCAATTCTATCCTGACTTATTCTGAATACAGTTGCTTTTTCATTCAAATTATCAATTAGGAAAAAAATATGGGCAAGTAAACTGTTAGGATGTATCAAAAGCATTTTCGTTTTTTCCAAACCTTTACTTCAGACATTATTTCATGAACACATCTTAAGATTATGACTACCATATTACGTATTCGCTAATTCTATTTTCCATGCTGTGAACTGTTAGGCCACCCTCAACTTCCTAAACAGGAGAAATAAGACAGGTCTGATAAGTCACTCAATAGAAACTGTCATGTGACCAATGTCTTTTGGCAGTATGCCCTGTTGGGGGTGATCAATTAAAAATTGGAAAAAAGGGAGTGATCAATCAGTAAGTTATCTCTCTTGCTTTCTGTTTCGCAATGATCACTACAAAAGTCTGAATTTTCAACAAAAAATGCAAGCTGTCCAACATACACACACACTAAATGACCGATTTAGCATAAACTTACATTGTAAATTGAACAACCAACTAAAAACCTATTTGAGGGGTGAATTTTCGAAAAACAAAAAAAAAAAAATTTTAAAAGGTGTAAATGGTTAAATTCTTCAGCCCTTCAACTCCATTTATGTGTCCTGTACCTGCAATACGCACCCAGCCAGACGAGCTCAAAAACTGAAGAAACCTATGTTGACAGTTTTAGTGAGTTGGGTTCTGGCTACTTTTTATCTTGTCTCACAGATATAGTTTATGGGAGATAAAATCTGAATGACAACAGACGTTTGAAAACTCTTCATCTTCAACACTTCTGTGTTTTAGTCTATTCTACATGACAAAGAATAAATGTGTTTTCTTTATATCTAAAACAAACACATGGGAATAATTTCAGGTCAATAAACATGATGTTGAAGGATATCATTTTAGCACAGGTGATCTATTTTTCATTATATCTCAACGGAGTCTCCACATTTCGTTTATTCTTCCTGATCAAGAATCAACTAAGTTAGAATATCTATCTATATAATGAATAGTGTGCCTTTCTGTTCGCTTCTCTGTCAGCAACTTTCACTAGGGTGCATAGATACTACACCTTGATCCTTGGTAGGGGGCAAGGAAGCAACACCTTGATCCTCTGCAGAAGTGTTGATCCATACTTGAATAATCCAGGCATTTTTTAGGGGTACTGCGGTAATATTTGATGTATAAGTCAGTGTCTATTGCTTTCTAAAGCACAAAACTTGTTATGTGTTTTTTGTCCATATGTAAGAGAGTAGACCAGATACAGCTTTCATATTTTGCGCATGTAACCCAAAACTATGTTCGTATGAAATGATATAATTTTTGTTGCTCATCTCAACTAGGTAGTTCATAATTGGTAGCGATGTTTTTGATATATATTGATATAATAAAAGGATTACAATCCAAAATGTATAACAGATGAGGTGTTATGTCGTTTTGATTTCATGGCTACAGAATTGAACTAGACATATTTACAACTGGAAAAAAGTTTATTTATACATACATATACATATATAAATTATTTATTTATAAAGAAGAGAAGTTCTTTATATTCAAAGAAAAGTTCTTTATATTCAATTCAAAATTTATTGAATTGAATTTTCCAACAGTTTTGTGTCAAAAGTAACTAAAATTAACTCTTCAAATCCAACTAAAAGCACTTGACTGAGTTCAGAATTAATGAGGTGAAATAAATTCTATGTCTGCATAAGTGTGACTATATAAAGTCACAATTAAATTTAGAGTATACAAGATTATAACTAAATTCGCCTGGATGGCTATGAGCCTGGTTAAACACTTGAACATTCACATACACATACCCACACCTTGAAAACAAACAGACATACCCCTCCAGAAAACCGCATGCACGCACACTGGAAACTATAAATGCATGCAGACAGACATATTTTCACAAATACAATACATACACAACTGCACCTATGTATATAAAATCTTGCATAAATCTGTTTTCAATAAATCTAATAGAGGTGATGAAATGGAGCTCTCTGTAGAGTGAGATTAAAGAAAGTCATGCCCTATGATTTCATTATTGGATAAAAGAGAAATTATACAAAACAGATTTGGAATAATTAGAATGCGTCTATAGAAAAAAAATCTTCAATAAAAAACAATTTTGATTGCTGTTCCTTTTGTATTTTAATTTAATTCAAGTCTTTGAAAAGAAATAAATTCAATAAATGGTGGAATAGGAACTCTCAAATGTAATAGCTGAGAAAATTATGAAGTTTTGATAGCATAATATTATTCCAGATATCTCCCCTGATTTTCAAGAGTTCTCTTTACATAACATTGTTTTCATGAAAGATTTACACAAGTACAACTTTCTCCTGCTATCTGAAGTAGCATGAAGCATACTCACAAAGCTTATACATACCTACATAAAAAAAAAAAGAAATCCATACCATCAGACACATGGAATACATATTAAAAAAAACTACACACCCATCTGAAATATTACTAAGCAAAGGAGCAGTTACCATTATAAGGGAAAAGTTTTAGTTCAATGGATTAGATCCTTTGGTTGTATGATCAGATCATGGCAGGATCACATTGACTTCATATATCTGTTCGCTTTCGCATGTTAGACATCTATACAAACAGAATAAGTAATTTTTGTATTTTATATATAAATATATATAGAGAGAGAGATAGATAGATAGAGAGAGAGCATCTATGTGCATTTTTGTTCAAAATGTGTTAAAACATCTTGTCAAAATCCTACTTTAGACATCTTGAATTTTAAACAGCTGGAACATATGATGGTTTTATTGAAAATTCAATATTCTAATGATTCTTTTTAAAAAATGCAATAAGTGTTTCCATGATCAACCACCAATTTGCTGCAGACCACAAAAATGCCTAAAAGTTTTCTAGAGCATAAAATTATCTTTACTATGATGAAAATCAATGTAAGAAGCATTAAGGTTGGAAAATTAAATTTTTTAAACCATTTACAACAGACATTTACAAAGTAAGTATAACCTAAATTACATTAAGATATGGGAAATCCTCAGATGAAGAATCAGTTCCATTATTGTCAAGTCTATACCTGGTATCAGTTAGTCAAATGTTTGTAATAGTACATAGTATATACTTTACCTTCTATGTATAAAAAAACATAATGATAATATTATTATTTCAAACTGTATTTCTATTTTGTTCGGGATGTTTACGTTGAATAGGCATACTATAATGCTAACAACCAGGTTATCCCCCAAGCCAACAATCATTCAAGATGCACTATATTTTGATGTGCATTGCAAGTAGTGCACTGTTCATTAGAAAAGCTTTATAGCATTCCATTTCTATATACTAATTGTCAGAAAGTTGGACATTCTCAACTCGGGGACTTCTTGTAATCAAATCATATAAAACTTTGAGAATTCTTGATTTTTTTTTCTACATGCCCAACAAAAAGATATTTTACCATAAATATTTAGAAATAATTTTTTTTTGTTTTCATAAGCAACCCCTAACTGAAATTCACAGCTAGTGCATTGCACTTTCAAAAAGATCAAAGTTCAAAAAGTCATGCATACAAATAGCAATTTATAGAAGATCACTAAGGAGGCGTACATAATTTTGGCTCTTTCTAGTCTGGACTACATTCACATTATCATTAAGAAAAACAACAACATAAACCAAACATTGAAGATTTCTGCTGTTGGTGACACACACACACACATATGTATATATAAAAACATTATTTCAAAGAAAAAAAAACATTTAGTTAATCACTCGGAAAGTCGGAAGAACAATGAAACATCTTTTCAGAATGAAGCAAAATACGGTATAAAAATTTCAAAAAAATACACATGCGCACACTCAGAAGAATTTTATTTATAGGATCAAGTTGTCTAATAACACACCCAACACTTGACTAAAAATAGGCAGACCTGAATAAAAACCACACACAGACAATTTAATAAGCAAATTTCTGCCACGTAAGCCTTCTTTATGCCAACAAAATTCAGAGATTTGTACAACAACTATCTCATCGCAAAATGTTATCAGGTTGGTGTAAAAATAATTGCATTTTTTTGTTAATTTAAACTGAATCATTATTCAGGGATAAACCATTACTTAACTATGTGCATGGAATATACCATTTGGGAGATTGAATTCCACTCTATTCATTCAAGCTGAACGTTTTCTTTTCATTATTTATTCTCGCTTATCGGTCAGGGGACTGTCAACGAACATACTGCTCAACATTGATTCGAAATTTTTGGAACCTGAGACGAGAGCCTTGGAGAAGAGGAGGATCATGGATGTCTTGCAATATCCAGTTGAGGGCCATTATTGAGGCAGACCCATGCAAAAATAATTTGAGAGGTTGCAGAGGAACTAAACAATTATTTGAATCGAAATGGAAAAGCAAAAGAGTTTGACCAATAGGTGCTGAATCATCCAATGCAACTTCTTGAATTATTATAGCAGTTTCTAAAAGATTGCCAGGATATCAACAAAACACACCTAAACCTTTGAAGAATTCATTGCTTCCAGGACCCTAGACTTCTATGCTTCAGAAATAAATAGCCTCGTTTCTACTTGGCAAAAATGAGTGAATTCTGAAGGTTTTTACTTCAATCATTAACGTTTCAAGCAGAGATATACTGCTTCCAAGTTGATGGTCAAAAATTATTTTTGAACCAACCTAATACATAAATGCTAGCTGTGTTCAAATGATTTTGAGATGGCACTATACTTCAAAAAAAACTTTTGAAAATAAAATTCAAGAACATGGTGCAGCTCTGCAAGTTCTTGTTTATGTTCATTCAGAATGAATCTGGATTTTTTTTTCACACTATTCCACAAAAAAAAAAAAAACAATAATTATGTCCCTTGACAAATGTTACCGACAAAGAATATAGATAATCACGTGGCATATAATATAAGTAGATTAACCTGTTTATCTGTCTATAATATATTTCTAAAACTACCAAGGTATTTTTTCTGAAAATCTACAAGTAGACCCATTTTTTTTTTTAATTGTAAAATAAAACTTTTTCCCTTATATTTCATTTAGACGTTTCAGCTAATCATATCAACAACACAAATAAGATGTAAGAAAAATTAATGAAAAATCAATAAAGATGACAATGCTTCATCAAAAAAATTTGAACAACTCAAGACTATCACATCTATTATAACCAATAATTGGAATAAGCTACTTGACAAAAATGAAAGAAAAAACTAGTCAACATTGATAATAATTGACAATGCTTCATCTTAGTAACTCAGACAACTTAATACTATCAACTCTCTTATAACTACTGGGTGTAAATAAGCAACAGAAAAAGGAAAACCAATCAAAAATTCATGATCATGACATTGCTTCATCTAAAAAAGTTCAGATAACTTATAACTACTTCTACAAGAAGATGTAAAAGCAGCAAAAATGACAGAAAAGATATCAACATTATCAGTCTTTGGAAATCCCCAAGATATGTTAGATCTCTTGATCATGGGAATTATGGTGCCACCATCTTTGAAACTGGTCGAGGTTGTCACACCATCTCATATTCTGCCAGCCACAATTTCTCATATGATCTCAGGGGATCCATGTTATGAGTTGTAAGGTCCAGCAGCTGTCAAGACATTCTTGAAACATGGCCTGCCCATTGCCAATGAGATTTTATGATATCTCAGACTCCGGTTTCTCTCTAATATACTGTGCTGTCTTGTGATCTTAATTATGATTGACAATGCTTCAAGTAACTTTGCACAAATAGATGCTTAGCCAAATGTTTCAATGAGTTACTGATCCATCTTCCATGTAGAAGTGATCCCAAAAATGATCGATTCCTATTATTCATTTGTCTGCTTTCTTTAAAATGTTTTTGACAAAATAAATGAAACCAGGCAACAATGGGTTATCTTACTTACTGAATATTACACTTACACTTCTATTCAATATAGAAACAAAGATATTGAAGTGAACAAATTATATAGTTCGAAAACAATGACATTTCATTAAAAACTGAAGCTAATAACAATCAAATGCTTCTGAAATAATTACACTTTCATTTTTGTTAACATCAGCTGATCAGTGGAAAGGAAAAATGATTCAAAAAAATGAATGAAAGAATAATTATTCTTCCTAACTCCTTTACTAAGTGGACAAAAATGAACAAATAGATGATAACATTTTTTCCCATGATGCTCTAGCAATGACATTTTTATGACAAATAGAACAAGGACTAAGGTGACATTCAAGATATAATGAACATTTGACAGCAATTAAAAGAAGAAATTTCACATGTTAATACCTATGTTTACATATGAATACGATATATATATATATACACACACACACACTTACATACAAGCCAAAGTATTTTAACTTCAATGTGCTCGCAAAACAGCTTTTACCTTGGACTATACAAGATCTCTAAAGGTATCCTTTAGTATAAGGTGCTGGGATGTCATTAGCAGGTCCTTTAACTGGTGGAGATTCTGCAGAATGAACTTGTTTGTCCGATACATCCCATGAATGCTCAATGGGATTGAGATCTGGGGAGTTTGGTGGCTAGGGTAACACATCAAAGTCTTCTTAATGTTCCTGAAACTCCATTTGGGTACACCCCACACAGTATGACAGGATACATTGTCCTGCTTGAAGATGCCACTGCCATCATAGAAGACTTACTGTGAATAGGTGTACCTGGTCAACAATAATGTTGATGGAGGTGGTATGCAACAAAGTACATTCAACACGAATGATGGGACCCAATGATTCCCTGCAGAACAATGCCCGTTCAGGAGAAAGCAAGACTCATCAAACTTGGCAATATACTTTCATATATACCAGATCTAGCTCTGATGCTAGCGTGCCCACCGAAGATACTTTCAGCAATGGACATTAGTTGGTATGGGTAATATGACTAACCTGCAGCTACGCAGCCCCATACACAACGAGGATTGATGTACTGCGTATTTTGACGCATTCTTTCCTCCACCCCCATTAAAGCCATATATGCCAAGGTAGCTCTTCTGTTTGCTCATGCTTGTTGGGAAAGCCTCTGTTCACTTCTTGCATCAATAAGTCTTGGCTGCACTATGTCCATCAGCGGTCGGCAATTTCCCCCTCAAACCATTGCCAATGTATACTCACCACTAACACCCAACTAGCTATTTTGGAAAAGCTGTTTTTGGACCATAACTATTTGGTCTTTATTAAAGTCACTTAAATCTTACTTCTTACCAGTAAGTGCAGCATTTAGCACATCAAAATCAAGTACTTGCAGCTGGCTTAACTGCTTATGTACCTTTGATCCCGACATGTGCAGTTGTTACAATACTACATAGCTTTATTCTTGCAACATGACACTGGTCGTAATGTTTTGGCTCATCAGTGTATATATGTACACATGTATGTGTTAGCGTATGTGCATATCTATATCTATATAGAATTATATATATATATTAGATGATGCAAGCAGGAAGTTGATGAGACTTCTTTTGTTAATGCGTTATGCTCACAGTAACTTTTACTTGCTGGGGCACTATTTTTTGAACCCCTCCCTTGGTAATCTCCTGTTCACCCCTGGGTAATCACACCTTGATACGGAAAATTGAGAATCCTGGTATTTTTCCTATCTTCTGGTTGTTTCAGGACTAGTTTTATCCCTATTTCTTACATTATTCAACAAACATGGGTGTGGGAGATTATTCTCTAACCCATTCATAATCTAATCTATCTATTTTGGTTGCGGTGGTTGGGAAGGGGGAATTGTACTCAGGTAATACTGACTTCCGAGGATGGTTAGTCTTGAATGAACTATCTCGTTTTTGGCAAACCCTCCCCCAATGTTTTTATCTTTCTCCTTTCGCTAAACCTGTTTCGCTAACCCCCCCCCCATCTTGTGTCTTTGTCCTTCTCTGTATCTTTCTCAACAGTTTTTATTAGATATGAATGCTTACTGGACTCTTCATCTCTTTCTGAGATGTTTCTTCCATTCTTCTTACTTGGTCTATCCTCCTTTCTTTGTACCTTTTCTCCTTTTCATTCCCTCCCTCTTATGTGCTGCTTTCTTCCCTTTCTCCCTCTGTCTCTCTGCTCTTCTTTCTTTGCATATTGATCTCCCTCATCTCTCCATCCTCACTGTCACCTATCAATCTACCTCATCCTTTCACCCCTCTCTCACTGTCACCATCTTCAAAGAACAAGTCAGCATTTGGGGGGGGGAGAATCAGTTTCGGCATCCTCAAATCCTTTGATCTTTCTCAGAGAAGATTTTTTTTTCTGTCTTTGATCTTTAATTGATCACACCAAAGACCTTTGTCATCCCCCCCCCCAATACATAGCATTCTGTTTCTTGGTCCCTTCTCACCTTACAGAGAGAGAGAGAGAAAAGAGGAAGGGATGTAGACAAAATAGAGCCATAGAGAGAGACACTGATAAGAAAGATGAAAGCGGGTACAGTAAAAAATGTTCACGGACTGACCACCCCACACACACAACACCATTTTTCTTCACTTTCTGTTCCAATTTACTTTTGTTCTTCTCTTTGTCCTGCTCAAATGAATATTTTTCTCAGGCATTTTTATTTAATGCATATTCAGTCTTTTTTATAAAAGAAAAATAATTTTCAAATTTTTTTCTGTCATTTTTTTTTTCCAATCATTTCTTTCGGCTTCCCTTCATTTATCCTTTCCCTGCTGCTTCTATCTTTCTCTTTCCCTCTCCTAATGCATGCTCTCACTCTCTTCCCTGGTACTTTCTCACTCTCCCTCTCTCTCTGCCTAGTGATGCTTTACCTCTTTCTATCCTCCTCCTCTTCTCTCCTTTTATCTCCCCCCCCCCATCTCTCACTGGGGTTGTTCTCTCTCTCTCTCTTTCTCCCTCCATATATGGATATTATTTTATACTACACATCATATAATTACTTGAAACAAAGGTTTACTTACACAGAAACACACATACATATTATTGGCCTCTTTCTGTCTAAGAAGATAATGGAGTATGTGCCAATGATTATTCTCTAACAGTACAGTCTGGTTCTAAAGTAGCAGATGGTTGCAGTGTCTGCAGGTCTAGACCTCACCTGGATCTAAGGTTGCTCATCCAGTATAGTTTCCGATGCTAAGACCAGTGGCACTGAAGTGACCTTTTCAGGGTTCAAGCCTGGGAGAAGTCTACAGAATCCTCCTCTGGGCATCACCGACGTAATTAAAAACCAAAAGCTGAGTAATGCATTTGGCATCAACTTGGCTGCAGGAGCTGCCAGAAGGAACCAAAGTTGGCTCCACTTTGAATATTTCTGTCTGGATTTACTTCTATAGATTTTCCTTCTCCTGAATATATCTGCAGGGCAGTGGAGCAATCATCTAATGGCTGAGGCACAGATGCTATATATATATATATATATATATATATATATATATATATATATATATATATATATATATATATATATATTCACACACAGATTAGGTTAATGTAAGAGTTTCCAGCATATAAAATATATCTGATGTTGGTGTAAGGGACTTGGGAGTGCTTAGGCCATGATTTGTCCTGAGCTGTCACTGTTTATAGTGACCCCCTTGATACCCTGGCCTTTATGAAGTTCTATGTTTATAACTCCCTCAATTTGAGCAAACAAATGCCCTGCCCCCTCTAAACGTGGAGGGGGGGTCCATGATTCATAGGCTCTGTCTACATTTTTCTCAAAACTAGCTCTGAAAGATGTGAACTTTTTGGGAATGAGCCAAACAGAGGGCCATGTCAGAATTCTGATCTGTTGATACTATTTCCAATGGAAAGGTGAAAAAGTACCAAATTCATTTCAACTTTCCATTCTATATGACCATTAAACAATATATCATCAACCATAAACAGATTGCTTCACAATCACTCGATTATACAAGAGAAGCACGGATCTATTTGATTGATTTCTAATCAAAAGAAAGGATCTCAGAGATATACCATGAGACATTTTCTCCCACTTAGATTAATGGAGACTGGCAGAATATCTCCAAGTTTGTTTTCTGTATATTTCAGATTGTTTTCTTTCTAAATTTCCTCAATGAATCTTTATTTACTATTTCCATTTTGAATTTTGATTATCATTTCTTCGCTTTTGTTTATTTTCAATCATTTTTTTTTTTCATTTGCTTCTCTTTTCTTTGTTTTTTCAACAAATTTTCTTTGTTTTTTCAATATTCTATTCTTACATAATCATTTCTCTCCACCCCAGGTTTTTCTTTTTCTCATCATTTTTTTTCTGACATGATCCTTTGATTCACCTTCTTTCAGCTAATGTTATTTCTTTTCTCCTTTCTATTTATTCTATTTTTCTGTTCTGTTGTGATGCTACGCCTTTCAAACCAATAAAATATCCTTCCAATCCTACAACCACTGTACAATGCAAGATATTTTGTATATTGAAGAAATGGGATGATTTTCATTACAAAAACAAAAAAGAAAAAGATTCTCACCAAACTTTCAGAATAAACTGTCTTACCTGGAGAAGAAAGAAAAAAGTCGATAAGTGTCAATATAATAGAAAGCACTTGAAATTAAAAGTAAATAAATGGGTATTGTTTCACCCAAGGTCATATTTTGCAAAGCTACGCATAAATGTTTCAAACATGAAAACAAAAACAAAAAATAAATTCTGATAATCGAAGAGAGGTTTTCACCAAGTTCAGTAAAGTCTAACACAGGGCCCACTTTATTGGGTTATATAGGGAGTTCAATCCTCACTACACTAGCAAATTGGCCTGTCAGACAAGCTTGTTAACCTTTGTACTAACAGCCTAATTTATAATTTATAATCTTAGCTTAGTCTGACAAGGTTAAATACAAGCTGGAAAAAAAATGAAACGGTTCTCAGGAATACAATATCTGCTAACTACCAAATGAAATTTGATTCTATGCTCAGATAACTTCTAGAATCCCTTTTTGACAAGTTCAAATATCTGGCTTCCTTCACCTTACTGACATTCCATTATGGTTCTTGCTCTATTTTGACCCCATATTGGCAGGGATGGTGAGCTTTTTCAATTTGTTAAAATCAAATCCTACCAAAAGACCACATAATACTGGAAATCCTTTCTTTTATTACCATAGTTATTAATCCCAAGTCCAAGCTTCTCCTAAATAACCAAGATTTTGAGCAAACAGAAAAATATTACAAAGGATAGAGGCCAAGTCTGTACTGCTTTCACTTCACGTGTGCAAATTAAATTATGAGATTTTAGTGACACTTAAAATAAGAACAAAACCCTGCAAATATTGTAGGTCTCAACACTGACTCCCTTACGAAATTCAATTCCAGACTCAAATTATAGGAATGCCTTGAATTCGTAAGTTTTGATGAAGTACAAATTGATGTAACTATGTACAAGTTGAAAAAAAATATTAAATCATAAGACCTTCAACAGAACAGTTTAGAAGTGTAGAAAATTTTGGAACAAATTAACCATGCTTACTGTTCTTATAAAGTCCCTTTTGAAAAATTGATACGAGTGGTTTCTGTCACCTTACTGACTTCACATGGTGGTTCCCAGTTTTATTCTAACCTTTTTCTAGAAGGGATAATGCATTTCCTTTTCCTTCTGAACAGGTCTTGCGATGCCTGATCTTGATGTTCTGCCTGAGTATACAGCTTTTCACTGTTCGAGTCAGATCTCATATTCCCTATCATAGGATGTTGTACCCCAACTTTTGGGGAGAGGAAATTGAGGTTGCAAAGTGATCTCTAGAATTCCTTCTAACCTGATTGCATACATTTCAACCAAGTAGGTAACCATTTCTTCAACAAAGGAACCAAAAGATCTCTCACAACGACACACACACAAATTGATTTGGAGATGATGAAACATTCAAAAATGCCAAAACTTTTCTTTGGTAGGCAGCCCGACACGAGAGACTGCAGAGAAGGTGTCAATTCAGTTGATTGTGTTCTGTTTTTGTCGGTAAGTCTGAAGATGTATTGAGTTTATTTTCCCCCCTTTCCTAGTTCTCTCAAGGTCTCTCTTCCTCAAAGACAACAGTCTGGGGTCTATTCACAGATTCTATCAATAATGAACAAGAAAAGAAAAAGGATTCTTTCCTTTCTATCTACTTCCCTGCATTTGCACTTTACTGACTACCAAGTCGGTCTCATCTTTCAGACAGATGAGACAGACAACCCAACTCCCTGTCCTCGGTTCCAACTTGTTAGTTTATCAGTTCTGTAAAATGCAAGGTGGGAATCTCAAGTGAGCAAAACTACCTACATCATACTTACCATTCAGGTAGCTTAGCCAGACATTTTCTCAAGGTAACTAGTATAAGGAACAGATCTGGGTAGTCACTCAATAGAAAATATAACGTGACCAACGTCTTTTGGCAGCATGATATGTTAATGATGGTGAATCAAAAAAATTGGAAAAAGGGGGTAATCAATCTTGCTTTTTGATGAATCACTAAAAAGTCTGAATTTAAAAAAAAAAAGAAAAAAAAAGCGTGAATGCTGCTGGACTGATTTAGCAAACATTTACGTTGCAGATTGACCCCCTCCAACATATTTTGAGGGAGAATTTGGGAGGGAAAAAAAAGAAGTTTTTTCTAGACATAAGGAGTGAATGTTGAAATTTCAGCCCTCTAGATCCATTGATGTGGCTTGTATCCATGACAAGTTTCATCAGTGATTCTGCTTGCCTGGCTACATAAACAGTTTTGGTTGAAGGAGGAGATAACTCAAGATAAATAGAAGGCTTACGAGGAGGATGTAAGTAATTGGGAAAACAAGTTTGGAAGAAATCATTTTTTGATGAACTGCTATTTCGAGTCTGAGCCTATGAACAGGCATATAGGTGCTGTGAGTCCTTTTACATTCCACATCAATTGTAATCAATCAGTTCTATTTTAGATTTTTAAAATTTTTAAAAAGATGAAGGCAAATAATTAAAATCCAATATATTATTCTGCTTGTTCGTATACAAGAACATTACACCTTTCTACCCAGGATCAGAGTGTAGTACCTGCCAGATCTCTTGCCATTCCTAGATGGAATCAGATATACTTTCTGACTGAGATACCAGCATGATATTAAGCAGAAATGAATTAGGAAAATCAAGGGAGAAGAGGAGGATGAAAAGGAGGAAAGATAGGAAGCTAGAAATCAAGGAAAAAATGGATAGCAGATGAAAAGAAAAAAAACAACAAAAAACACACACACACATATATATATATATATATATATATATATATATATATATATACACACACACGAGAGAGAGAATGGGGAGGGGGATAACAATACACTGAAATTCTTAAAGAGGGCAAAAGAAAGATATAACAGTAAAAATTACTTGTGCATTTCTCTTTTTCATATAGAAAGCTAATCCATTTTTTGGTGACATTTAGATAAAAATGTGGACAGGCAACGAAGATGGGAAGAGATAAGGGAAAGAAGAGAGGATACAGGTAAAGGGTTACAGAAGGGTTAGTCGCTAACACCCATTTCTATGGGTCCAACGAATAAAAAAGATGAAGCTCAAAGTTTGTTCTAGAGTTTTTAAATCCATCTTTCCAGTCTTGGTCCTGAAATCTGGACAGTACAACTGAGAATAGCAATTTATTCACTATAATAAGTGCAATGTTTGAAGATAATGGTGGGGATGTGTTTTATTGTGTATCACAGCAAGGAATACAAAGGACAGTGAAAATTGTGCTTGTTACATTTAATGTTTAAAACCAGAAAATCTCTTTATAAGCAAATTCAAAAAGGTCACCTAGTTTGTTCCCTTCCTTTGTTAATTAAATTCATGTGCAGAGACATTTACCAAGTTCAGTATGGTCTATTCACATGACTACAGAAGTCAAGGCATAATGTATCATCAGTCTTCAAAATGGAGAAGGCCTGCTAACCTTAGATATAGCATATAGAATCTTGCTTTTTCACTGGAACTGAACTCTGACCACTGGTGCTTGTGGAAAAGGCACAACTGATTAACCACCAAGCAGGCCTTCACTTAGCAACCAAATGAATATCAAATTCACTCCATTAACAATGGTGTATGAGACTATCTTGTTAACCATCCTCTAATCTTTTTATCCTTCTCGGAAAAGATTTTTGTGTGCTTGATCTTCAATTGGTTATACCACAAATCTCTTCTTTCCGTCCTTCTCCGAAAATGTCCACAGTTTCAATAGCCTTGTACGATTATGGTTTCATTTTTTTTTTTTTTCTTTTAACTATTCACCTTGGTCAGGAAAACATTTCTAATCCGACACACCACCAAAAAACTTTGCCAAGCCCCGATTCAGTTGTTCTATTATACTATGGCAGGTGCACTTAAATTTATGTACATATAGTCTTTACGTTAAATATATCAATAACCAGTTGATACTCGTGAAAAATTCAGATATTTTAATTTTTATCAAACAATTTTTGAAGAATGAAAAATATTGAATTTGCTTCAGTTGAAAGAGTCTATACTTTCAAATGGTGGGCAAAAGATATTTCTATCAGCAAATTTTTTTATCCCTGGGGCAGAAGTGTCCAGTATTACAGACTGGAAAACAAAAAGGTCACACCACTTACATAATAAGTATATTAACTTAGCTGAGTTGGTATCAGACCATCTATATTAGGAGATTCAATAAGAATGAAACCCATTACCAACAGCTAGTGAGATTAGCTTGCTGATCATTGCTATATGACATGTATCCCGATTTATTTGTTCTTTCATATGATTACTCATCATAGTTTGGAGGGAGATACAATGAGGATTGAACCCAGTAACAACATCGGCTTGCTGTTCATTGCTATATAAAAAGCATCCTGAACCATTACTTTCAAATATGATCCACTTGTTAATACCAGAGGGGAAAAAAATCACGGATATACTTGGGAGGGCTTTTTGGGGGTCGTCTTTTACTAGGGAGAATGCTGAGTTTGAAATGGCGGGTAGGATGCATTTTTTCAGCAAAATTTTCACCCACTATTGGAGAAGAGTCCAATGTTAAAGTCAACAAACCAAGAAAATCACTATTCATTATTGGAGTAAAGTCAAGGTTTACATAATTTTTTTTTTCTAAAAATGATAGTCAGGCCATGATTTTAATTCAGATTTTACATTAGTGTTATGATAAATATTTAAATGGCTGCATTTGATAATCACAGTTAATAATTGTTGTCTGATACAGTTTTAATAATTTTTGCAAAAAAAAATATTTTATTATCTCTGATAATTCATTTTAGGAGGAATTGTTATTCTCCAAAATTTTTTTTTTTTTTTCCGAATACATATTCAATAATTACATTGTAAAATTCTTTATTGGTTTAGCATCCCCCCCCAGATAATTGCCAGTGTCTTATCTCCCTTAAACCATTAATTTTTTTTCTAATCAAATCACAGAAGAGTTCAATTATTTTTCAATTCTATTCATTGAAAAGTTTCACTGTCGGTCACAAGCAGTTCATCTACTAATTTATTTATCATATATACAATATAAAAGTTGAAGTAAAAATCTCCAGAAGGAGTTTGGCCTTCCAGCAACCAAGCTTGTTAATTTTTTTCTTCTTTTTTTCACTCACACTTGTCACTAATTCAGCTCATTTCCATTAGGACAAGAATTTATTACTGTCAATTCATATTGTGTACCCCCCTCCCACTCACTCATGTTTGTAAACCCCCCCAAATATTTGTCCTCAGCCAGTTCAGGCAAATATCCTGCTCAGTGCTCCAAGTTTGAACAAGGCCAAACAATAGACGATGTCATGCAACTGACTAACAGGTTAACTTCATTGTTACAGGATTATCAATTGTTGTTAATCTCTTTGGCAGTCATGCAAAAATAATTCAGATTACTGTCAGTTTTATTTCAAGTAACATTCTCACACACACACGCACATTATTGGTAATAAATTCCGTCAGTTCTTAACACTTTAGTTATAACGATTAGAAATTATTAAATCTTTTATTATAATTATTCAACTAATTTACCCATGCTCTCAAAAATGGTGGCATGTATAAAAAAACCTAGATACACATCTCATTTCATATACAAAAATTAATCCACACTTTTTTCCAAAAGTTTGGAGCTAAAAAATTTGCATGTTTTCAACAGAAATATACACGCAGGACATTTTTCCGGCACTGTTTGTTAGGTGTGGGAGCTTCATTTGACAGTATTGCCACTACTTCTATTTGGTGAGGAATTTACAATTAAAACATTCTTTTAATCAAATCTCTTCCAAGTAATTAAAAATATAGAAGATAGAAAACGTCTGGCTGAATTACTTTTTTCCACAACATTTTCTCATCTTTTCTTTTTTTTTAAACAAGAATGTGAAAATTGAAAAATCACAAGCAGTTTTTTTGGTGGGAAGAGGGTTAAGATAAATGTCTGTTCATTCAACAAGCTGATCAGCCCTTCCCTACTCTTTGCTGATTGTCAGAAACACCACAGACTATCACTACTGTACATATCCCCGTATTTACTTGATTCCACCCCACAAGATGCAGGTCATTTCCATTGTGCAGTTACAATGGAATTGCTACACCCACACATTCATAACATGTACACATTTGAGGTCGAGAAATATTGCTACTGAAAGAGGCTTAGATAAGAATTCACATTTCCCAACTAGCGCCAAACATTCTATGTTTCAAAGATGCCGATCAGATCAAAGACGAGGGTGCGGAGTATACAAGGTTTAATGCGTTTTTCATTCAAAAGCTTATTTTAAAGTATGTATATATGGATAATAGAGATTTGCGTTGCAGTGACCTTGGAGAATAGCATTAAGTTGACCACAAACTGATTTTCATTATTTTGTTTTCATTACTTTACTTTTTTATTGTTATTAATCTTCAAATTTAGCATTTCATTACGTTATCAAAACATAAAAATTCTATTTTACTACATCAGTTGCACCGTTTAGCATGACAGAGTACTAAAACATTGCTAATTATCATGTGTGTGGATTTATTTTATAATGTGAAGTTGTTTATAATAATGAATCCATAAAAATGAATGTAAATTTTCATATCCTTTGCCTAATGTTGTCAGTCGGTTACTCTTATCTAAAATCTAAAAGACCTTGTCCTCAAAAGACCTCAAGAAGCAGCTTCCACTGTTTACACCAATACAAGTTGAATTAAAGATAGCCGACAAGAAATTTGTGTTATTTGTCAACTGAGCTCTTGATCAGATCGATTTACTTACACACTTAAAACTATTAATTAATATCCCTCAGGTGTTATTTGAACTTCTGTCAGCTGTGTGAGTCTTGGTTGCTCAATAAGTAAGAGCAGGCTTAGCTCAAAAGCATTGTGGCAGGGGTGTTCGAATCCTACTTAAGGCTTATTCTTTATTTCTTTGATCAAGGCCATTCATTCACTACTGTAAGTATATCAGTTCAAGCAAAAACTTAGTTTCCAAATTGTCATTCTTCATCATGTACATCTGGATCCAATTGATGTAAATATTGTCCAAGCGATTTTGACTACACTTTTGGCCATTATCGATATTAAGGAGAAACAGTGAATGTTAGTTTATTTCAATTTTTGAAAACTCCAAAACTCAGCATTATGGTATTTTTGTTATGAAGACATAACGTACAAGGTGACATACAAGTACAATTCTTCCTAGGACAAAATGTATCTATCAGTTGTTAATCCCAGTTCTCAAATTGATAAAGTTTATACTTTGGGGTTTCTTGATTTTAGGATGAGAGATTAAGAATTCTGAAACCTCACAATTGATTTTGTATAGTATACACATTATTACTAAGTATTTAGCATATACTAATAGAAATATCCCCTGCCAACACATCACGGGCCAGCATGGCAGGGCATGAGCGAACACTCCTCATGGCTCGTACAATGAAAAAAAAAAATTAATAGAAATATTAGAGCTAATTACATTAGTAATACCTTCACTTTTAGCAATAGTCTATGCTGTAAAAAAAAAATAAGTAGATAGATAAAAATAATAATTTTATGGGTAACAACCCAATATTAATGTGTCTGAACAAAATGAAATGATTTTTTTCATGTGATTTTCAAAACGGTGAGAGGGTAGAAAGGTTGAGGGTCAGTGATGCATTCAACATTTTTTTCTTCTTCCTACACGGGTATCACGAACTCCACTAAAGCACCTCAAATCATTCAACACCCACACTTCAGGTGTGCTGGAAATTCTTTTTTTTTTTTTTTGACATAACCAATCAATTTTTGTTTCTGCTTAGCTGACTGGATCCTTTTTGGAACTCATTGTTGATAACAGGAAGAAAGAAAAGAATGATATTCAAAAGACTTTGGAATGTTTCCTTTCTTCACAAACACCAATGAAACAAGACGACACTGAACTGAAAGCCATTTGAAGGGGTGGGAAACGGGTATTGAGCATTTGGAAATGAAATAAAAGAAGTTTTGATAAAAAAAACTGCTTTTTTTTCCCTCTCCTTTGGATTTTCTTTCCTGTGAAATCAAATTTCAATTTCCTTCTCAGGGGAAAATGGACTAATATTCATAGAGATATTTCTAAAGAGAAAAGAATGTCACTGCGAGCCATGTCGCCATGAACACTTGATTCTTCCCCCACAGTGGCCGTTAGCAGAATGAAAGGGAGGGAGGGAGAACGCTAACTGAAATATACCAGTTTATTTATTTATTTGATTGATAGATAGGTCTGGATAGTTACTTGATAGAAACCATCATATGACGCATGTCTTTTGGCAGCATGATATGTTGAGAGTGATCAATTGAAAACTGGAAAAAAAGAGTGATCAATGGATAACTTACTTCCCTCGCTTTTGGGGGGGGGGAGTAGTGATCAATGAAAAAAAGTCTGAATGTCACCAGACATAAGCTAAGGGATCAATTTAGCATAAACCTAGATAGCAAAATACAAAACCATTTTTTGTAGATATAATGATGGGGTTTTCGGCCCTCTAGCCTCATTGGTACAGACTGTGAACACGATACATAGCTTGCCAGACCCACTTAAAAACTGAACAAAACCCACATTGACTGTTTTGGGAGACGGTTTTTAATAGTCACGAACAGAGATAGAAGACACATAAAAGGATGCCCACTTTTTTACTATATCTACCAGTATATATTTGATTTTTCTATTGGCTGGTCGGTTGGTTCTGCTTTAGGTAACTTGACAGCATAAAAGTAAAGCTACCCTGCTGTTTTCCAGAGTTTTTTTTTTAGGGTAGCCAATGCGGGGGGGGGGCATTTTTAATTAAAATCAGATCTGTTACAAATTGCTTTTAGAACTCAAGAACGGGTTTTCTATTTTTCTAGCAGTACAACAAAACTTAACAAATTAATCAGGGTGTAAAGCAAAAACAGGTCCGGGCGGTGGTTCAGGAGGGTCTAGAAAGGGTAGTAATGGGTTTAGGTTCGGTTGGTAACTGACTGTGGTGTCAGTATAGGCATCAAAGATTTTGTACTTAACAAATTGAACCACTGCAAAATATCAATAAAAAAAACAATCAAATGAAGAATAGCCCAAAAGTAAATTACTTTACACAAAACTTTTGTGCAGTATTTCATCTGCACACTATGTTGTTTTCGTTGTGGCTGGTGTTTTTATAGCAACTGATTTTGTTAAATTTTCTGGTATTTTACCTACAGTATTGAGGTCATAACTTTTTTTTTTTTTAGCTCTGTTATTAATTAGGCTGTAACTTGGCAACTGATAATGTTGTAATTCAATATACAAAGATTTTACAGAACAATTTTGTGTTCAACATTCATATACTCAGACATTACATTCAAGTCATTTCATTACGGTGATACCATGACTCATTGCACTTGGTACAACTCTTCCCAATAAAGCCACTGATAGCTAGTCCAATCCCTACTAAATGCAGCCTAGCCTCTTTATGATGGAACTTGCATCAGATTAATATTATTCCAATTGTGACCGTTTGCTATTGCAGTTTCACAAAAACTACTTAGACAAAATCCTTGTGGGAATAGGGTAGTAGTGTTTGAGATTACTTACAGGAAGTTGAGAGTTAAACTATATTTCTTTATTTAAATGGTGGGTGTGTATTGGAAAAAAAACTTCTTTTGTTTTAAATAATTTTCATTTTATTATTGTCATAAAAAAATAATTTCTGACTGGCTTATATTTCACTTTAAAGATTTGTTTTATATAAACAATGATATCTTAGTTTCTGAATCAACGTGCCACTTTCACTGAGAAAATGAATGCATGTATTAATACACATCTATAGACTCAGTTATTTATATATATGAACCTAAACATTCCACATGTTGAACATCTGCTATAAAACGATGGTAAGTGAGCTAACTCTGCAAACCATTGTGAATCCAATCCCCACTGGACACTCAGCAATTGTGGCCTTGTGTAGGGGTTTGTACATAAGGCTGTGGCAGGAATGCCTCACTCAACATGCCTGTACACATTCAAGACTCACAACAATAAAAAGTGAAATTTATATTTAACAGTAAGGACTCCACCCCAAATGACGAGTCCTGGTTCCAAAGAACGTCTGAACAACCAGCAGACAGCTTTATATACATTAATCTGTCATTTTATTACTTGCTTAGTACCCATCAAAAATGCCAGAATTGTTTACATATGGATTGACACTTCTGGCCAGGATGAGTATCTGTGCACTATGCCTAGGTTCAAACTATCACTCCCAAGCCCTCTACCAAGGATCAAAGTGTAGTATATCAATAACATCTCAACATGATAAATTCTCTATAAGAACTCAGACTTTGTATTTCCACACGTTCTGACAAAGTCTTTACAAAGACGAAACATGGCAATGAAATAAATTGTTCGTTCCCACCAACAAAATAATTTTCTTTCCACATTGTCTTTTTTTATATGATCATGTCGGATAATTCTTATCCAATTCATATAGTGAGCTACAAGTGGCATAATGGGGCAGGCAAAGGAAACGGTACACCAGTACAGTCAAGGCTGTTGATGTTCACTTCAAACTAATACCCTTAGTAAAAGCATGAATCCATTTCTTCTACAATTAGCCACTACCTTCCCAGAAAAGGGAAAGGCCTTGTCGACCAGACATGGTTATACTCACAAACGCACACACAATGCCTGTTGTATTGTAGCACAATCATTACTTAATTCTTCTGATGGACCATTGTTCGTGCAGTGAATTCATTTCTTATAAAGTACATTATCATTTCCCAAAGCCATTCAACTTAAGCTCACAATGTACGAGGTAGGATCTAATAGTTCAGGGAATTTGAACTGTATATAGTACACAATGTGCACACATACCTAAGGAGACTACTTCGAAAGAGATGGTGAAAACTAGGTAATACGGTAATTTTTTTTTTTTTTTTATAACTATTCATGACCAAATTCCCTAAACATTGCAGGTTAGCAATTTGTATGCAGAGGTACACCTTGATTAGTGGAGTTAATTTGTTCAAAAATTTTCCATACCATTCAAAACTAAACTGTGCAAGCTCTTATTATAATTCAATGTTTTAATTTTTTCTCAGCTTATATTCAGTTACATCAATTTATACAGCAATACCATTAACATACTATGTCTATAATGCATTATTCAAGGTATTACTGTACGCACGCACTAAATATCTGTGTAGGGCTATGGTCAGCAAGTTTACCTCATTCAATCCACATTGGTAGCCTTGTTCTTGTGACCTTGTGCCAGACTAAGCATGGCTTAGTGTAGTATGTACACTAAAGTATGTTTATGGTTATTAATATGCAGAGTTATGCATGATGTAATTAATTTTTATTCTAAATCTTGGGTTTTTTTTTTTTGGCACAACTGAAACTGACTTATTGCTCCATGAAATGGAGTTGATATGAATATAAACTTGTGATTACACACACACACACACGTGTGAGTGTGTACAATCGCATGTGTATGTAGATATTTGCTCAGTTTTTCGTGGAGAAATAAGTCTAAGATTCAATAGTGCCCAAAAGTATAAAAAAAAAAAAAAAGTCTAAAATTGTGTCCTGAAATACAGGTGACACAAGGCCACATTGATGTACTTTCACACAAATATATAAGTAAACCTACATCAGTACACATACATTAACATACTTTATTAACAAATCTATTGTTTTAGATTTGGGCTTTTTAATTTATAGACTACTTTTGTATTTATATGCACATGATTATGATTTTGTTTCAAAATGTCATGTACGTCTGGTCTGTCATGATTCCATCTGTTGTTTATAGCTTTATGAATTTCATAAATTTCATGTTGTTAGTTGATCAGCCTTGTTCTAAAACATGTCCTAAGATTAGCAACTGACAATGATTGATGTACTTTTAAATCCTCCAGATTCCCGGCACAGAATAATGAAAATACCTCAATCTCAGCCTCAGACAACAAAGAGTAAAGTCATACACCAACTAACATCTGATTGCAGTTACATCCCAATGAAAGCCTAACCCATTCATGGCTTTAAGGCAGAGTTTTCAATTGGTTTTGGTATAATTAGAAATATGGACTAAATGAAAGTATATTAGTATGGTAATGTAATTTTTTTTTTTCTTCTTCAAACTGAAAGCAGGTTTCTTAACATGAGAGTAGCCATGTGTAATTAGATCAACTTCAATTCATAAGTATATTTTGAATGGCAATTTTTTTTTTAGGGTGGGCATAGATATAGGCCTATAGGTATATATGGGTTAAAACCCATCGACTGTGGATGATAGGAACTTCAGACATGTTACTGTTAGTTTGCAAAAAAAGAATAAAGTGTTTACGTCATGTTTTTTTCAAATTCTCCAAACAGGGAAAATAAGAAGGTAGAAGAGTAGACACCTTGCCTGGTTGAACTAGTGGAAAAAAAACGTAATGGATGACACTTTGATAAGTGAGACAGAAAAAACAGCACCGAAAACTGAAACATATTTCCCACAATCACCTATTCACTTAACAGAGAGTCACTTTTCAAACCTTATAATGGTCAACTTACACCCAGATCAGGTTGCACCCATACCAGCTGAAGGTAATTTAGACTCAAATCAACTCATAGCTGCATTAAACCTAAGGAGGTTACGTCTTTATTTCTAAAAATGAAACTGCGAAGCACAAAATCTTTATATCTTTTGCTCATTGAAAATGAGAAAGAAAAGATAGTTCCAATCTTCATAGTAACTTCCGACTCGATTCCCTAAAGCTGATGTCAATGGTGGGAATGGTGAAAATGGTTATCAAGGTTATTTGGTGATATCAAATTCGTATATTTACATTCTTTTCAGGCCCCTCTCCACTTGTTCAATACTAACCATCCTAAACCATCAGCTATCACTGAGAATAATTTCAAAATTGTTATCATTTCACTCAGGATTAAACGTTCCTTTGGTTTCAAGGTTAATCTGCTTTTCTCAATATTACCATCATTATTCTTATCTCCATTATTGTCACTATTCTCAACACAATCGTTATTCTCATTATCATGTCATCATCACTATACTATTTCTTTTGAAAGTTTAAAGCCATTTTCCTAATTCTCATGTTTTGCTCTTGTTATGATAGATAAAAATTCAGTTGACACAAGGCCACATCTAGTGAGCACTGAGAATAAGAGTTGAAGCCAGTGTCAATGGAATTTTTTGCAAGAACTATCAAGAACTCTGCAGCAAACATTTTCATCGGAATTTTTCAAAGTATTTTACTCATTTTATTGGTTCAAATGACTAATATCCTCCTCTTACATCCTTTTCTTCGTCATGTCCGATATATGATGGATTCATTTCATAGAGTGCTCGATACAAATTTAAGACAAACTAACATATGCCTAAATACAGAAAATCCTTGTAATCTCTGCCTAAATGAGAAATTTTGAATATAAAATTTTGCTAAAATAATGAAAAATTCAAAGTAAATTTATTAGATCTAAAAAATGAAAACACTAAAATGCAGGCATCGATCAAAATTCTTATTAACCAACATTATATGGTAATCCATACATTAGTAAATTAAAAGTAATATAGACAGTTTATTCATATACCCATCATCCCCAAAACTTCAAATCAACATTATCTACTCCCTCACACGTCCAAGTAAATTAATAATAATACAATCCACTAAGGTCATAAAAGGGTACCAACATAGGCAAAAGATTCAATGCCAAATATCAAGGTCAAGATCAAAACATCCCTCAGAAGACAATTCAGCATCCACTCAAAGATAACTCCTACATCTAGCTCACACTCAATGACATGTGACTTATAACCACCAGCAAAAACATACTCACTACTAAAAACAACAAAACAAAATAAATAACTCCTCCTACTCATAGTGACATTCACAAGACTCTCACCAAATTCCCCTAACAAGAATCTAAAAACATGTATCATTTGCCTGATGAAGCCAAGAGAGGGCAGAAACATAAACCTGTTTGTGTAGCAAATCCACTTCCTATCATATTTCCAGCTCTACTCTATAACAACTCTGAGTATAAAGTTGAATGTATCAAGCAATCCATGAAATAAATCCATCACATATCCGACATTGCTTATATTATGCTATATTGCAAACTTGATCTGTGATAGATATATATATATATATATATATATATATATATATATATATATATATATATATATATATATACTTTGCTGCAACTTTTCAGCTGCTGTACACACTAGCCACTTGTGGCCTTGGGTTTATGGTTGATAAAACTGCATGGGTACGTTTTAAAACAAATTATGACTGCATTATACAAAGTAACATTTACTCAAAATTGTCTCCTATACTTTGAACTACTTAGTTCAGTTTGTTCCGTCAAATAAAATATCCATCAGTATTTATTTTTATACGATGCTATGTTGAAATAAATCAATAACAATAACACCCATCAATTCACATATCATTATTATGCTTATTATTATAAGTACAATTATTGATTACTTCATTATTTTAGGTAACCCACCTTTTGTGTGCACATCAATTTTCTTTGAGCGCTTGTATGCACAATCACACACTACCGGAAATACGATCACGTTAAGTATTAGAATGAGTCTGGTTGAGGAATTTTAACATTTTTTTCTTTTGTTTTGGAGCATGAGTTGAGGCTAATCTTTTGTCTTTCTTTTTTTTCCTCTCAGACACAACTGAGATGAGAGACAAAGGCTAAAACAAAAACAATTGATATTCACTAATAGGCTGTGCCAAAATTATATTGAAACAATTTCAAGTTGCATAAGCATTCAGTACACCCATACTTTTGTCGCAGGAAAAAAAAATTTGCACAATATCAGATTCTTGAACACACTGACTGTTAAAAATTAGAGGGCACATTGAATAGGATACACATGCAGAAACTAACGTTTCCATGTTGACTGTTTATTCTCAGCAATAAGAAGCTAAAAAAGCAGGTTCTGTAATATTTCAAGTGTTCTGCTGAACGGGTTCTTAACTTGGTTGACATGTTAAGATCTATGATAAGGGCAGGAAAGAAAAAAAAGCTCCAATCCGGTGCCAGGGTGATGTAAGTGGGTCTGTTGTTGAACAACATTTTGGCCCACAGGCAAGAAATGTTCGGTTAACCAAAGTTCACCTATGCCAAAAATAAAATAACATTGCCGCTGATTCATCGCTTTGTGTTTGCTATTTGGCAGAATAACCGCACAAAGGTCACGCAGCACACTACAGGGTGGGCGAAAAGTCCTTGAGAAAAACTCTTTGCCTCTCTCCTGAAGGTGAAGGTAGCAGAACAGTTGTTGGCACAGAAAATGGATTTGGCAAACTGATTGAAATTCGACTGATGCTGTTCATGTAGCTCTAATGCCCTTGGGAAATACATGAATCCACTTCTCCCTTCACTCTATGCCATCACCAGATATCTCGACAAAAAACATTTTGTCTCTGGCATGCCAGAATGTTCGACTGAGAAGAGTTGGTAAGAGTGCACTCGGGGAAACCACTCTCCCGTGAGTACCACTGAGGCAGTAATAACAGTAAAACGTGATCTTGGAGCATTATTCCAACAGTTCTTGCTTCATTTGTACAATTTCTTAAATAGGATTCTGAAACATTTCAAGCTAGGTAATTCCAAGTCTCCTTGCTGACATTAGATCACAGCTGCTTTCATGTTTTTTGTTCAGTAAATTAGTTGCACTTGATTACAGTAGAGTGCCAGACAAAAATCAGTGGTGTTTTCACTTAGTAAATCACTTAAAAACAATGAGATGATGGGCCTGTTACAAGCAAACTTTGATGATCGCTAATTCTTTATTTTAAGTCAGTGTATGTGTGTAATAGACAAAATCTCTCATTGGATTAAAGGAAATAATGTTTGGATCATTATTACATGTTAACCTCGGAGGGATACATTAGCATGAAGAATGAAAATGGCGTGGTGTCCAGAAACGGAGAGAGGGGGGGGGGAACTAGTGAAAACATGGAGAGAGAGAGAAGGAGAAAGAAAGAAAAGAGAAAAGAAATTAGGGAAAACGTGGCAAGAGAGAAAATTAGGCAAGACACCAAGAGAAAGAGAAGGTAAGGGAGAGGAAAGAAATCGGGTCCAAATGGCAGAAAGAGATAAAGAGGAAAATGCACGAGAGAAGGCAAGAGAGAGAGAGAGAGAATAGGATGACTGTGAAAGGAGGAAGAAGTTGGAAGAGAGTGGAGAAGTAGGTGAGGAAGGCTAAGAGAACATCAAGGTAAATACAAATAAATGAAAGAGGCAGGTAGCAAAAGAACAAAAAAACAAATGAATGAAAGGAAGAAATGAAAGAAAGAAATGTAAAAAATGAAAAAAAAGAATAAAAAAACAAGGAAGGAAGATAGAAATAGAAACAAACTCATTGAACCCAAAATGACAATTATTGTCTGTTCTTGCAGCAGAATTACAGTTGAGTTCTTCCGACTTGCAAGCTTCCAAGTTAACAGCCATTAGGAGGAGGAAAAAAAAAAAAACCACTTTATTTTTAGGGTTTGCTCATCCAAAAATGACAGACAGGCACAAATTCCCTTGGGAAAAGCATGAATCTGTTTCCTCTTCCCCCAGCTATGGTAAGTATGGTAAATATGGTGAAGTGAGTTATGCTACTTATGGTGCTTGTGTCTTATCCATCTATTTCACATATTGCACACCCCTAAGAACTAGCAGAGATGGAGAAACTTTAGATTAGTGAAGCCAGGGTAAGGATAGCTGATGCTATAGCCGGCATAAGGGCAATACTTATTACATCTATTAGGGGGGGAAAAAAAAAAAAAAAGAAAAAAAGGAAAACAAAAAAAAAAAAACTTCCCCTTGTGTCATAATTCCATCATTTGCATCAACAGAGTACATGATATCCTTTTCAGTTTTTGGTGAGAAAAGAAAAAGCTACCCAGAGATACAGACTGATTATTCAACCAGAGTGGAAAAACTGGATTTGATAATCCTCAACAAGGAAGAGAAGACTGGGCGGAACATGGACATGGCTGTTTCAGCAGACCACAGAGTGAAGACAAAAAAGAAAATTTGATTTTAGTTCACTAAATGTCTATCTGTCATCACATAACTCAAGGGCAGCTAGAGCTATGGTCACCAAACTTTCTGTAGTTACTAATGGTGCCCTTGAGCATATTTTTAGCACAGTTTTTGAAAATAAGAGAATTTTCAGGTTTTTAGCAAAGAGGTTCATCTTACTTAGTAAGTATAATGCTAAACTGGCCCCCTAATTTGGGTCAGTCAGGCCAGCCAAACCAGAATCTTAATCCTTTTGTTTTGTTCAGCGGAGAATCCAACTCGTAGGTTTGGTTTTCAGCTGGTTGGAAAAATCTCCAACCTACCAAAAACTGAGGTCCTTGCCCGGGATTCAAGAAAAATTTGAGCATGAAAGCTAAGATGATCACTTCTGCCTTAAGTGGCAAAAGATAGAGCGCAACAAAATAAGCTTCTGCTCAGCGCCACAAGGCAGAAACCAAGTCTGGCATGTTGCCGTAGCTACTTATATTGCCTTAAATGAAACAGTGGAATGGACATGCACGTGTATCAGGGGCAATATGCAACAAGATGCACATGTGCGTCGTGTGGCAGTGAGCATGTTAAGGTCATGCTCGTAATAGCTGGAAGACATAGAACCATGCCAAAAACACTAGATTGGAGATCAGATTAATTAGATATTCAAGGAAGAATCAAGACTGTCCAAACCACTGCAGTTATGGTGTCTGCAAGAATATAGAGGAAGAGGCTAGAAACTTGAGACATCTTATGTGAACATACGCATGCATAAAATGATATGTATATGAGAGAATATCATTTACGGAAGATCAACAGCTCATCTTGCATTTCCTTCTCAACAGCAACAGAGTCCGTGTTCTTTTTTGGGGGCTCAAGATTATAATAGTAGATAGATCTTTGAGGACATTGCAAGCAGGTCAAGTGGATCAATTCAGTAGTAGTACATAAAAGCATACCCCACAACCATAACCTTGTAACAGAAAAAGTCAAGTTATCTTCGCAAATAATATCCCCCTGCCTTAGAGCAATGGTTGATCAATTAAAAAAATTGAAAAGTATGATCAATGACTGAATTGCTCTGCTCACCAATTGTTTAATGGTGATCACTTAAAGAGTCAAAATTTATAATAAAAAAAAAAAAAAAAAAAAGCATGAAAGCTGCCAGACACTAATAAAGGTACCAACTTAGCATAAACTGACATTATAAATATGACCCCCCCCCCCAGTTTTTTTTAAAAAGACATAATGAGTAAATATTTGAACTTTCAGCCCTCTTCGGTGCAACAGATAGTTAACTAGCTAAAATCACTTGAAAACCCAAGAAATCTATATTGACAGTTTAGGTCACCGTTTTTTTAACAGTGAGGAATATTCTATAAAAAACTGAAAATGTGAGTCGAGAAAATCTGTGACTCTTACACAAGTGTCTATTTGTATATTCACCACATGTGCATAAATACTGTCTGAGTCATTGTCATTATCCCACTAGTGTTTTTGAACTAGTGTCCTTATCTTTGTTTTTATGGTAACATTTTGACTAATGCATTCTTCTCTGCCCTCCTCCATTTCTTTGTCATCTTTTCTCTCATATGCCTCCCCCCTTTTTCCTTCTTTCTCTCACCCCTTGCCTCTCTCTCACCTTTCTTTCTTCTTCCATCATCTCTCACCCTTTACTGTCTCTCTCACTTTTCTTCTCTAGCATCTTCCGTTTCTAACCTCTTCTTCCTTTCTCTCATTTTTTTTTTTACTTCTCCCCCCTCTTGCCTCTTCTTTCTTGCCCCTCTATCACATCAATTTTTTTTTTCTTTTTTTTTCTTTTTAGTCTATTTTTATCCTTTATATTTACCCCTTGCCTACAGTTCATCTGAATATCTCTCCTCTATCATAAATCTTTTCAAGTCATAGTTTCTAGGAGACAGGCTATCCATCACAATATGTGCAAAATTCCTTCATTCACTGGGTACGTAGATTTGTATTCATTTTCTATGTAATTATTCAATTGCAGATAAGTCAAATAGATATTTAATTTTTTCCATAACTATTTTGAGGGACAAAAATAACAAAAAAGAGAAAAACTGAAAATGTTCTAATTATACTTAAGTAGAACAATGGTATCTTTCTTAGCTAAACAAGACTTATGATGAAGTTTCATTTAGCCAGAGGTCCCAATTACCCTGAAAAATCTCTTAGCAAAATATTCTCAATGAATTTCATTGAGTGAAAGGTCCCTAATTGCCAACACAAAATCTGTTAGCAAGGATATGACAAAATATTTTGAGACTACTACCTGAAAACAGAACAAGAAGAAGACACATACAGACTCCAACTCCCCTTAACGTATATCACCAGTCGTGTCTCCTTGCAAACTATTGTGTTATTGTGCAACATTTTCTTGCAATGATCATCCAACCATGCATCTTTAGAGATCTACTGCAAGTGGTCCACAATGAGACAATTTCAATCTAAATTGAACAGGAAATGGTACATAGAAGTGAATCTGGTACCTCTACAACAAAACTTACTTAAGATTATGCATGGCTATGAAAACCATTTCCACTATTCAAAAAGAAAGACATCCTTAAGAAAATCAAAATAACATATTTATTAGTATTTATACATTATTTAAAAGGTCGTCATCAAGGTTTTAGGGGCCCAATATCCTTTTTTAGGACAAGCTACTGGAATTCTGTAGGCTCAATTATTTACTTGACTAATTTCTATCCGACAAGACTTTTTGCAGAACTGGGTCCTCAGTGAATGAGGTATCTCAGTAATAATATTATTTTAATTTATCTTTCATAAAATGAAACACGAAAAAAAGAATTTAAAAAATAAATCTGCCAAGGAAGGAGACGAGGGAGAGAGAGAGAGGAAAAGGGAGACGAGGGAGAGAGAGAGAGGAAAAGGGAGACGAGGGAGAGAGAGAGAGGAAAAGGGAGACGAGGGAGAGAGAGAGAGGAAAAGGGAGACGAGGGAGAGAGAGAGAGGAAAAGGGAGACGAGGGAGAGAGAGAGAGGAAAAGGGAGACGAGGGAGAGAGAGAGAGGAAAAGGGAGACGAGGGAGAGAGAGAGAGGAAAAGGGAGACGAGGGAGAGAGAGGAAAAGGGAGACGAGGGAGAGAGAGAAAAAGGGAGACGAGGGAGAGAGAGAAAAAGGGAGACGAGGGAGAGAGAGAAAAAGGGAGACGAGGGAGAGAGAGAAAAAGGGAGACGAGGGAGAGAGAGAAAAAGGGAGACGAGGGAGAGAGAGAAAAAGGGAGACGAGGGAGAGAGAGAAAAAGGGAGACGAGGGAGAGAGAGAAAAAGGGAGACGAGGGAGAGAGAGAAAAAGGGAGACGAGGGAGAGAGAGAAAAAGGGAGACGAGGGAGAGAGAGAAAAAGGGAGACGAGGGAGAGAGAGAAAAAGGGAGACGAGGGAGAGAGAGAAAAAGGGAGACGAGGGAGAGAGAGAAAAAGGGAGACGAGGGAGAGAGAGAAAAAGGGAGACGAGGGAGAGAGAGAAAAAGGGAGACGAGGGAGAGAGAGAGGAAGGGAGACGAGGGAGAGAGGGGAAGGGAGACGAGGGAGAGAGGGGAAGGGAGACGAGGGAGAGAGAGGAAGGGAGACGAGGGAGAGAGAGAAAAAGGGAGACGAGGGAGAGAGAGAAAAAGGGAGACGAGGGAGAGAGAGAAAAAGGGAGACGAGGGAGAGAGAGAAAAAGGGAGACGAGGGAGAGAGAGAAAAAGGGAGACGAGGGAGAGAGAGAAAAAGGGAGACGAGGGAGAGAGAGAAAAAGGGAGACGAGGGAGAGAGAGAAAAAGGGAGACGAGGGAGAGAGAGAAAAAGGGAGACGAGGGAGAGAGAGAAAAAGGGAGACGAGGGAGAGAGAGAAAAAGGGAGACGAGGGAGAGAGAGGAAGGGAGACGAGGGAGAGAGGGGAAGGGAGACGAGGGAGAGAGGGGAAGGGAGACGAGGGAGAGAGAGGAAGGGAGACGAGGGAGAGAGAGGAAGGGAGACGAGGGAGAGAGAGAGAGAGGAAGGGAGACGAGGGAGAGAGAGAGAGAGGAAGGGAGACGGGAGAGAGAGGAAGGCAGACAAAGGGGAGAGAGAGGAAGGGAGAAGAAGGGAGAAAAAAAAGCAAGAAAAGAGGGAGAAAGAGGAAGGAAGAAAAAGAAGCAAGAAAAGAGAGAAAAAAAGAAAAGAAAAAAAAGGTGAGGGATAAAAGAAGAATAAGGCCACCTAAGTGGTAATTTCACATGCCCTGAATTTTTATGCTATTGTCTGTGTGATAAATGACACATGCAGAAAAATATGCACAAATTTCTGCATACAGATGTGCACAAAACCAACACAGTGACCCAATACTGCCTAAAAGTTGAACCAATCTATACTGACAGAATTCATCTTCCAAGATTTAGCAGCAGCAGCAGCCAACTGAAAATTTACAACAATCATTCCAACTCAAAAGCATTTTAAAATCAACCCCACAGTCAGCTAAAATCAGACAAACAGTCAAATAAACCAAAATCTTTCTTTGGACACAGATGCTCTTCTTCAATCAACTTGAAAATACTTTTATTTAAAAAGGAGATCTTTTCTTCGTTATATCAATGTTGACGACTTTCTATGTCCGTCTTCATTTATCAGTTGTTTATATCACATCTTCAACTCAGGCTGTCACTCTTCGAGTTAACAGTGCGGATCGGAAATGAATATTAAGTTCCACGTGAGATTCAAACTCGCATCCCTCCGACAAGGTTGGAGTTACGACAAAAACAAATATATTAAGATGAAATGAAAAGTAGCCAAAATCAATGTAACGAGTTACAATACTTCATGTAATGAAAGAAAGGAATTGAAAGAAAGAATAATCGAGAGCTTTCCCAGTTCTGAATTTCTGAGAGACTTATGTATTGTTTTTGATTCTTCTCCTAGACTTCATGTAGAGCATGGTGCTATTACCACACGATGCCAGTGGACAAACGCCAGGGTAATGCTACTGCATGCTCAATTTGGACGGCTCTACAGGGTTAAAGGGTTCTAACTGCCCTGCTATTTACCCATAGGTGGATTTATGCCTTTCCAAAAAGTATCGATATGAAATGATCATCAACAGCCTGTGCTGAAACTTCAACTACCCAACAATACAAAGACCAGATTTTGTTGTTATTCAATTAACATTTCCAACAGCTATCCTCATCTTTCTTATTTTCATCACAACATTTGGTTAACGAACCCTAGTGGCATTATTGCGTTTGATAACCTCCAAAGAATTTTGACTAGAACTTTATGTTCCATTCCTCAGGGGTGGTGGATTATTGTTTTTTTTTTCTCCCTTGCTGTCACATCTGGGATTCCTTCTGAGGGATTTCTGAACTCGAGGCTGACAAGATTTTTTTGGTTGTTTTTTTTCCCCCTTCTCACAGTGCCCCTGCTCTTCTACAGACTTGGTGTACTCCAACACTGCCAAGCTCAGGGATTGAACTCACAACTTCCCCAAAACTTCCACAGTTGGAATAGACCTACTTTTTTTAATGTCTACAAATTAAAAGCTACACTTCAATGTACAAAGGTATAAAACAAACCTATTCAGAAAAGGGTTCAACTCAACGACTCTTTCTTTAGACTAACAATGCTGTGATTTTGGTTATCCACGAGTAAAACCTTGAAATTTGGTTCTGTATTGTTAACTGGAAAAACTCAAACAAATAAGCGAGCTTAATCACTTTTGTTGACATTTTGCTCCATCTGATAAATCAAAAATGCTGAAGTGAATCAATGAAACTAATATCCTCACCCTAGTTGATTTGATTATTAGGTTTTAGGAGGTGGGCTCATCAACTTTCCTCAAACGCATGTCACTGCCAATGATTCAAGATTTTCTCCTAATCTTTCCACATTCAATTCACTTCGCAGTAATGCTTGACAAACTGATTTAACTGATCATTACTAACAAAGAGTAAATTGAATTATCACTGGATGCCCCATAATTAGTAGCCTTGTGCCGTACTAAGCTGAACATAGTAGATACTCTCATCTGCCTCTTCCCTGAGTCCCTATCAATTGCTGATGTCCATAATTTGAAAGTATAAAAGGTTAAAAAAATTCGGAAAAAAATTTGGAAAAAAAAAAAAAATGATGACAAAGGCAGCGAGAACATCTTGCCACAAACATATCTTGTCAATGACATCACGTATCGACAGTTCCTGTAATTACTGATGCTGTACTGAAAAGAGTAATTCAATTTTCCAACCTTAGTAATAACCAAAGTTCTACATATTTTACATCATTCAGTGAAGTTGGAGAGGTATATGTAAAACTGTGTCTGTCAATCTGTCCTCTGTCCGTAAAATACCTCCGAAAGTTCTCAATGAATTCCAATGAAATCTAGTGGAAGGGTGGAAGGGTGGGTCATGAGCCAATGAAGAGTTGATTTGGGATGGATTCAGGAATTCATTTTTGATAAAGATATATTCTCATCTTTTTTTTTTTCAAAAAACAAAAGAAAGAAATAATATATTCACTCAGGTCTGTCCACACAATATTTCCAAAGGTTTCAAATGAATTTCAATTGAAATTTCAGAGAAGGGTAAGCCATGGGCTTAGAGAAAAGTGACTACATTTTGGGATGGATTCAAGAATTCGTTTTTGATCAAGTTAGTGTACAGCATTGGCAAAAGTATCTGTTCTGAGTGCTTCTTAGTTTTGAAAGTGGTGATATTTATGCTAACTGTTGGTAAACATAATCTAGATTAACAACAAGTAGATAACATCTTAACATTTAAAAATATGGGCTTATGTAAAGAAAACTGAGGAACTGTGCGATATATTTGAAAGCTCTTGACCTTCTTACACTGACAGTGACTCAGTATTCGTAGATGGTGATGAAATTAAAAGAATCATTGTCCTGGAGCAACTGACAAGATATTCTGCTGATATGATATTACACCAAAATATCTCAGTTACAGGTCGTTAACACTGTTGGATAGTTTAACAAAGACTACTCTCATTGCTACAGTAATATCACTTCCTGCCACTTCTGTTGCGATGAGAGCTAGGATATATAAATGGCCGATTTGGTAAGTCAAGTCAAAGTCATTGAGAGTGCACACATCCTGGATATTAGATTTTACAGTTCAAGTTTGTTCAAGCTTTTCTATTTGGTTACAGTATCAATTGGATACAAAAACATTCATGGGAAAATAGTCGTGTCCAGTCAACATGGAGAATAATTCTTTACGAATCTCCGTCACTTGAACAGACTTATTGCCAATCCTTGTAAAAATCCCGACTACTTCTTTTTCATTGCTCATTTCTGAAAAGTGGATCGGACAGACTGATCAACAAAAAGCTTACAGTTGGCAGAAAATCAAACCTAACCTTTAAACCTACCCTCCATCTTTCCCAGATCTCTCTCAGCACCATATTTGACATTGTTTTTACACTAGCAGTATTTGTGGCGGCAATATTAACTTCATTTCTTATCAGACGAAGCATCAACCAGCCATTATTATTAGATTTTCTTTCATCTCAAGTTTATTATAGCAACTTTCTCCAGGCTCTCGTTCTACAGCAGAGATATTTCCAATCTGCTGCATATACTCATTGCTATAGACCGATGACCTGGGTGAAAATGCAGTAAAAAAGCAACAAAAGAATCAAGTTAAAAGAAACTACTAGTCAAATGATAATAATGGTGGATAATACTTCATCCAATAAAAAAAAAATAATGTTGCTGCTTAGTTGCCATATTCATGAATTCCCTGAAGATTAAATATCAATAACTAAAAACCAACTTAAAGAAAAATCATAATTCTTTTTAAAATTCATTGTATTACATAGTACGAAATTCTGACATTTGAAAATGAGACTTAACAGAAGTATTTCTTCATTTTATTAATACAGACATTATCTTCAAAGAAACAAAATGTTTCAGGAATTATTCCGACTTCAGAAAAAGCTTTTCACAATCTTTTTTTTTTCAAATTCAAACCAATGCGCAATAAATAATTGCAGAGGCATCGGAGAAGATTAAAATCCACTTACTGCCAGCTGAAACTGGGCAAAATATTATTATTTAAATGAACGCAATGACAGAGTTTTGAAATATGAGAAACCATTAATGATGACAGCAATTCAGCAGTAAATACTAACAGCCAATCAGATGAAAGGACATCTAAAAGGTAAGTTGAAAGGAAAAATAGGCATAGAAAGAGGAAGAGAAAAAGAAACAGCAAAAAAAAAGCAAACAAAAAAAAAACAACAAATTAGGTATAGTGGAAAGTGTCCTTCAAAAGAATTCTATGCAGATGAAATCTGTAAGGAAAATGCAAAAATGTACCGAAAAAAATACCAAAGAAAGAAAACCTAGACAAGATGGCTACACACGTGTTCCAAAATATTACTCATCAAAAGTTGGCAAAATGGATGATCCTGCACCCCGTGATTCTAACTGAGAATGAATATAAATCAAGAAAGGGCATGTGTATCTAATTGTACACATACACATCAGTGTGTGTTTTTGTAAACATACATATGTAAACGCGAGTACACACAGGAAGTGTAGGTGGCTTAACAGTTAACAACACAGAGAATGGAATTGGCAAACTTAATTCTAACTCTGGCTGGTAAAGTTTCTGCTGACTTTACACAAATGCCTTTGAGAAAGGTATGAATCCATTTCTCCCCACCCAGGTATGGATAAATATGATCTTATAATAGTTGGGCAATTGGAGCCTTTTAGCCCTCTAAAGCAGACCATCTTGAACTTCAGGTTATCATCCCAGCCCTGTTGAATCTCCATAGATCGTTCGAGAAATGGGGAAAAAAATCATTGCCCTATGTGTCGTGCAACATGAGAAGCCACTTTGTTTTGCTCTGCTTTACCCACATTTGCACACTTTTTCTTACGAGTGAGTTTACATATACATATATATATATTTTTTTTTTTCAATGTGTACTGGGAGTAACTACATTACGAACACTGGAGTCCTCAAGACTGCCAATGCTTTTAGCATTGAGTTTATGCTGAAATAGACATGAAATACCCTCCTAAGTCTCAGCTCATGAAACCAATCCAGGATTGAAATCTATCCATCTCTCATATATATATATATATATATATATATATACATACATACATACATACATACATATATATATATATATATATATATATATATCTCATACTAAATCAAAATACATACATGTGTGTGTGTGTGTGTGTGTGTGTAGGTCAAGAAATCTTATGCATTATTTTGAGTGAAATTTAGGTTACCGAGTCCTTTCAAGTTATGTTAAACATAAAAGCAATGATTTCAACAACAACTGAAGGAAATGCTGAAGATTTTTCTTTTCCTGTCTCCCACACAAATATTAAAGTAAATAATTGCTTTGAAATTCATCCTTAGTTTCTTATTTCCGCTAGTAACACAAAAGAATCAGTGACTCAAACAGTTTGAGATTGACACAAACATCTTGTTTTGGGGAGAAATTTCAAACTATAGTTTCTTTCAACAAAAACTTTGTGAAGATATAGGAATATGGACATTATATATATATATATAATCAGTCTTTTAATGTCCGTCGTTGGACATAGACCTTCCCCAGGATTTGCCACACTTATCAATCATGGGCGTTGCAGAACCAGTACTTCCTGAACTTGTCTAGCTCGTCTCTCCATCTAATATTCAGCCGGCCTCGGTTGCACATGTGATCTTGGGGGATCCAAGTCGTGAGTCGTGATGTCCATCGGTCGTCTAATATATATATATATAATATTGGACTCTGGTTCCATATGGAGACTTTAAACCCTAAAAACACATACTCACACAGCACACATCACTGAAGATGGGAATAAATCCCGAAACATGTCTGGACCATTAACATCTACAGATTAATAAACCTCACCCCCAAACACTTTACTCCTGAATCTGTCTCACTCTTTACAGTTCATATTATATATATATACATATATATATGAGAGACAGTATACATATAAACATAAAATGTGTGCATGTATCACTCTTGTATGTACATATATATATAGTCAAGACAAGTAAGCATGTATAGGACATGTATACATATATTATACACACATATTCCAAAATATGTATCAATTTCTTGGTCTTTAGGTATATTCACATATACATATGCAACGGTTAGCAAGCTTGTCTCGAGGATTGAATCGACAGTGTTCTTAGTTCAATCCTAGGGAATGCCTCACTATTGTGGCCTTATGCCAGACTCAATATAGATTGATAAATGCATACACACAAAATACAAGTTACAATTCAAATTGTAGGAGAGGAGTTTTCCCAAGTGCTTACTCATTGCTTCATCAACCATCATGGCATGCCTGTGACAAGACATTTCTTGTCAAGTTATCTGCTGATGGAAAAGGGTTCAGGAAGACACACATCATTGCTATCCCAAGGGTATATGAGGCAAAGTGAAGGTAAACCGCTTCATCCATAATTTCAACTCCGTTCATAAGGTCTTCACAGATTATGACTTGTACCAGTGCCACCCAGGTAGCATCTCAAAGAACCCATTTAAAGAAATTTATGAAAATTTAGAAAATTAAAAAAAAAAAAGCATGAAATCCCTGGTTTCCAGACCAAAGAATCAAATGAGTCAACTTTTAGGATTGAGAAAGCGCCACTGATACCATACTATAATTAAAAAGGGAGTTGTTCACTTTGACCTTTGATGGCATCCAACAAATACAATAATAAAAGACAAGGACTGATCATTGTGCTTAAAATGAAAAACACTGATCCTTGTACAATAATTACAAGTAAAGTGTAGCTAATTATTACTAATCATTACTAATCATAGGCTCCAATTTCTATTGCATGAATCAGAAAGTATCCCTTAGAACAACAGGACAAAAATAAAATAAAATGACAAAACTGGGGAGAAGTTTGCATGTATTTTATCTACATATACAGACATGATGATATATACATATACATAAAATCAAGAAGCGGATGTATAATCTGACAGAGTAGTTATAAATGCATTATTTCTTATTTGAAACTATTTGAACTGACATCTCGTTTTTTCACAGTGAATATGCCAGTTGGCCTAGACAGCATAAAATAGAATAGATAATTGAAGAAACAGGCTGCAGCAGGAATTTACCCACATCCAATAGCAGGCCATCTTAATGCTATTCTCACAATCTGAGCTGAGCAGCCAACCTCCAAGATGGAGGCCCAAATAACTGATTATATATATATATATATATATATATATAAGGATACATCACAAGTCAGTATTCTGACAGTTACTAGTTGAATTTTGATCCAACTTTGTCTGTGATATATATATATATATATATATATTTCAAGATCTCAACATTTTTTTAGGATACTTCTATCAAATAATAACATCATAAAAAGACAGATGGTCTTGACCTTCACATGACTCAACTCAAATATTTATTTTTTCAATATTCCCTGTTCATGGGTTGAAACTCCAGTGTCCCACACACATACCTCCATGCATGTTGGAAACTGGAATTCGATAGATAACGGTGAGACTAAGTTACTTGAAAGGGTCCCAAGCTCTCACCTTATTGACAGTCATAACAACGAGACAGGTTCCTACTAATTAGCATGCCAGAGGTTTTGTCATGAGAGGCGGGGGGGTATAAGCTTAAGAAATATCAAACATGCATATAGACACTGGATCCGTTCAGGTCTAAATTAGGTGTTCTTAATGAAAATAAACATTGAAGTGAGGACTTCAGATGAAAGTGACACATCTGGTTTTATATAAGAGAAGAGATACCAACCAGTGCAGGAGAAATCTGAGTTGGTGGGAGACAAATTTTAAAGAGAAAAATAATCAAATATATAAAAAAACTTCCGTCATTTCACTGACTCATTTCCCAATATATATGTGTATATAATGGCTCCATCACTGTGTCCTCGTGTTAAACATTGGCACAGCTCAATCAAATTTGGTATGCCTATTTAATGGACCTAGGGGAATCTTTCAAAGTAATAAGATTTTTTCAGGGTTACAAAGTGGTGATTCGGATCACCTCACATCCACATAACGTATATTATATACACACACACACACACAAGCATATGGGTAACCCCTGCTTTACAAAAGTTTGTTTTACACCACTTCTTCGCTCGTAAGATAAAAGGTAAAAATGAAAACCACATCTAATACTCATTTTGCAGCAAGCTGTTACAGAGACGGCACACTTCTAATTTTTCAAAAAAATGAAGAGCTTCCTTTAGTTCCAGGGCCCCCCTGTAAACCCCTCCAAACCCCTTTCACAAGCCCTATGAACAACTCTTGTTATGAACCCGTCCCTTCTCAAAATTACAAACAGTACCAACCATTATCCTTCAGAGTTATTTTTAGCAAACCAATGAATCATATTTCTATCCACTTCCTTTTTACACAGACAAATATACAATGAACAATACTGTCTTTTTTTTCTACTACATATGAACCTGTTAATAATAATCATTAAAAAGAGGTTATTATAGCCTCATTTTCAGCAAACCTTCAACAGTCATTCATCGCAAAGGCCAAAGGACTGTTACATAAGTTGAAAAAATGAACTTGTTCTAACCTTGATATATTGTCACTGAATTCGAAAAACAAATTCACTGACTCATTTTTGGCATAGTTAGGTCTGGGACCAAATATTCAGATTGTGGTTGAAAATTAACAAATAGAATAGAAAGAAAAATTCTAATATTTACCGAAAGTTTCAAATGCAGTTTTCAAACTTGAATAGTGAAAAATGTTTCTTACCTGGAAATAAAAACAAAACACAAACATTAACATTAAGTAACCAATAGTCTCTTAGATCAGTTATTCTCAATAATATCACCACCAAGGGGAACTGCAGTTGAGCTGAGGGGTGATAGAAGTACATTTGTATCTAACAATCTAAGAAAAAAATGATGCTAAGAATTGATATGAATGAAGTTAATATCAAAAATTGCTAAAAAAATTTTCATGATCCTAATAATTAGAACAAATCTGATTTCTACAGCATTTTTCAGAAATCAATTTTGATAAATGCTGATCTAAAATTTGTTTTATTTAGTTCCATCAAGACATGAGCACCATCTCATCAGAGAAAAAAATAAATGTAATTTCCAAATAACTGTATTTAATGCAAACCTGATGGTACAAATTTTTCAAGAATTTAAAGGACTGGTATAATCAAGATGTTACAGCACATTCAACATTCTTAAATTGCAATAACTTCATCCCATGTGGTTACATGTAATTGGCTTTTTTTTAATGAATTGTACATTATTTAACTCTGTACTAGAAAAAATATCCCACAAATGACACAAAATTATAGTCCAGAACTTGGAACATACAGACATAAACACATTCACTTTTATAGATAAATACAAACATATCAAATAGGCACCATCATGATTACCCTATTTATCTCAATGCCTCTATTACTCCCAGGACAACATGCTTAGCATTATTATATCAAAAGATATCTCCTGGTGAGTCCACATTCAGTCGGAGATGCCTAGGTCAGCTTCAAGGAAATTATCCTCTTTCAAAGGCCCATAACTATTTGAGGCCAACTCATCCCACCTCTCTAAATGCAACTCCTAAAACCAGACATTCTATATTTGGTAGAATAATAGACAGGAGATGAGGAGGTGATGTGTTGTAAACGGTTACCAATACAGTGAACGAGGTAGCTAATTTTGTTCAGTCCATACTAATATCTTCAAGAATTAATTTACTTTTCCTCAATACTCACCAAACTGTCTTGTCACTGACATGATATGATGGTTGACAGAAGAAAGGGTTAGTGAGTATTTAGTGGAGCAATTCTCTTATAACTACCTTCCCATTACTAAGGGAGGATAATTATTCGAGAATGGGTAAAGTCAAAATACTCACAGGAGAGCATAGTATGGCACTTGACCAAATGGATGCAAGTTAAAGAGAAAAATGTATAGCTCAGGCAGGTGTAGCTAATCACTAAAATCTCTAGACAACCTTTTAGTTTTCATCCAAAGTTTTAAACCACTGAACAAGATACTAATCATCAATTTAATGAGTACAAGACTAATTTTTGCTTTTAAATAATAAAACTTGATTTCAAGATAGAATTCACACATAAAATATTTAGCTGTGTGCATTTATCATGCTTACAACAGAGACATAACTAAGTAGAAACAGAACGTTGTAAGATCAAACTTGACAAAATGTATCTGTACTTAATTTTACTATTTCATATTCAGGAAACATTGAGCGTAAACAGGAAACTGTTGAGCAATACACTTTTTCTGTTATAAGTATAAAGCAATTTCAAAATTATTCAATAGTTGCAGTTATTTTTTGAGGGCAGGGGTAAACTAGTTATAGATAATTACTAAATTCAGTTCAACTTTGGAAAAAATGTTGATGGAAAGATTGTTGCAGTGGTCTTCAAACTGAAGTCAGATGGAGAAGAAGAAGAGAAGTCAGATGGAGAAGAAGAAGAGAAGTCAGATGGAGAAGAAGAAGAGAAGTCAGATGGAGAAGAAGAAGAGAAGTCAGATGGAGAAGAAGAAGAGAAGTCAGATGGAGAAGAAGAAGAGAAGTCAGATGGAGAAGAAGAAGAGAAGTCAGATGGAGAAGAAGAAGAGAAGTCAGATGGAGAAGAAGAAGAGAAGTCAGATGGAGAAGAAGAAGAGAAGTCAGATGGAGAAGAAGAAGAGAAGTCAGATGGAGAAGAAGAAGAGAAGTCAGATGGAGAAGAAGAAGAGAAGTCAGATGGAGAAGAAGAAGAGAAGTCAGATGGAGAAGAAGAAGAGAAGTCAGATGGAGAAGAAGAAGAGAAGTCAGATGGAGAAGAAGAAGAGAAGTCAGATGGAGAAGAAGAAGAGAAGTCAGATGGAGAAGAAGAAGAGAAGTCAGATGGAGAAGAAGAAGAGAAGTCAGATGGAGAAGAAGAAGAGAAGTCAGATGGAGAAGAAGAAGAGAAGTCAGATGGAGAAGAAGAAGAGAAGTCAGATGGAGAAGAAGAAGAGAAGTCAGATGGAGAAGAAGAAGAGAAGTCAGATGGAGAAGAAGAAGAGAAGTCAGATGGAGAAGAAGAAGAGAAGTCAGATGGAGAAGAAGAAGAGAAGTCAGATGGAGAAGAAGAAGAGAAGTCAGATGGAGAAGAAGAAGAGAAGTCAGATGGAGAAGAAGAAGAGAAGTCAGATGGAGAAGAAGAAGAGAAGTCAGATGGAGAAGAAGAAGAGAAGTCAGATGGAGAAGAAGAAGAGAAGTCAGATGGAGAAGAAGAAGAGAAGTCAGATGGAGAAGAAGAAGAGAAGTCAGATGGAGAAGAAGAAGAGAAGTCAGATGGAGAAGAAGAAGAGAAGTCAGATGGAGAAGAAGAAGAGAAGTCAGATGGAGAAGAAGAAGAGAAGTCAGATGGAGAAGAAGAAGAGAAGTCAGATGGAGAAGAAGAAGAGAAGTCAGATGGAGAAGAAGAAGAGAAGTCAGATGGAGAAGAAGAAGAGAAGTCAGATGGAGAAGAAGAAGAGAAGTCAGATGGAGAAGAAGAAGAGAAGTCAGATGGAGAAGAAGAAGAGAAGTCAGATGGAGAAGAAGAAGAGAAGTCAGATGGAGAAGAAGAAGAGAAGTCAGATGGAGAAGAAGAAGAGAAGTCAGATGGAGAAGAAGAAGAGAAGTCAGATGGAGAAGAAGAAGAGAAGTCAGATGGAGAAGAAGAAGAGAAGTCAGATGGAGAAGAAGAAGAGAAGTCAGATGGAGAAGAAGAAGAGAAGTCAGATGGAGAAGAAGAAGAGAAGTCAGATGGAGAAGAAGAAGAGAAGTCAGATGGAGAAGAAGAAGAGAAGTCAGATGGAGAAGAAGAAGAGAAGTCAGATGGAGAAGAAGAAGAGAAGTCAGATGGAGAAGAAGAAGAGAAGTCAGATGGAGAAGAAGAAGAGAAGTCAGATGGAGAAGAAGAAGAGGAGTCAGATGGAGAAGAAGAGGAGTCAGATGGAGAAGAAGAGGAGTCAGATGGAGAAGAAGAAGAGTCAGATGGAGAAGAAGAAGAGAAGTCAGATGGAGAAGAAGAAGAGAAGTCAGATGGAGAAGAAGAAGAGAAGTCAGATGGAGAAGAAGAAGAGAAGTCAGATGGAGAAGAAGAAGAGAAGTCAGATGGAGAAGAAGAAGAAGTCAGATGGAGAAGAAGAAGAAGTCAGATGGAGAAGAAGAAGAAGTCAGATGGAGAAGAAGAAGAAGTCAGATGGAGAAGAAGAAGAAGTCAGATGGAGAAGAAGAAGAAGTCAGATGGAGAAGAAGAAGAAGTCAGATGGAGAAGAAGAAGAAGTCAGATGGAGAAGAAGAAGAAGTCAGAGAGAGAGAAGAAGAAGTCAGAGAGAGAGAAGAAGAAGTCAGAGAGAGAGAGAAGAAGAAGTCAGAGAGAGAGAAGAAGAAGTCAGAGAGATAGAAGAAGAAGTCAGAGAGAGAGAAGAAGAAGTCAGAGAGAGAGAAGAAGAAGTCAGAGAGATAGAAGAAGAAGTCAGAGAGATAGAAGAAGTCAGAGAGATAGAAGAAGTCAGAGAGATAGAAGAAGTCAGAGAGATAGAAGAAGTCAAAGGGGGAAATGAGAAAGAGAGAAAAAACATGCCACAGTAGTAATATGAGAAAAAGAGAGAGAGAGATAGGTAAGGAAATGTGAGAGTGAAAGGTGAATGAAAAAAAGAAAGGGGAAAGAATTCAAAAGGAGACATGACACCAAATGATTAGATTGGTTCTTGTTATCCTCATCATCTCCATCATTCATTCCCCAACTTTCATTAAAAAAAAAAAAAAAATACAAAAAATAGTAATTTATAACCAATAAACCATTAAATCTTAAACAATTTGCATGAATAAAATCTGGTCAAATTTTGATCTTAGACAGAGATGATGCTGGAAGTTGGATCAATCTTTGATAGTAAGTGATATTAACATTAGAGAAGCCAAGGTCATGGGAGGGGCAGGTGGCCATTAAAAAACACTGCCATCAATAAATGCTGGAGCCACCCCCTCATGGAGCCAAGCCTTCAGAACCCCCAAATCTTTAGCTACATCTACCAGAGAAGTATCATTGTAGAAAAGAGCATGAGTTACCAGATGTCTTTTGCTACATAAAAATCAAATTAATATAGTCTTATGATCAAATTGAGTATTTCCAGTAATCAAATAACTTTATATCCATCATCAGTTAAAGCTTGCAGAAAAAATTGATTAAGGAACATATTTTCTTTTATGTAATTCATGTTGTATATCATATCATATCATTTGTCAGTAAGGGATTGTCATCTCGTGTAAATTTGCCCAATTTTGGTCTTGAAAAATAACCAAATCGCAACCTTGTTGCAAACCACAGCTCCATTGTGAGACACCCAAAACAATTGAATTATTTTTCTAAGAGTGCTTTGGGCCATTGAAATAATTCTTTTTTTTTGGTTTCCACAATGTTTCAGCAGATCCATTCTACAGTCATCATCAGTGTAGAGAGTTCAATCCTTATTAATCAGGCCTTTTGCAAGATAAAGGCTATGCTTAAAGAATAACCACGGACCTTTACTTGAGCAAAGGTGATCAACATTTTTGCCTTGTAGATCAATGAATTCACTAGTGTCATGCCTTCAATCTTTATTAAGAGAAGCACGAGTCCACGGAGGTCCAGACCCCCCACCGACAATTAGAATTTCTTTTTCAAATTCAGGTAACCATCCAAGTAATCAAACTTGAAAACAAAAATGAATTATTTTGTTTTTCATCTAACATGATGAAGCTGTCTTTAATCTTATTTTTTTACGTTAGTATTTATATGTTCAGAAGTAAATTTCTTTGATTAATTTTCTCTAATCTTCTGTCAATTCTAGCATTAAAAAGCTAGAACACAAATTTTAGTGAAAAATACTGGATCACATATTGCTTCCTTGTTTTTAATGTTTTTCTTTTCTACTTTATCTCTTTGTTGGAAACCAAGTAAATAAGATAATTAATTGACAATGTACCATCTTTGTATTCTTGAATCCACACTGGTAATTTACATTTCATTAAAACAATTAGCAAGCCTTCTTTCATTGACGGTTTCTGAATTCTTTTATGGAACCATTCCGAGGTAATCCCTTCAAAGAGTTTAATCAAAGAAGTGTGCGTAATGAAAAATAATGTTTGTAACTCTGCAATCAAGGTCAATAGCTTGTATCATGCTTACACGAGTTTATCCTTTAGATGTATATCAATTTGAAATATTAAGTGCGTGCAAAAATTGTCAGCACCCTTTTTTGGATATTGAAGATTGAATATTCAGTTGAAAACTTTTGCACACACACCTTTTAGAAGTGTAGACTTCAATTTTCAAATAGTTATTTCTTTCATTCTTTTCAGATACTAATTTTCTTGATGAAATTCCTGCTTTTATCTCGATTTTAAAATTATTCCATCAAAGTAAATTTGATATTTATTTTCACACAAGTTTTAATTTATCTGCTTCCATCCTTAAATTATAATACAGTAGACTCCAATTATTATGGCACCCTCAGTTATTTAAGAATGCCGTTATAACGGGTGGATTCATTAAGAACACTTATATTAGGTATAGTTTCACATGCTGTTCATGCGAACTAATCTCGAACAATCGTCTTTTGAGAATATACAAGCTAACATGCTATAAGACCGTGTCATTAAAAAGTGACATTAGAATGAGTGCCATGACGAGAGTTTACTGTATTTTAATATGAAAATGTGTTACTCATTTTGAACCATTATGAAAACTTCCCTTTTAAAATTAATTTTAATGAAACTGCAAAAAAAAAAAAACAAGTAACAATAATCAATCATTTCAAAATTCATTTTCAATGTTAGTAATTTGCTAAATACTGAAGATGATTTTCATCAACTATCAGAAAATCATGCTTTAAAAGTCGATAAGCATTTCTTGCCTCGATAGATATACTAGATATACTGAAGTGAACTCTCCAGGGTGCAAGCCAGGGAGAAGCGTATGGAGATCCGAGGATTCTAAGTCAACAGAACATACTCCCCCTCTTGACCTCACCAATGCAGTCCTCAAAAAAATTGGTATGTTTTGCAGCAGCTTGGCTGCAGGAGCAGCCAAGAGGGTTTCACAGTTGGCATACAACTGCCTTAAGGGCCTCCATACCCCGATTTGGAATCAGTTGAATGTCTCCTAGACTTGTTGCCTTCTTCAGCCCACTCTGCCCTGCTCTTTTATCCGTGACTGTAGGGAGAAAGGGAGGATAAATGCCTCTCCCAAGGACATTAGCATGGGTTAAACATAAACAGCCTTGATCAGAGTTTGAACTCTGTTCACCTATTCCATTTTATTTACCGTTAACCATTATGCCACTCACATCTCTGGAGTGACTGTATACTGTGACAGGAAGCACGTAGAGGAAAAATTCTGCATATTGTTTGGACATTTGATTAGAAAAACAGCAACAAAATCAGAATGAAATCAATAAGGTTGCACTGGGAAGTATCAAAGAATGCATTATCTTTCTGGGCCATCAAGGATTAGTGTTGCGTGGCCACAGGGATAATTCTACAGCAGATCCTGACAACAAAAGAGTAAACCGTCAAGAATTGATTGAATTTCGTGCCAAGACAGATGAGGTACGGATTTATTCAAATTTTGGAGGTTGTTCTTTCTGTTGTTTTTTTTTCTTGTTCAACCATTTATTCAAATCATCATTTTTCTCCTGATTACCTCAGTCAACAAAGTCGGACAGGAGTTATGCATCACCCAGGTTTGTTTGTTTGTCCACAAAATATCTCCAAATATCTTACAATGAATTCCAATAATTTCTTGTGCAAGGATAGGTCAAGGAACAATCTATCAAATTTTGGGACAGATCCAGGAATTTTTTTTGGCAGTTTTTCTCAACATTGCATAATAAGACGTTTCTTTTCCTTTTCAGATGAAAAACACAGTAATGGAATCATCAAAATGGACGTGCAGTACGATAACAAAATCGTAAATAATGGATAATTACATCAAGCTTTTGTCATGACATAAGCTTGGATCTGTAACTTGAGCATTCAGTTTTTAGTCACAATGTCATAGGCAGAGGTATGTGCTCTTTGAATGCTGTCTAGTTCAATAAAGTATTCAAATTACATACGGTGTATATTACACAATATTCAAATATATGTTGTTGTGTAAAGAAAAACAAAAAATACATTAATTCAAGTTACTTCGTGCGTATATAGAAATGCTCTACTAACATTATTAGTTCACCTTTAAATTTTCCGCTCTTCACATTTTGGTTGAATAAAGCTCAAGGTCATCTTTCTATCTTCAAAACAGGAGCTAAGGACCGTCACAATTACCCCCCCATCAAATTGCAACATACGTATCTAAGGCCACACAGAATGAAATCTTGACAGTACTGGGTGACATTATTCAGGAGTGAATAACATCTGCCAATATGTTACCCTTTTGTTAGTATCATTACTGATGAAATGAAAGATGATATTGCAAACACACACATCTTGTCATTGTTAGTCAAATTGCTCAAGTACTTTGAAGGTGACTTCTCTACCAATCAGGAAGTTCTGCTAGCTTTGATCAACAACAGATCAGAGGCGGACAGAACAGTTAGACAATGAGGCCTGAGGACCCAAGTAGCAAAACAAACAAAAGCCTGATTAAGATTGTACAAATCTTTATAGAAAAAGAGGATATAGTCGGATGAGATCAAGGGACCAAAAACTTTTTTTGCTCAAGGGCCCAGATCACTATCAGTCCTGCCCTGCAACAGACTATGTTCAATCCCAACATACTGACCCACTACACTCGCCTTGTGCCAGATATGCTGCACAATAATTATCTTGTCTCTTCTCCCTGTCAACCAACCCTGGCAATGTAATGAGCAAGGATAAGAAGAGAGAGAGAGAGACTCGACCTTCACTTTAACTGATATTCATTGATTAATCCTCCCCTCACAAATCTGAAACCAAAAAATCAAGTTACGGTAGTAGTAGACCACAGGAATAAAGACAGCAAAAGTAATCATAATGATAACAGATATATTGGTTTCATTTGCCTAAGCAAGTCATACTTAATTTAGATACATTCAACAAGTAATAAATCACTTCTATATACTTCAATTGTAGACATATGTGCAAGAATAAAGATGGAATAGTAGTTGTCATTGGTTCCCATGGAATTCCAAGCTAGTAGATATAAACAATATTCATTTACAAAAGCTTTTCTGAATTTACGAAATTAGCTTGGATGAAAGAAGTAGAAGAGACCCCCCCCCCTTTGATAAACTTGGAAATAACACAAAAATTCATCTACAATAAGCAGTGTGACTTTCTGTTTGTTCACTCATTTCTCTGGGTTGGTAATACACAAAAAGATTATATTCTGCTGATAAGATATCTCCTACTCATCGTTTGAAACGATGAACTCTTCTACTTGAACAAGTTCCGTCAGTTTTAAATAAAACCTCAGATGAAATTGATAAGACAACCATTTATTTACAATATTAATAGCTTTGCAGCGGTGAAGTCTTCAACCAAGTAAGAGTATGTGAAGAAAGCTCTTGAACTCCACAGAAACAAGGGTAGATATTTTCATCAAATTCATTTATAGCCTACAATATACAAGGTTTCTTTTCTTTAGAAAAATCATCTAAAAAATTCAAAGATATCCATGAATTTATTTCACTAGTAATAACTACTGAGTAAATAAATAGAGTGAATTAAAATACAATTGCTATTCTAGCAGCAGCAGTAGTGGTGGTGGTTGTTAGTTGCCACCATCAATAAAACAGATGTAATCGCTGTAAATTCTGCCTAGAGCCAATGCACTAGCTTTTCAAGGTCGCAGTCATCTTATACATGAAACTATTAAGGCGCTAGTTATACCCCTCTCTATTTCATTATCAAACTCTCCTTCTCCCCTACCCCACTCCTCTCTTCCTCCTCATTTTCAAATTCTTTTTCTTTTTTCCCCTCATTTCTGTCGCTTGCCAACCCCTTATTCTCGTTCATTTCCTTCACATCTTCCTCCTCCACCTCATCGACGATTACTTTTGAAAATCTGCTTCTTACGAGAACTGGAAATATTTTTCCATGTTCTCTAGATTTTCAAGAAATGTGAAAATTACTGTTTGTAATTCTCTGATGAGTCATTGTTGTCATTAATCCAGGACTTATTCAGATGAGCATTGTTGTTGTTGTTTTTAGTCACTATATCTTAGCCGATGAGTTCTTTAGCCTTCCTTAGGAATAAGTTATTTTCTCCCCTCTTCTACTTCTATCTACATTATTCATACCTGCTCTGCCTGCCAGTAGCACTTGCATTAATTCCTGGCCATTGCCAACCCCTTACTTTCTGATTTACAATGCAATGGTACGATAAAATCAATGCATTAACATTATACATATGATAGCCCTATTCCATCAGTAATTCATATATTAATTCCTAATTTTTGATGCACAACACAGACTGAGTGCCATAACTCGCAAATAGCAAAATTTGGTAATCAGTCATCAGATTTTGTTGTTTGGTAATGCAGAAAATGACTAAAGGTAAGTGTGGGAGAGGAAGAGTAGAGGTAAAGTCAATGGGCAATGATAAGAAAGACCCAAATATAACCATGATTATCATTCCATTTTTTGCATCCCTTGTCAGATTTTACCAAATCACTATACATCCAATAATTAGTGAAATGGAGTTCAGATATATTTCTTTAATAAATCCTATCCATGATACCGTAGGTTATATAAACAGCTCATTAGTGACATGTTGAGAAAATAGCCATTTTGCAGTGAATAACCATTTTAAAGACACTTTCTTCTAGAATCCGTTTTTTATAGATGATTTTGATTACCTTGCTGTTTTTATAACATTCCGGCAAGTCTGTTCATTTGCTTTCCTCAGATATTTATAACAATCCAATAGTTGTTCTCAAACACGGATAGATCTAGATTTGAACATCAAAGATTCCCGCAGGTAATTGAGGAGTCGTTGAGGTAAGAAAAATTGTTTACATATACGAAGTAGATCAACACACATTCTGAAGTTTACAACAATTACACAAAACACAATGTCAGAATTATAATCCAAGGTGACACCATGAAGTCAGATATGGCAGAACACATATAGGAAGGAAAGAAAGCACATTGCCTCATTTTAAACGTGATCAAAATAGATAAAGAACTCACTAGCAGGCTGTTGTAGAGTTACAGCTATAGTATACCAAAGACTGCATAATCAAAAGGTGGCTATCATTTTCACCTTGGCCATTTCTGCACATTTTTTTCCTCTGCATCCTGACCAGGTAGAACACTGCAGCTGACAACAGCAGGAGGACAATAGTCCTTCTGGCACTACTTCCAAGTCATCACTAGCGCTCATCGCAATCCCTTTCAGGATTGCTTTGAGTAGTTTACGATGGCCCCCATAGAACAAGTCACAGCCATTCCTCTTCTAGTGACAAGTACACTGAATGGAGTAGAAGGCTTTGCAATGAGACAACACCAGACTTTCACTTTCTGCTTTTGCATTTATACAAGGTTCCTAATGCTCAATAAAACGACAAAAAATAACCATGAGGAGCTTCCATAACTGAAAAATGATATTGTCTGAGTTTAGCATATGAACTGGGAAGACTAGCATCTGTGTGGAATAACTCACTATGTTCGACTGGATTTTTTTCCTGATTGGTGGGTCACCACAGTGAGCGAGAATCTTTGATGTTCAGATTGAAAACCATTTATAAGAGAGAGAAAAAAACATACATGATGAATTATACTCTTGAGGAAGGAAAAAAAAAACCCAGAATGGTCAAAACAGTGATAAGAATAAAAGGGTTGAGGATACTTGAAGAATAAAATATAAAAATATGTACAACTTTGATCTCTTCCTATCTCTCTCATGTTCTACCTCCCCTAAAATTAAAATCTGTTGGCATTCCCAAATGTTAAATCAAAAAAATATTCTAAAAAATTTTTAAAATAGCAGATTTGAAGAAAAAAAAAAAAAAATTCTTTTACCATTCCCATACTAATAATATTCTATCTTGTCAGTCCCCCCCTCCTAAACACACCTCAAACTATTTGCCTGATACCCCCTTTCTCAGTTACTAATAATCATGACACACTTTCTCATAAGTAGGAGGAATTTTTGCAGAGTCATATCAGAGACATGCTTGCTAAAGATTTATGGAATGTAAAACAAAACATGAGAATAAACTAATTCACACTTACAGACAGGAACCACTTTTTTCTGAACATTACATCGAAGTTGAATGTCTATTATGTCCATAACTCCCTCTAAGCTGTGCACACATACACGTTTTGTAAGCAGTATGCGCATCGAGCATCAGGATAGTCTGTTAACCAGCTTTATAGTTGAACGAGTTTTTATTAAACTATATCCAGCAACTTTAATGATATATGAATTGACGGGTGGTATTTATTTATTATGACATAACCTCATATAAAAATTATACACATTGATGATTTATTCAATAGAACTAACTGGATAGTTCAAAGTATAGGATAAAATCTTAAATATGTTACTTCATAGAATGCAGTCATATTTGTATCATATTTAAATATGCCAATACAGTTTTATTAGTCATGAAAGAGAGGCTGTGCCAAAATTAAATTGATATGATTTCAATGCGAGCCTGAAAACTGGAGGAGTTAGTGAAATGCCCCACTTCTGGAAGCTTTGAAAGATCTGCAATCAATTGCTCATACTGCCCCGTAGTTGCACAAGTCAAAGATCAATCATTTTCACTTCAAGGCTGTAACTGAAGTCAGGGTTCAGTCTTTCATAGCCATATTGTAGTTGCTTTCAGTAAGAGCTGAGGATCAATCAACGAAGTTGCATGGTTACTTGAACCAGAGATCAATGCACTTTTGTTACAGCTTGATTTGATTGGGGGATTAAATCTCCCGGAGTTGCATTTTTGTTTGCTTGGGCCAAGTTTCAAACAAGGATCAATGCCGATCGATGCCACCCATTTCAATATCATTCACGGCTTTCATAGATATCCCCTTCCCCTAAATTTTTTCACTGCCGTTTATGCCAATTACTTCATAGCTGAAAATAGTTACATGTTCCCCTACTGGTGCTTGGGCTCAGAGCATTTTGGGGGTAATATCGATGAAGGCCTCTCCCGTTATAATGCAGTTTGTGAAGTGCGGTCGGATGGTGAGCAACAAAATAGCTCAATTGGTCACAGCTTGGATATCCAAGGATAGATAGCACAAGAGATCAGGTCTCAGGATTCAACAGGTCAAAGCCAGGGTTTCAAACACTGATTTCCAAAGGCAGGCAGACCTTCAAAGCTTAAAGGATTTGTGCAACACAATATTTTTACCTCCATTCAAGTAAGCTAAACTTGGAAATATCGTCAATTGATGTACAGTAATACCCTGGCTATCAGAACCCAGCTCAGCACCGATTTACTATAGCTCTTTTTTCAAATGATTCTCATAATAAATTCAACATGGATAGTTCTGAAATAAATAAGAATAAAAGACAGCATCATGGACAGTCTCCGAGAAAATCAAATCACTGTATGTACACTGATTAATGTGCCATGTGAATGAGAATAAACACATACATACATTATAGTGTATCAGGTAGTGATATTTCACCAGTTCCTCAAAGTAGTTTACCAGATGAGATAAACAGCACTGATCCATTCTATCTTGTAAATGATGGACAACGATACCATATATTTTAAAATGATTGCTGACATAATCTCCTTGCTATGTTATAATGACACTGCACAGCGCCCTTGTTTAGAACTGCATTTGGTACGAATGTGTTTAGATTATTATTGTATCTTTTATGATGGTTTTGTAAAGAAAAGTTTCAAATTGCTTTTGAATTGTTGAAGTTAAGCAAAGCCACTCAGATAACGTTTGGTTTGGATTCTAGATCAGTCACCGAATTCTTTGTTTAAGAAAAAAATAAAATAAATTTTTTTTAAAAATCAGTTAAATTACCAAAAGACAAAATAGAAAAAATAAAAAATCCAAGTATCACATTTTTGAGAACTCAAATTAGCTAGAACCAACTGCTTGGAAAGAATTGTGTAATGATCTGTCTTAGAGTGTAGAATTAATTTTGCAATTTCAAATATCGTTCTTTTGAAGAATTAATGGTATTTTTGAACAGTGGGGAAAAGAACAATGCGCTATGCTACATTTTTGTTAGACTCAGAGATCAATTTCATCTGTTAGACTGCAGATGTTTGAGCCGAGAATCAATTTCCCAATTTTGAATGTTTTTTGATTTGAGGATGAATCGTGTAAAGTTAGAAGCTTGCTGTCTGAACCAAAGATCAATGGGTCATTGTCTGAATTGAGAATCAATCTGCATTTTGCATGAGCTGTTTGAGCTATCAATTTTTATTCTATTGTCTGAACTAAAAAGATAGAATTTGTTATTTTTTATAAAAAAATGTTTTTTTTCCAAGAGAACCAAATTTTCCTGTGAGTAATTGTTATTGAGCAAAACACAGCAGAAACATTTTTGAAGATAATAAAAAAAAAAAAAAATATGAGATGAAAATTTTTTTTCCTTAAAATCGAACAGATTTCTAGTTTATATTTTTTAAAATCTTTAAATTTTATACATACATACATATATGAGACGGAGAGAGAGAGACATTATACAAATATATAATACATACTTTATACACATGTGAATCAATATGCTATATCTTGACAGTTACTAGCTGAATTCTAACCAGGAATTTTCACTGTATAATGTTCAATTTAGGTGATTCATGTTCACAACTAAATTTAGTGTACCAACAAGGAAGGAGATTAAGAACTCATTGAAATACCAACAAATGTATGAGTATATATATATATATATATATATATATATATTAGAAATTAGAAATGGATATATGATTCAACAAAAATAATTATAAATGTGTTATATTAGACTGAAACTATTATCAAAGGAGATTAGGTGATACATACCTGGATTAAGATGCTCGTGCATCTCTCTTCATATACACAAACATATATATCATACACTTTATATAACATTGGAACTATTTGGAATGATCTCTCGTTATCACACGGTGAATGTATGATTTTTGCCTAGACAAAGTTCAACTAGTTATTTGGGCCTTTGCATTACTGGAAGATGATTAACTCAATGGTAAGAGTGATGCTAAGTTGCAGGTTCGATTTCTGCAGTAGCCCTATTTTCTTCAATTGTTTATTCTGTTTAGTTGTCTAGGTCAAATGATACATTCACCGTGTGATAACAGGAAATCATTCCAAACGAAGTTCCAATGTAATATAACATGCATGATAAATGTGTATACATACATGTGTGTATGTAGAGAAAGATCCACAATTATCCATAAGTATATATGATGTATCTCATTTCTTTTGACGATACAGTAATAGTAGTGATGATAGAGTTAGAACCAATTTATTACTGTTTAAGTGGCATAAGGGAAGGGCAGAAACTTTACTAGAGCAGTGGTGGCCATGCTATTAACCGACATTTATTACTATTGAGGTTGTTATAGAATAGAGGCAAAGGCTGAGTCGATAACCATAGTAGGAATAGTAGTTGTTGTAATGATGATAGAGCTAGAACTACCATTTAACAACACTTTCTTATAGAGGAAAGTGATATACTGATGTAATTTATCCTTTTTTTTTTCATTAGATGAAGAATTATTCACCATTATCAATTTTTGACTAGATAATTCAAGTTGCTCTTTATCAAAACTACTCAGTCCGTCAGGCCATGGCAGGTAGTGAATAGCATGGATCAGGAATAAAGGATTCTTACCAAGATAAAAGGTAAAGTGTTCCTCTTTAAAAAGGAAAACTCCCATTGGAATATGAACAGACAGTAACTAAGTTTCAACTACTTGCATCAGCTCAGCAATCTCTGCATGTTTCTAGTCTGGTTGAGACCAGGACTTTATTCAAGTTTTTATGACCTACCCCTAGGCAGGCTACAAGTCTAGAAGAGGGATACCTCTATCTTAACCACACAGCTTACTGTGTACTCAATTAGCTGCTCAGTAAACAGGGAAACTGGTCTTAATCATTTCATACCAGGAATAAAACAAGGGACCTTCTGTGTGGTGGGCAGACAAGCTAACCATGAGTGTACACACTATCACAGGGAGCTTATCTATTTCCAATCTTTACTGTTCACAGATGCCTGTCAGCAGTCAAAAATTAACCTATTGACTGCAGATGACAGAAATAACAGTTCTATGGCCAAACCAATAAAAATTATTGTGATTGATGGCAACTCGGCTCTGTCTGTGAGTCAGAGCTTTTATTTTGCAACACTCTTGCCACCTTTCACAGTTAATGGGTTAATGATGGTAGACAGACTTGAGAGCCAGAAATTTCAAGTTCAATCCTATTTTTCATGAATGAGATTTTTGTGGTTTGGTCCAATAATTCTTTGAATACTTGTTATGCATTTGAACAACCAAAAATAATGGGCAAACTCATATCATTAGCTGAAATAACTCAGTAGGCTGAGTGTTGGGCTGCAGGTATATAAAGGTTTCCAGGTCACTCCTGAGTTATTTCATAGACACGGAGCCCTGTTTTCGTGTTATAATTTTCAAAATATTATACTTTATTGATGGAAGAAGGATACGTCTGCCAATTATTTCAGTTTTGAAAAAAACATTTTGTCATCAGCTGTTATAGCTCAGTAAGTAGAGACTTTGAAGATCTGAAAGGCCTCTGACTGACTCTCAGATTCTGTTGATATTTTGATATTTTTATCATTTCTATCATTAAAAATAGTACATTTCATTGAGAGAGGAAAGATGATATCTCAGTTGGTGTAGAGATTCTATTATTGTTTGTGGTGCATTAGAATAAACATACAGGCACGGATTCAGAGGGTCAGGACCCCCCACCTGCTAGGACAAAACATTATCAAAAAACCATAAATCTAAATTAAGAACTTTTATATATATAAAAAAAACTAAAATGATAATTTAACCTTGAAAACAAAAATGTATTATAAATCCATTGTCTAATGAGACAATGGAGTGAAAAGAAGAATGTGATACCCAACCCCCAACACGAAATATCCTGGATTTGCCCCTACTATGATTAGCAAACTCCTTGCCATCTGCCAAAATAGCTCAACTAGTAGAGAGTAGGACTGAAGATCTCAACTTTGCGTGATCAGATTAATCCTTGGTTTCATTTTCCCCACATGTGTAGCAGATCAGTTTGCTGATTCAAACCGATGCAGTGCTTCGGCAATTATTTCATCATTCAATTTTTATTAGCTGAAGAATCATACATCATTATTAATTTATTTACTACCATTCACTGCCAACTCCAATTTTGCATAGAAGGACACGAGTCAAATGCCCATCAAACATTACTTCTGATCCGAGCTGTTCACTCACTACCATATACTTGAGTTGCAATGAAGAAAAAAAAAAAAAAAAAAAATAGAAAATTAAGATGAAAGGAAATAGTAAGAAATGAATAGAGGCCTCCCCCGTTCTAACACAGTTTGCATTGTAAGATAGACTCCGAAATATTAATCCAGCTACAAAATAGCTAAATACAGCTTGTTTTTTGTTTGTTTTTTTCTTCTTCTTCTAAGTCTTTCTTGGACCCCAGATCCCGCATTAACAGAGGGGTGGGCTATAATAATGATTCAGTGCTTGTCCAAAGAGTTAATAAGTCAATGGCTCACACGCTATCAATCACTCCAGAGTTCTCATCTTAAAAGTAGCAAACCAAACTGTATATGACTCAAAAATGCATATCTCTAATGAGTGGAGCTAGGGGTTGGAAGTGAAGAGAAAAAAAAAATAAGGGAGGGAGTAATGGTGTGAGGGGAAGGAGCCCTTGCTTCAGATGTACCGACTTACCCACCACATTTTTCTCGGGGGGAGGGGGAAACCAACCAAGAGGGAAAAGAGCGGTCACAAAGTGACTGAGTCACATGACCTAAGTACTCTTGAAACTTGGTAGGAGTGGGGAGAGATGGAGAGAGTGGAAGAAAGTACAGAACTTGTTTTGTTGATGGTCCTGTGGTTGCCTTCAGGGTGGTGGGGTCTGTAGGGGTTTGGCAGGAGAACAAGAAAGATAGAAAGATGACTTAGTCACAACTTACTTGCCAGTCAGTCTGGCCTGAGATAACTTAGCCAATTATTACTCCACCCTGATTCACCAACTCCCTCACCAATAAGTCGGGAGGCAGCATAAAATCTTCATTAATTAATTCCAAGACTGAAATCTGAACAGTCACCAGGCACTACACAAACTTAGTTCATAAATTTCAAGGGATGAGGACTGGGGTGGGGCGGGGGGAGTAAGTTTCTATACCTATTTAGTTTTGGAGGCTTGGTGGTACCCTACTAAATTTGCTAGGTTATAAGACAAAAGTGGGGGGAAAAAAAGGTTCGAATGCATTACCGGATCATTTACCCTGCAAGTTTGAGACCAGAAAACCAAGAATTCATGAACACTTGAAATATTTAAAATTCTCAAAATATAGACTATGAAATAAGAATAAACAATGAAAGAGTAAGGAACAAAACTGTTCATAGCTAATACTAATTAAGCCATTTGAAAATAAATAAGAATTTTTAAAAAGGGTCTGTTTAACAAATATTAATCCACTGATCTTCATCTGAAAAACAATTCAACCACTCCACAAAAATCAAAACAAAGAATCCAAGCAGTTAACTACTATAAAGCCCGTCAAATTCAAAACTAGAAGATTTTCTGGTAATTCCAGTTTTCTGAAAGTTGGATAAATGATCTGGTACTAAATAAGTACTGTTTGTTTCATGCTACTTCACTTTTTCAAAAGACCTCAAGATGCCATAGTTTTGAACAGTGTCTGTGAGCATCCGTATTTTCACAAAATTTATCCAGTGTATACGCAAGCAAGATGTGTCCTAACATATAAGAAAAGCCTAAGAAATCTTTTAAGAGTGTTATGTTTAGAATAAAACTGGCTGACAGAACGTTATTTTGGAGGTCTGGGGGCACTCAAAGAATGCTTCCCATATAAATAAACAGTAATTGCTTAATCGTCTCAAGCCATTTCAACTCATGAGAAGTTTCATAGGAAAAACCTGCATTCAACTGCACTTGGTGGGGGGGGGGGAGTATGGAAGGGTCATGCTGTATGGGTTGAGACAAGAGCATTGATTAATTGAAAAAATAAAGATTGGCTTAAAGAGTGGGTTCCCCCAATGAGAATAAACTCCCCACTATAATAGTCACAGATCCAACGGGGGGGGGGGGGGGTCCACTTTACCCCCCCCCCCCCAACTCCTGCTCAGGGAATGCACAACTGAGAAGAAAAAAAAAACAAAAAAAACTAAAAATCCCAGGTACTCAATATATTAATGTTAAAAACAGAAATTTATCATTTTATTTCCCAACTAATTCAAGTAAAATGTTTGTTACATTCTGTATAATTTTCTATTATTTATTGGTTCTATGATGAATTTCTTTGATATCTTTTTCTTAAAAAACTCTTTAGTTGATTCTAGCGCTAAAAAGTTATGACTCAAATGCAAGTTAATGCTTGTTAATAATAACCATGCCCTCTCCTAGGAAAAATCTTAGGTGTCCCCCCCCCCACCCAGTAGCGTTAACCCCATTAATGGATGACCGAACTGCTATGGTGGGAATTTCTAAGACTAACTCAATTAATTTCATTTTTATTGTAATTGCTGGTCAAACCATTCAATAGGAGTCAGGGCTTTTATTTTGCAATTACTATCGCACTTGCTACCTTCCACAGTCAACAGGTCAATTTACATTTCATTTAGACTATAAGAATTCCTGCTTTCAAACCGAGTAATTAATCTTTTATGTACTTCATCAAGTTAATCCCATTACAGCTCATGATGTTATAAGAAACTTCAAATATTTTAATTTAGTGTGAAATGAAAAATAATATGTTTAGATTACTGCAATTTAGGTCAATAACTTGAATTATGTTTACATAAGTTTGTATCCCTTCAATTTACATCACGTTCTTTAAAATAGAACCATTCACTTTCCAATTTTAACTGTGAAGCAAAAAGATCATTTTTAATAGCTCAATGGATGAAGACGACGTTGTGGTCAGTCCAAGTGGAGGACCACCCGAGTTCAATAGTATTGCTCAACTCTAACCACGGACTACAAGAGGTTTATCAAAGGTTCATCCTCAAAAAGCAGCACTGGCTCTTTCTCATTCGGTACAAAGAGTAGACTTCATCTCTTGAGCACACAGAAAACCTTGGTGTACTATAAACAAAAGACAAAAAGGTATCATTGACAACAGTGGTGAAGTACTCATTTTGAAGAGAGTAATCTATCAAATAGTCTGAATCGATTCTCTTAGTTTATTCATTTGTTATTACAGCCCCCTCTCCCTGTAACACGGTTTGTGTTACAACGCAGGTGGATGCTAGAATACCTAATATCACTCTAGCTCCGAAATAACTAGATTTAGCTGAGTCATCTCCCTTTGTTGTTTTTGTTTTATTGGGGACATGGGCCTTTCCCAGCAGCCACCATAAGCTCTGGTCTCTCCCATTTTGGTTCATATTCATCAAAGTCATCATCCCATTGGAATTTTTGATGCCCACTGCTTCACCAGTAATTTCTGGAGGTCCAGGTGGTTAATCAACTGCCAGGTCCATCTTTTGACTGTCATTCCTATCACGTGATTCGCCTAATTCTATTTGAACTTTCATATGGACACAAGTCCGCAAGGTCCTCTTGTTCTTTGAACTCGAGTGAATCAGTTAAAAGCAAGGATTTTTAATGCCGATTTTAAAAGCATGCAGACTGATCCAACACAATCTTCCTATCTTTACTTAAACTTGTGCTTGACCAAGCTTAGCTTGCTTACTACTACTACTACTACTACTACTACAATTGACACTACAGAGGTAAGAAAAGTCTTACATTTCTCCAGCAAATCAGACTGATCTTGATTTCTGTAGAGTTCATTTGATGCATGCATGCCTCTCTATAGGGTACCACCAAGTAAACCCATCACTCTTTTGCATCAGCAGGCTGGATCATACATTGGTGAGTAGAAGGTGGGCTAGATAGATGCCATAAAAAGTTTGAAATCTAGGAATTATCCATTGAAATATATTAAATTATACTTAGCCTCAAATGAATAACGCATGCTAGAAAATCATTTGGGCTTAACCAAAGATGCTAATTAACGATCCAAGAACCCAATTTAGTTGTGATTTATTTCAGTCAAAGCACTTTCAAATATACTAGAAAATCAAAAAGACTTAAAAAAAAAAAAAAAAAAAAAAAAGAAAAAGAAAAACAAACAAACAAACAGTAGGCGTAGTATTCCATAATTTACTCATGGACCAGTTGAAATCTTTCAGTCGGGCAGATCTGGCCTGCGGCTTTCAGTTACCTATCCTTGGCCTAGAGTTACCCACTTCCGACAACCAACTAAATCATGAGATAATTGGATCTGATTTTGATACCTAGGATGGTAGGTAATTCAGATTTTTATGGAAAAGGCAAGAAGTGACAATAGCGTCCGGTGTTTGTTCGGCAGCAAACCTTTAGGGATGCAGCATGCACCCTCTTCCTTTCTCCTACACTTAAGTCTCCTGCATCTATCATTTCAACCTTTCATTGACTCAACCTAATATACAATCAGCATTTTTTGTGGTCAGGGAACACTCAAAAAGATTTCCCCAATACAAATTAATGGTAATTGCTTCTTCACTTTTATACCTTTTTGTAAGCCGAAATAGTATAAAAGTAAAGAAGCATAAAAAAACTACTTCCAGATGGTGGGGGGTGTGGGGGTCGGGGGACCTGTAATTCTATTTCGGCTTTTTTTTTTTTTTTTTTTTTTGCATTCCCCCCTCTAATTTTTTTTTTTTTTTTTTTTTTACCGACTTATGAAGCTTACACCTAGTGTTAGGCCAATGCGAAACTCCCAGGGAGTATGAGGGGAGGGAGTGGGTATACAGAGGAGGCCACTCCCCCAACAGCCAATTTATGTGAGAGAATCCTACAGGTTTTATCCTACCTGAACTATCTTTTAAGGTCACAGTGAAAAATAAATAAATAAAATAAAAACACAAATTTATCTGACCTAAAAAAAAATTTCCGGAAAGAAAAAAAAAAAAAAAGTGTTATAATTGGGTCGTAAGACAAAAAACAGAACGCAGTTTCTGGTTGCTGGATTAAATAGATAATACTTTAGTGGAATGTAAGAAGATTTACAGGTTTTTTTCTATGATTTGTGCTAATATCTACTTGTTATGGTACAGACCAAGTTTGGCCTTGGTAATGAAACAAAAATTAAAAAGTCAGGACTGAAAATCAATAGCTTTTACTATTAGCAAGGTTACCTGGCATAAATCTGGTAAAATCTGTATAATGTTAACTAATTTCACTTGGCCACAGAGAATTTATCATAGAACAAGGGCCAGATTAAACGAGAGTGGGGCCTATAGCACATGTCAAATTGGGGTCCCATAACAAGTAAAATACAAGTAAATATCAAAAAATATCTTTCACTTGTATAAAAAAGTAATTATTTTCAATATGCTGAATAGCCAGATGTCTGACATTTTAATGATATTTTGACTGTTTTTGTTATGATCTTTGTGCAGTGGCTGTGACTTCATTTTCAAACACCTTTATATCATGTGTCATTATATATATATATCTCACACATAGATACCACATTTCCATTAACATGATAACACCAATTAAGAAGTGACCATAGACTAAAATCATTAACCTTTATCAGCCAGTGATTCATGAAGTCGAAGGTGGTTTCGTACAATAGTGATAGAGCAAGTGCAAAATTACTGAATCAGAATTGATTGCTTGCCAACATTTAGCATAAGGCCCCATTGCATATGCTACATGGTTAATCTGGCAATTGATAGAACAATGGTTACTAAATGCATCTTCTGAATCATTGAGAGAGAATTTGATTCTTGTGGAGTGCTTTTGGAACTACAGCATTTGGCCAGTGTTAGTCTAATCTAACAAATACGAGTTTTACCATCATTAATTTTTTACAAGTATTTTCTTTCATCTTTAACTTTTTAGTTGCTTTTTATCGCTACTTACACCGACCATCAGTCAACGGCAGTAGATAAACAATGCAGGTCGTAAATAAATAATGAAGATCAAGTTTTAGGCAAGAGTATAGACTCCACGTTGTTCGTTTTCTTACCTTGGAAACTGTCCACGTACAGTACTGCTCTACAGACTGAGCTACTAAACCTTTACAGCTGGCAAAACCTAACCATCAAACTCATCCCCTATTCTTCCCCATTCATTCAGAGGTAGATTTGTCATTTTACGTATACCAGTTGTAGTGGTAGTAATATCATCCAGATTTTTTCTTTATCAAATGAATCATTATCAAAAAAATAAATCTGCAAAACGTGGTTTGGTTCAAAAGAAGCTCTGATTAAAAATTGAATTTATAAAAACTTGATCGATATTGATTTCATCAAAAAATTACAATTGTTTACTCAATTTTATTATCAGAATTGTGCAATGCAATTTTTGATACAACCTGGCTTTAGATCAGGTTTGGATATTTTCATTTTAAAAAAAACTTGGATATGTTTGCGCTTAGCATTAATTTGATCAATACTAGAAATGAAACAATTTCCAGTCGTTCACATGAAACTACCAGGTCTTACTCCAGTTTATCTAACTGCTGAGTTATTGCCCTAAAAAGATTTACGGGTATGTATGAATTTCTACATGATCCCCCCACCCTCAAGAAACCATATATATATATATATATATAAACTAGAGGTCATAAAATATCTATTTGTGATATGTAAGCATCAATTTCATCAGGTTTTATCAAGAAGTAACTACATGCTTTCAAGTGGAAGAGAGCTTTGTTTAAAATGGTGGCTAGAGGTTATTTTCATTGGCAAAACTATTACCTTTGAGGAGAAGAGTCCATCGTGATGGACTAAGAAACAAAGGAGGAAAAAAAAAATATATCACAGTTCATTATGCAGATAGGTGTGGTTGGTGGGATAAATTGTACACTTTGACACCTCAACTTGAACTACAGATATAAATCTGTAAACTAAATCTGTACAAAATGGTAATAGAAACCATCTGAATATGACTTTCTATTTCCAACATTCAGTCATATACCAAATCCTCAGACTTCAGGCGGCCTATGTACATTCTTTATCAATTCCGATAAGCGTTGTCTTCTGAACACTTGAAATTGTACTTGTGTATACATTTGTTATGACAACTTACTCTTTCTTTTTACCCTCATTTCCGTCCTTGCACTTCCATTGTTGATTTGATGAAGTTCGTTTTATCATGATTGATAGTAACTCTGCTCCACCCAAGAGTCACGGATTTTATCTTGCAATGGACAAGAGATTTTATCTTGAAATCGACAAGAGATTTTATCTTGAAATCGACAACTATTACACTTGCCATGTTCTACAGATAATGCATTAATAAATCTGTTGTCTATAAGAGGGTCTCCTGTGCAATTAATGGAAATAAAAAGAATCTATCTTGAGGAAAGACATGAATCCACTTCTTCCCCCAACTATGGGTAATATAGCAAGGCAGATGCAGCCACCTGTAAGAGAGTCTATTGAACAGAACATTATTTTGACAGAATAAAAACCTACAGCTCAGCAATTGCCATAGCTGGTCCAAAGTCCAGGTAGAGGAGGAGGAGGCTTAGGCGTGATGCAAACAATTCCACTCCATAAAATCTACAGACAACTCAAACCGCACAGTGGTTACTGCCCTCTACTCTACAAAAAATCTACAATCCACCACGCGTTAGACAATACCATGCAACGCGATTTTTGTTCCAGGTTACTTAGTTTTCTGATAATTTATGCATGAAAAGTATAGAAAATGGCTATTATTCCCTTTTAACTTTTCTTTTGTGGTCTGGATAGTGATATTCATACGTAATTGTTCTTCTTACTTCATGTGATTAGAAATGTGAAAATTTGCCCATTGTCCAATTGAAAATAAGTACATTCCAAATTATCATGGTCCGGGCCATAAAAGCAGAGTTTGAAGGGAATAATTGATGTTTTCTATACTTTTTTTTTTTTTTTTTTTTTTTTTTTTTTTTTTTTTACACATGAGCGATCACAAAATAACACTTATAACCCAGGAACAAAAGGGGAAAAAAAAGGTTGCCCAATGGCATTATTGAGTTAGTCAGACATGTTAATACAAGTGGGATAAATGAAAGCCAGGATTCAAGACATTCAATCATGGCCATGACCGAAAAGCACAGCAATCGATCATTAATCAGAGATTGTCAATCAACAGTGATTATCCTTCATGAAAGAATAAGCTATAGATAGCTTTCATCATACAAATAGAGCAGATGATGATGTTTAGAAGACAGGGTGTGTGCACCTTTGTGCATTTGTCTGTGTGCACGGATCTCCATCAGGGCCATCAAGAGGAATTCTATTAGGTAATGCAAAACTTATATATATATATATTACACACACATTGTACAGACAACCTAGTCCTTCAGCAATTCTGTTTCCACCAGCTATAACCCTTTAGGAGCAGCTTACTATTTTCAACCTGGTAAACTAAATGGAGCGAGTATTTTAATAATGGACAGATATTGCCTTTGAAGTTTCAATACATGGCTAGACAAGAAAATTTCAGCTTGTCTCCCTTGGCTTTCTGGGATCCCTGAGCCCACCAAGCCTCACTGCAATGCATCGGCTGCACCAACCTCTCAGAGGCTCTGATCTTCCTCTGTATATGTTTTTTATATTCATCTGTCTGTGTGAGCATGTATATGCTTACTTTTCTGTACAGTATGCGCATCTCTTTGCATAAAATTGCCAGCCAACATTTTTGTTTGTATGCACGATGCCTTTGTATACATCTGTGTGTGAAGGTCCATAGACAAACAATGAATAAAACTGTTATATTCAACAAATATTCACATTTCAACATCATCTCCTTTGTCAATGCATCCAGCTCAACATTTGTCTATTAATCATATAGATTGAACATCATTCAGTGAAAATTTCAGGCTACTGACTTATTGTTGAATGTGTCCATGTGTATATCCACTAAGCGTAACACAGCACTAACTACAAGTACGGGGAACTTAGAGAGGATCATATCATTGCAAATTATTATTAATGTTTTGTTTTTCTTACTTCATTTTCATTCTCTCTTTAGCCATAAGCATCCGTGTGTCAGGATATGTAGGCAACAATAGTTGAAAGTGAAGAATATTCCAAGTTCGAATAAGAATTATAAGTAAAAAAAACATTGAGAATGATTGTTGATCAAGAAATTGTCAATGTTGTTGAGAGCAATTGTAATCCTTACGATATGGATGATGAAGCGGTTTTAATTGAAACTCTAAAAATCACAATAAGAGAAGCTAAGAATGTATTGCCTTCAAAATTTTTTCAATCAATAATCAATGTCTACAGCTTCTGATATTCAGAATTAATCAAAATTGTCAGAAAAAATCCACTCAACTGAAAATGACAGAAGAAATCAATTGAAAACAAGTGATTACTTCACTGATTAAAAATTGTGAATTTTTGTTAATGAATCTTGTGTAATTTTATTTTCATCCTGGTTTAGTCATTCCTTCAAAATTTTTTCATTCCCTTCATAAAATAAGTATAACCAAAAGTTGACATACACACACATATATATATATATATATATATATATATATATATATTGGTTTCTCATGCACATGTACACCTAACAAATATTTAAAATTAGGGGAACCTTACTTTGATTTGAATGTCCAACCTAGGAATAGGTAGGTAAATGATGGATCTATCATCCTGATGTTGGAATATACAATGAAATCAACATGAAAAAACGTTTTTTTTAGCATTTTTCTAAGGTTTGTAATTATTTGAATATATATATGTGTATGTGTGCGTGGGTGTATGCAATGCTCTTCCAATTCTGGAATGGAGCGCTTAGGTAGATGGGGAATTATGCATAAGTTAATACATATCGCTAAGTTTGGTCCAACTAACCATCCAGTTCAACATAGGGCAGGGGTAAAATGTCTGCCTCTGGGTGTGAAGCAAAGGTTTCGATCCTACCTTATGGTACCGGAAGGGATGTTGAATAGTCTTCAGTCACACTGAAGAGTTGTACAGCTATTTGTGGATGATGCAATTATTAATTACTATATATATACATATATACACACACATATATATATAACCTTTTTAATTATTTATAGGCTAAATGAACTCATTTAAAACAAAATTTTACAATTTCATTGAATTACTATTGCATTTCAAGAAAATAGTCATTGCTTCAAAGTCCAAAATGTATCACCTTCAACAACTTTTTGTGAATGATAAATAAATGTATCATTATTGGGATATTGATTTCATAGAAGAAAAAGAAAAATAGAATGTGATGACTTTTTCTTTTTCTGTCTATAAAATAAATATCAAGTTGACATGAGAAAAATCCAACTTGAATTGGGGAAGAACACTATTTTCTCAACTTTCCATGATTTTCTAATGAAGTGCTTTTTTCCACTCACACTTATATAAAATGTCCGTTGGTTATGGAGAAAATTCAGGTTAGTTGATGTGCATAAAATCATTGTGCCACAATCAATGTTACCTCTCCAGGTCTTGTCCTAAGCAACGCTGGGAAATTCTGCTGTATATGTTTGTGTTTGTGAGGGCATATGTGCGAGTTGAAATGAAATGTATATATGTGTGGAAAGTGTATACAATGATATCTTGAATAGTGCAGTTTTGATGTAATACAGTTAAGGTTTTGCTGTATAAATAAACGAATAAGTATACACTAAAAAAAAAGAAAAAAAAACCAATATAAGAAGATCTTGTATAGTGTGGTTCCTAACAGTATGGAAAATTCTGGAAGAAATCAACACTTATCAAGATATACGTGTAACTACTAGAAAATCAGAAAAATATAAACAAGTTCCTTCCAATACTGCCCAGATCTACCCTTCGAGATCTGACCTTACTAGCAAACATGATTCAATAATTTTCCATTTCCTTTTGACAAGACTGGTAGAACGAAAAAATAAAATCTAAATCTTATTTCGGAGAACTGTAAACAATTAAAAGTTGTTAAATAAGAATTCTTTTCAAATTAGTCATGAAGGTGTGTACTGGTTTTTACAGCACAAGTCATTTATTTCCACTTGCTTATCATGAAATAATGAGCAGTGGTTCAAATATACGGCACCAGTCACACAAGTTGTGCCAGGCGAAAAACATGTGTAAGGAATTTCAAGTGGAAACGTGCACAGGTGACTGTTAAGAGAAAAAAAAAAAAAAAAAAAAAAAAAAGAAGTTTGACACTTATTATCAATTTTTTCCAACCAAGATTTCCTTGGTCCTTGTTGCAGTTAATTAAATTGAAATTAAAAAAACAAAAAAAGAAAAAAAAAAAAAGCATACAGCTCTGGCAAGTCGCTCAGTAGAAGCTATCATGTGACTAACAGCATATCGTGTTGAAGGTGATCAATTGAAAATTGGACAAGAGGGTGGTCAATGAATAAGTTAATTTTCCAGACTTTTGTTGGATACAAAAAGTCTGAATAAAAAAAAAAAAAAAAAAAAAAAAAAAAAAAAAAAGGCACAAACTAGGGACCAATCTAGTATAAAGTTACATAGCAAACTGACCACCCTACTGAAAATCTACTTTGAGGAGAAAGTTTCAAGAAAGAAAAAAAACAAAAAAAAAAGTTTTTACTAGACATAATAAGGAGTATATATTGAGATTTTCTGCCCTCTAGCTCCATTGAGGTAGCATGTCATGTGATACATACATAGCCAGCCAGACTAATTTAAAAACAGAAAAAAAAAATATTCTGATAGTTTTGTTCGATGGTTTCCAATTAATCGAAAAATCAATAATTGATAATGCTTCATCAAAGTAATTTAGACAACTTGAAACTATTCAATTGCAGATCAGGAGGGGAGAATTTTGGCCCTATCCCCACTTCTGGTCAGGAAAACAAAATTGAATTTTTTTCCAAATATCTAGATTAAGTAATTTTGCAATAGTTTTGTTTTTCTTCCAAGATGTCTTCCATCTCATCCTTTAGAAATTTCATCTATTGGTTCAGTGGTAAATTTATCTGATCATTATCCCTTTTGTTAATTCCAATGCTAAAAAAACTACAACTCAGATGTAAGCGAAATATGCTGGATAACATCACTTCTCTAGTTTTATGGTTTCTGAATTCTCTTTTTCATATATATCTACAGATTTAGAAGTGTTGGCAAATAAGTATGCAGAACTAAAAATCAACTTCATACGTTATTGTTAGGGTGTAGCTGGAGATTTTTGGGACTTCTTGAGCTCTCACCCTCACACATTTAGTGCACGGTTTGCAATAAAATGCAGATAGATAGTGTACCCTAGAATATTAATGTAGCCCCCGAAGAGCTAGATCAAGCTCCTGAATTGTTGAATTAGCAACTGGTTATCATTGCTTGGTTGGTTTTCTTGAACTCCAACATCTGCGTTATAATGGAGGACATCTGTACAAGGAAGAGAGCTAACTTAGTGACAGCATGCAGATGATGTTGTGACCCTCGTCTACCACTAACAGCAGCGACACTCCAAATCAACAAAAATTCATCGACAAAGGAGAGTAAGGTGTAATTTTGCTCACCAAGAGACTCAAAGACATCAAAGGAACACTCAAGGTAAATGCGCACAAAGATAAATAAATGAATAGAAATAAAAATGAATTAACGCTCAGAAATGTTACATGATACTGCGGCACATGTCATGTTGAGAAGTCTCCACTACCAAAATCTCTCTTCTCTTTTTTTTGACTAATTAGTTGGCTGACCTGGAAATATTTTGAAACTACTTGGGGGGGGGGTCCATTAGTCCTCACCACACTATTATAGCTCACCGTATTTTGGAACGAACAAAAAAAGTTGAGGACATGCAGCAATATATATTCTAATTTCTACCCAAAATCCAATAAAGTTCTGTAACAGAAAACCTTTTGCTTTTTGAGGTCTTTGATAAACCAATGCTTTTTGCATACAATTGTGTCCATTTCATATCATTTTTTCAGAAAATGCAATGGATAAGGAGTATTGTCTTCAAGTGAAGCAGAGTTTCGACGAGGAATTGAAGATCAAGTAACAACAGAAAACAAAAAATTGATAAATACCCAAAATTGAAGTTACCAATAAAAATTAAGCAATGAGAATTATTAACAATAAATCAATGAAAGAATTTCAAGAAAGATCAATAATTATTATACAATTTGCAATTAATACAAGGCTTTTTTATCAGATTCATACCCATCTTGGCTCAAACTAATACCAACACTTGGCACAGGTAAGCCACTACAAGGTAGGTCAAGGGTTATTATTATAAGATTAGTTTACCCAAGCAATCAAAAAACGATGACCGTATCTGAATAATTTTGCAATTGTGTTTTATTTTGAAAAAATATCCAAACATTATCTACATTTTCTTGTTTATGAATGAACCCAGATCTTTTACACATTTGCACAGAAAAAAACAATAAGGAAGACTATTCAATGATTGGTATCAAATAGTTATCTCCCTTGAAAGATAATACAGACAGAAATAAAGATATACACTTGGTGTATTGTTGCATAAATAGACAAATGTTACAGACAAAAGATGTAGATATACACGTGGCATATTATGTAAGAAGATGAAAAGGAACCGGGGTATACAGAAAGCCAGAAATCTTAGACACACAGATAAGAAGGAAGAGAAGAAATTCTCCCAAGGGGGAAGTTAAGAATTTGGAGCTTCCAATTTTTAAAAAACTTTATGTTATTTGCCCCAAGAATTATTTCAGTTACAAGAAAAAAAAAAAAAATGGGGGGATAAGTTCATGTGAGGCAAGTCTTGAAGAGAAAGAGGTCGTTCATTAATTTTAGTGCATGGAAAGAAAGACTTTTTCATGACCTCAGTTAAGCTTCCTACTAAATTATGTAGTGAGCCCCCCACACACACACAAAAAAAAAGGAGAAGAAAAAAGTCTATTTGTTTACAATTAGAAAAACAGTCAAGAACAGTTCACATCATAATGTTCAACATCTTTCGCTAGGGGATTTCAGAACTTGTAGCTCACTGGTTATCGCACAGTTTGAAATGCAGAGGTTCTAGTGATTGGTAACTATTTATTCACTAGTGAATCACCGAGAAGAAAAAAATGAAGAAAAAAATATAAACGACATTTGATTTCCTATGAGATGATATTTTTTGGTCATTTCAATTGGTGTGTAAGAGAAATTTTCATTGGCAGAATTGTTACTTCTAAGTGAGAAGTTACCAAGAGATAAACAGAATGAACAAGAACCATAAGTCCAACAATGCATTCACCATCCTAACATCCATATCTGATTTGATTTCAAACTAAGCAGAACATCAGAATAGATGTTCCTCTAATTGCTTCACATTCACTTCCTTCTTTCATCATCTTTTAAATAATAGGACTGGGCTAATGTGAGCGAAGCACATGGTACACATTGCCCAATGGACAAGCATAAAAACCCCTGAAAGATACAATCTTCTTTCATCTTCAGTTCCATGCTATGTATCGCAGGGTCAGAAAAATCAAAGAACATATCAAAATGAAAGTTTTGATAAAATAGAACAAAACTGCTACCAAATGTCTTTGTATGCTAGCTGAAGATCATAGGGAAGAAGGCATCCAAGTTCCACCAGGGTTTAGTAGCACAAGAAATTTTGTGATGGTCAAGAGGATGTCGAAGGTGAACATTGTGGATGTTCAGATCTTCGTGCAAAATTTACCCAAGAGCCTCTTCATCAATGTTGAGAGTTTCAGCAATCATTATGATGCTGAGTTATCCATCATTTCAAATGATTTGTTCGAATTTTCCAGCATTCTTGCTATTTCTTGACATGCATAGGCATTCATAACAACCATCTTCGACATCCTCTCGTCAAGCTTTACCAGAGCTTTCCAAGCTGTGTGTCACAAAACTTTAGTGAGCCACCAATAATCTCTAGGTGTGTCGTGAAATTAAGTATAATTTTGTATTAAAAAAACTTTCGTGAGTCACTTTAACTGAAGGGATGACATTATATATTTGGTTTCACCAAACAAGTTGAATAATGCGTCACAAAAATTTATTTTCAAGTAGTGTCACCAATACAAAAAGTTTAGAAAGCCCTGATGTACACCATGTGGTTTGCATATGCATACTGTACTTCCACATACATATTTTATAGACAAGTCATTCACAATCTCTATTGCATAACAGTACACCCAAAAAATATATATGGCTTATGCAGCACATCTACTCTTTACTCCATTAAAATATGAATATACATTGGTATATATAAGGCCATAATAAGGGTGTATATGAAATATGGACAATATCCAACGGAATGTGATAATTATTGAGACATCTTCATAAGAAACTTATTTTTTACTCATGAGGACACGGCACTCATTACAAATCTAAAGCTGCTCGATTAGCAACCAAATAAAATCAGTGCTGAGCACAAATAAGTTTTTTATGAATTTCACACACACACACACACACACACACACATATGTACACATATATATGTGATTAACGCTCCCTTATTCAGGGTTGAGCATTCTCTAAGTGAGGTAACTTGTCCATTGTAAGCTTATGCAATGCTCTTTCAACATGGAATGGAGCACTGGTGGATGAGGAATATATACGATAAATGAATATATCGCTTAAATTCAACCTCACTGACCGTCCAGTTCCATGGAGTAGAGGGAGGATACCAGCCTCCGGATCTGAAGCTAAGGTTTCGATCATGCCTCATGGTACTGGATGGGATAATGGATAGTCTATAGCCACACTGAAGAGTTAAAATACAACAAAACAGCTGTCTGTGGATGACACAATAATTATATATAAATAAATAATAAATGTAATGAGTAACTGTTTGAACCGGGAGGAGTGTTTCTCTGGGAAAAATCAGCCATGTAGTTTTGATTAATAATAATTTTGTAAAAAAAAATCAGAAGGAGTGCTCAATGACTTTTTATAATAAAAACAGAGTTTTTAAAATAGATTTCATCAGAGCAACCATTAACAACAAGATAAAAGTTCTTTATGCTGTAAATTACTGTATTTAAAAAACCCACACCTAATTAATGGGACTTGTACTCAACTGGATTAGCATAGGAGGGACACTAGACAGGTGCACTTAAACTCTAGTAATAGAACTCATCATCAGTCTTTTAATGTCCGTCGTTGGATATAGACCTTCCCCGAGATCCACCATACTTCTCTATCGGACATTGCGGAGCCAGCATTTTCTGAATTTGTCTAGTTCATCTCTCCATCTTGTATTCTACCGGCCTCAGTTTTGTATGCGGTCTCTGGGGATCCATGTTGTGAGTCGGGATGTCCATCGGTTGTTTTTCATTCTCGCAATGTGACCAACCCATTGCCATTTGAGTTTTGAAGAATCCATCAAAAGATTCAAATGGTAATGGGCTGGTCATGTTGCGAGAATGAAAGACAGCAAATAGACATCGCAACTCACGACATGATAATACTAGTAGATCAGCAAATCTGTGGCAAACGTTGGAAAGACATGATACACGTTGAACACAGTCGAGGCTCAAAATACATTTGCATCAAGTATTTAGAAAGGTTTACAAAGCACAGTTGGTAGAGGGTTGTGGCACACTTTTGTGCTGTGGCAATTCGTGAACAACCAATATAGACCATAAGATCTAAGGCTTTGTTAAACTAATTTGTTGTTCCATCAACCAAAAATAAAAACTGGGGTCTATCAATGCTCGAGGCATATCAGAAATCAATGATTTGTTGGCCAAAAACCAAAAGTTGAACTCAAGTTCAGATTCAATGTATTTCCCCTCCACTCTCTCCTTTCTTCTCACTCTTTGTCATTCCATTAACCTAGAAAAAAAATTTTTCTTTATGTGTAGGGTCAACCAATACATGGGGCAGGTCAGAAATTGATTGTTTCTCAGTCCAAAATCGGTTGAACAATACATTAGATCAGCTTCTGTGTATTTTCCTCTCTAACTCCCCCCCCCGGGTCCGATTTTTTATGTCTCCCTTTGGAATAGGACAAGAAAACTTTTTTAATTTTACCCAATTTTTTCTATCAATATATATGCATACTTTGATATGTTTAGAAAATCTTTCGTTTTTAGATTAATGGAAATACTGCTAATAGCCAAGCCATAATCATTAAGTTTTGTTGTAAAGACACATGATTCACTTCTGAACACAATCTCCGGCTTAACTTGGATTATAATTGTCTTTCTAGACTTCTTTGGTGGCCCATCTCCAATAGAAGATCTCTTCCAATGCACAAATTAATAATTACAAAGAAAAAAAAAATATACAATGACGCATTAGTTTCTGAGATATAACTCGTGGAATAAACACTAGGTTGGATAGGAATAATACGTTTACGTCTTCATCTATATTTGCAGACTCATTTTATGACATAGAAATATTTTCTCATTTTTCCGCGGATAGATTCAACACTAGCAACCAGGAATCTCTCACTGAATAAAATTTCAGTTTTCTTTCTTACAAACTGCAAATATATATAGTTTTATACATCATAAAATGTTTGTCTAATTTGTTTTTCAACCTAAAAAGCTGGTGTCACCATGCGTGAATCAGGTCATAAAATACTGATTTCTTGGCCTTCAAATCGTAAGCAGGGTACATTCATCAGTAGATTCACCAAGCAATTTTTACTTATCAGTCCTACTTTATAATATACATAAGAAATTAGGAATGGCAAACAGATTCAGTAGCATGGTACCCAATGAAGATTGAACTCACCTCATAAATGAATTGAAAATTTTTAACCTTAAAATCAAGATCAACTGATACATGGGCAGAAGAAGAATTACCCAACAATTTTTGGTAATCAGTCTTACTTTATGACAAGCTCAGACTAGAACAAGGCTACAGTAGCGAGGCACAAACTCACCACATCATCATACTAGTATCCGAGACGTCTGCCACTCTTCATGCCCTGGTACGTGCCCTTCCACTAAGCAAGGTCACAAGTGGGACAACCATTGAGGATTGAACACAGTAATAATGATCCACTTGACTAGCTCCTTAACCACTGCTTCAACCTAATTTACAAGTGAATAATCTCTTATAAATGAAATAGGTTTCTATCTCATGCGTTGAACAAAAGACTGATATCAAATTAAAATTCAAGATGAAACAGGTTGCAAGGATAGAAGAACTAACCTATATACAATGAAGAAATGTATGCACGTATACTCAGTGATTACTTAACAACTGACCATTGCATGAGGTTTATATTCGCTAGATATATTAGTCAATAGGGCTGCAATGATTCACTGCAATATTTTTCACTTTGGGTGATGATCGGTACACAAAATTTCTTCAACAATACCAATTCTTTTAGCTCATCTAAAATTGAAAATTGTTTCTTCTCATAGAATGAAAAAAAACTTCAGAAATACATTTATCTGATATTTATTTAAAAATCGAACAGATTTTTTACCGGAGCTCATATTTTGATGACACTTCCAAGGAAGGTTAATTTCTTCTAACTTCATATTCTGATAACAGCTTTTATGTTGAATCTTTGCAACACTTTTCTTCAGAAGTTGTTTTTTTTTTTTCCAAGAATTCATTGTGTATTGAGAAACATATTGCATCGTAAATTAAATATTGCGTCACATATTTAATCATGGAAAAAATAACGTGTCACTGCAGCCCTATTAGTCAGCCCAAAAGGCAGTGCAGTGTCAAGATTGAAGTTTTTGGATCAATGGTTCGAAAAATCAAATAAAAATAAATCTTAGAATTACAGACCTTTCTTCATAGTTTCTATAAATTACCTCCCTTGACTTCCGATCTTAAGAATTACCTAAATTCAGACCTAAAATGGTAACACTGAAGTGAAGTGAAATGCTCCATTGTCGTAGTTGTAGTTTCGTATGGCGGACGGAACATTATTTTACATGATAATTATGGTAGGCTGCTCAACGTACCATGAAGTCTCTGACCCCTCCCGAACATGCACCTTTGAAGTGGGCATTACTATAGAACAGCTGAAGCACAATTTTTTTTCATCTTCTACCAGATTTCTCAGTCAGTTCACAGGTCGCAGAAATGAAAAAATAGTCAAAATAACGTGTGTGAGAGGATATGTCACTATAATCGACGACAGCCTGGAGAAAATTACAGGGTCTAATCGCAGTCCTGGGTCATTAAAGAATAAACGTCATGAGGACTAACTGAAAAGAGGACCGACCTTTTTTTAAAAGATTTTTTTTTTTTATTTCAACTTTAAATTTAAGATTGGAAAAAAGAAAAAGACTTTTCTTTTTTTACGAACATTGAATTTTTGGGAATTGCAATGAAATTATGCTTCGCACACACCAAATGTATAAACATTATGGAAGACTAAGGGAGGGAAGAATGGAGATTAAATTGAGGGGGTAGGGGCTGACTTGACAAAAAGAAAGAGATCAAACAAAAAAGTCATAAAATAAAATGCATTATCTGATCACTTCACATCACCATCGGAGACATTGACGATTAAAAATCGTGTTTTAAAATGGAAATTACAAGTTGAGGATTTCAAACCGAGAAATGAATTTCTGCATTAGCAAATTTCTTTGTGTAAATAAATTAAAAAAAATAAAAAAAAGCAGCTATTCTTTTCAAAGTGTTCAATGTTTTTTTTTCCAAATCCTGACTCGATAAAAGATCCCTAGTTGAAGTTAAATCGAATTAATTCTATGAACATTACATAAAAAAAAAAACGTACTTCTTGGGTACAGAGGGGTCATAGAAAAAGAAATTCAGAGGCGAAAGTAGCAAGCAATGTTGAAAAATAGTTTCGCCACCCTAGGGAAATTATTTCATGCCCCCTGATGGTCCTTGAAAAATGCTCAATTTGTTCGTTCTTTATTCAAATTCCGTAAATATTTCGTTAGAATTTTAATATATTTGGAAAATGCAAACACCAAAAATATTCTAAGATTTCTTGGGTCTTTTTCGTTGGATCCCACTACATTAAATAATTTAAGCTATTACAGCTCACCGCATGCTATGTTCACTAAATAAATGTAACCAATTAACACTTGAAAGCCTCCAACACAAATTAACCTTCGCCCTGACTGACTGACTGACTAACCCTGGTTTATTATCTCAATAGGATAATAACAGCAGAGTTACCAAAATGTCCTAACCTCAACTTTTTTAAAAATTTACATCTATTTAGCAAACGAAAATACGGCAAGCTGTAATAGCTATAATTATTTATTGTGGTGGGGACTAAGAAGAAAGGCCCATAAGTCAATTTAGACCATTTTTTGCATGACTGGGATTGGAAGTGGTCATTTCGGTAGAGAGAGGCGGGGGGAAAGCCATCAGCTTTTTTTCAACGAACAAGCAAAAAAAGACGAGCACTCAACAAGCAAAGCAACTAGTGACATCGGTAGGGTGCTGCGGAGGTGCAGACCGCACCGGGCTACACTAACTAACTGTATAAAACTTCTGTGCAGTGTTTCATCTGCACACACTTGTTTTCATTGCTGGGTGGTGTTTTTTATAGTCGTTGATTTTGTCACTTTTTCTGGCGCTCAGCTCCAACATCGTAACAATTGGTAGGACTTGTGAAGGTTTCTTCTCAGTCACTTACTATGTTGTAATTACATAAAGCTTTTACAGAACAATTCCGTTGTTTGAGTACTTACAAAAACTTGTACGACAGAAAATGTACAAGGCTAGGAAGCAGTCAAGCATACTGTCGTATTTCAAACCTTAGACATCAACCACAACAGACGACAACCTCGACCATCGATAAAGAGACAGGCACATATCGAGGAAGTTTATTTTGGGGTCTGGGACACTCGAGAATTTTCCCCATAATGATAATTGTTTATTCACTTTATGCCATTTCGGATAGGAACGGAAACCTGTAGTAATTAGGATCTTTCGTAAAAGCGAAGTGGCGTACAGTGAATTAAAAAAAAAAAAAAACGGAAGTCAGGTGCAAAGGGGACATTTGCCTTCGCCTGGATTAGGTCTCCTCACTGAAGGCGAGTCGGTTTTAAAAGTTGGAACCTTTATAGAAGAAGCTGGGTATCATGGGTTTACAATATGAACAATAGCAGCTTAGAATGAATAATAGTTTAAGCACTCTCTAGTCCCTTTCCCGACATCCAGCATTCGGGTCTTTATTTTTCAAGACAAGCAAGCACAAAACTATCTCCTTCGCTCCCCAAAATGATATTGTACCTTGGGAAATAAATAAATATTTAAAGGCAGATTTTCCTCAGTTATGCTTAAAAGCAGAAACTCAGCAGAGAGGGGGGAAGAAATGGGGGCTATTTGAGAAGCCCCCCCCCCCCAATTATAATTCACCAGCATTTCTACTGACATAAGAAATTTAAAGATACGTTAGTACAACGCATGTGTGGATTGCATAAATAAGAATTCAGACTTATGGGTTGTTTTTCACCAATATGTTCCTAATCATCAAATCTCACTAAATGAAGGAGGGCCCGTCAACGAGCCAAGACTCCCGTCCGGGGCCCCAAATCTGGAGCATATAGGTACGCCACTGGCTAGAGGTCGGATTTCGAGCTCAGCTGAGGAAGATAGCGCTATAAGAGTCGGGTAGGCTAGATAGGCGCTACAGTTTTCCTTCCCATGATTCATTCACCATAATGCGATATGAATAAAATGTTAACTTCCAAAGTAGAAGTTCAGTTCACATATTACATTTCTACTAATATCATTCAATGACAAAAACTCACTAAATGTTGCCCCCTCCCCATAGGAACCAAGTCTCCCGGGCCCCAAGTCTCTAGCTACGCCCCTGGTAACTTTCTTTGTTCGAAGTCTTTACTTATGTCTTTGTTATTGACACAAAGCAGGCAAAAAAGTTGGAAGTAACGGTTTTATCTTGGTTTAGCGTGGCACAGGGCCACTACAACTGGTCATATACTAATGTTCGAACTCACTACAGAAACAAAGGTCGGTATATTGCTATAACTGACCGGGGTGCGCTCACAACAACGGCAGTGTTGATTTTGGAACGCTATACTAAAAGATGGCTCAATCTCTTTCTCCAGATTCACAAAATCAATAACACAGCAAGAATTTGTATATTCTATAATACATTCAATCGGTTCAATCTCAATTGCTATTATGTCATATTTTTTCACCCCGCATAGTAATCGATATTTGTTTATCATTTATTGAACATTTAGTAATCTTTCAATAAAACACGTCGTACTGGCTCCCTTGTCCAGCTAACCAGTTGCTTCGAGTTGGAGTGTAATGAACTGAAATAAAAAAAAAAGTACAACTTGCTCCCAAGTCGATTTTCGTTCATTACAATATTCTATTTATTCAAGGAAAGGAACAAAAGAAAGAGAAAGAGCTAATCACGTTAACAGAATTTACAGGCTATTATTGTGTACACGGACTGATTGGTTTATAAATAGATCCAAGGTTCTTGGGTGGGGCAAAATGGGCTAATGATATAATTTTTTTTTTTAAATATTGAATTTAATCGATAGAGATTATTTGGATTTTGTTAGATTAATAAATCTTTGCTTATTTTGTTAAGTAACTATTCTCTCCAATGACACAAAGAGACTGACCGATGATCGGATACCTTCTACTTTTTTCATTCAAACACCCGTCTCTTTGAAGAACCTTGAAATCAATCTTTCTCTATCTCTCACGATCAATACAAATGTACAGAAAGAGACAAAGCAAGATAGGACAGACAAACCCACAAGAGAGAGAGTGACAGACAGGACAGACGGACAAGCCAACAAGAGAGTGACAGACAGGACAAACGGACAAGCCAACAAGAGAGTGACAGACAGGACAGACAGACAGACACCCAGGCCCACTAGAGTGACAGACAGACACCCAGGCCCACTAGAGTGACAGACAGACACCCAGGCCCACTAGAGTGACAGACAGACACCCAGGCCCACTAGAGTGACAGAAAGACACCCAGGCCCACAAAAGTGACAGAAAGACACCCAGGCCCACAAAAGTGACAGAAAGACACCCAGGCCCACAAAAGTGACAGAAAGACACCCAGGCCCACAAAAGTGACAGAAAGACACCCAGGCCCACAAGAGTGACAGACAGACATCCAGGCCCACAAGAGTGACAGACAGACATCCAGGCCCACAAGAGTGACTGACAGAACAGACATACAAGGCTGAAAAGAAAGCCAGAGAGACTGCCAAGTGAGATCGTTAAAGATATTTGTTAAAGTCTTCAAGGATGTTTTCAAGACAGGGAGAGAGTACCTCATTTAAGGTTATTTTAGGAAGTGTTTTCCGAATTTTATTTTATTGCTGAATTTGTCACTAAGAAGAATGCAAGAAAGATTATTAAACCACATTTTATCAAGTTTTCTTCTATATAATAAGTCTTAAAATTAATCCTTTCTTTTCCTCTTACAAAAAATTGCTATTTATGGAACAACCATTTGGGAGAATTTGTTGAAGCCCTGGTGTTGGGAAAAAAATGGATCGTTTTGCCTTATTTAAGGTTATTCATTTTCCGTTTAACCATTTAATTAGTTTGAGATCAACTCGAATTTTTATAACCTACAACCCAAACAAAAACCCTGGATAAACAGTTCGCGATATCCTGTGAACTGAAAGATTAAAAATAGGTTTGTTGAATTACATACTACCACCAGTGTTTCGTGATTCAAAGATTTATGTACGTTTTCTTCTAGAAACAAAGATATATGCAAATCGGCCTTGCGTCGCACCAAGCTAAGCTTTTGAACGTCGAAAGATTCGTGAAATCTAGAGCATTTTTGGTGAGATTTAAAATGTAACAGGTGTCCCATCATACAAATATCATTTTAATCTATAAAAAAAATTTAAAAAATGACCGGTCGTTTTCACGTCAATCAGACAAAAAATGTGCCAGAAGAGCCGAAAAGTTAAAAGGAGTACATTAGGGTCTCTTCAGAACTAATCTTTGATTATGTCATTCATATGTGTTCGGCGATTTTTTAGCAACCCAAACCACGGTCTTCGTGATGTCACTTAATCTCTTACAAAAAAAGTATCAAATCTAATAAAAATCTCTTGTTTCTTGAAGGGGGCGGGGGCATTTTTCAACAGCATCCACATTTGTTTCCATTCATGCAATTTCTAGAGAAAGCATTCAAAAAATATTTCAAAAACTAAAATCATTACGCTCTCGACTTGAGTTTTTTTTTTTTTTCAAGTAAATAAAACAAGTCCACCTTCAGTTAAAATAGCTGATAGAGATTTCTCTTTTACTAAATTCGATATCTGCCAAGTTATAATTTTGTAACTGGCCACCTAATGCTCCCAGCAACCACGATAATTTGGGACAATGAACTCAAGACTACGTGATCGACACTTTTTTTTTAAATCTCATTTTTACATCAAAAAAGCTGAGGGAGAAACTATAGGACATGTTTCATGGTTGAGGTCGTTGCCAATGCGGTCAGTGTTGAGACTAAGCAACAAAGGATTTCGAATGCTGATTTTCAAGGCAGTCAAGCCTCTGCACACTTGAATGATTGGCGCAACACAATCTTCCTACCCTGCATCTCCTAGTACTAGACTATGGCTTTGTACCAACGAAAAGCTTTTCAGAGAATTTTCTTTCCAAACAAAGCAAAAAAAGTATATCAGTAATCAAAGGCTAAGAAGTAGTTAGTGGGTTGGTTTCCATTCATAGAAACAAGGTTACCATAAGTGATTCTGTTCTGAATAGCTAGCTTTTTTTTATATAGCTACTTCACTCTCCATGTTAACGGCTCCAAGTCATTTTGTGTGTGTGCGTTTTTCTTTAATAGCCTTGAAAAAAGACTAACCGTGAATAGTCCTTTTCTTCGGGCAGTCATCTCTTTAGAGATAAGATGGACTAATTTTTGTACGGAGGGTGTACCGTCCAAAGACAAAATTAATTGGTGCAGTCCAGAATTTTCAAAAACGGCGGGGATAACCGTATGGAACTAATCAATTCAATCACACATTGAGTATCACCTAAAATACCTCAATTTGAAGATTGTATAAATTTTGGTATTGCAAATTCATGACTACCAATATATCAACAATGGACTAAGCGTGGGGCAGGGGAGTCTGGGTGTACAACACCACTGCCTGCCACAGACATAGATAAGCTTAGAATCTGGATGCCTGTTCATAGGTTAGATCTCCCCACTCCGAAATGGTAAGGTAAAGGGGGAAAAAAGGCAAGTTATCAATTGAGTCAGATAATGTAATGGATAAAAAATACGTACCTTACATCCGTACAAGAAACGCAATCTTTCGTCTAGCCAGTCCTCCACTTTTAAACGTTTTCTTATCAAAGACATCTGATGCTGGCCATACTTAGCCGTCAGGTACTTCTTTTTCTGTTCTTTAATCGCCTCCCGTTGTGTGTTAAAATTTACCGATCGGTTATGTGGTGATGTGGTAGGAGAAAGAGTTGAAGAGGTACGATGGGTTTTTGTGGTGCCCGGTGATGAACTGGTACCACCAGAGACTTTGTCCAAAGGGTACGTTGTGGTAGCCATTCTTAATTTTTTTTTTCTTTGCAATTAACTAGTTAGATGGCCGTTTTTCAAAAAATTGAAGAGTCCTTTTATACGGTTATTTCAAACTTAAGATACACGTGTTTAGTTTTTCTTTTTGTTTTCCAATCTGGTTTCTTTTCCTCAAAATAATAATAATATCCAGTCGTTACTGTGGTTCTTGTAAAATATCCAAAGTTGGGAATCCTTTGACATTTAAATTTTGAAATCGAAAAATCCACCGCAAATTAATTGTAACTTTTTTTTTTCTCTCTTTTGGTTTTACTCCCAGATTATAGTTAGTCCTATTTTGAAACAGTATTGTTGTGGTTACGTGTGTGCTTACAATTACGGAGACACCGAATTTATTATTCGGGTTAGTTATCTTCTTTTTTCTTGTTTACTAAAGAGAAAGATCTATTTCCTTTTTCCCCTTTCTTCCCAGGTATGTGTGAAAAAGTTAAAAGATCAGAGACGATCAACAATCTACTTCTTCGTTTACTCTGTTGTGAAGAAGAAAACTTGTTCAGATCCAACGATGTTGTTCTTTTTCCAGGTTGTTGTTAAAATCCACTTCGGTATAAATATCAAGTTTATATTTTCCGTGAGCTTCTTTTAACCTTTTTAGTTTTTCCTAATTGGAACGGTTTCCAAATTTTCCTTGAAGACAGACAGGGTTTAGTAGCACTGTTGTACAATATGTACATTGAGAAGAGACGAACAGATCTGTGCAGGTACAAGGAAAGAAATTGTTTCCTCTTCAGAAATTAATATCCATTCCAGATTCTTATACAGAGAAAAGACAAAAAACTAAATGAAAATAAACGAGCCTTAAATATTCAACTAAATTAAACTGTAGCAATGATTATATCATAGAATAAAAGGATATATATATATACTCATCTTTTTAAAGAAGAAGAGAGAGAGAATCAACCAAAGCAAGAAGACTTAGCGATAAAAACGAGGGACATTTAGCCGAAAACTGCCTAATTGAAGTTAATGACAAAACAACTTAGATAGTCAACGATTAGTATCAAATAGTTGGTCAGAATAGTACTAACTAGTAAATGCTTAAAACGGTATCATTATTTTCCATTTACCGGCTAAGGAAATTATTAAGGAAACGATGAGAGACTACTACTACAACATTTAGTGCCCCCAACAAAGCAGTTGTAGAAGTGCTGTCCAAGGAATCGTGTTGCTGTTTTTAATCCTGGTAGATAAAGATAAGTGTTGTAGATTATATGTTTTTTTGTTTTTAAAGGGGGAGGAAGAGATCTTGAGGCTGGTGCGCGTATGGTAATATTGTATATATGTATATCAGCCGCCTCCAACCCAACATGTGAATCCTCAGCCTGCCTGCCTCTGTCTGGCTAGGCCAACTGTTCAACAAACCCCGCGACGTAGTCGTCGACCTGCTCTTCGCCTTTTTTTTTTTCTTCTTCTTCTTCTTCTTCTTCCCTCTCCTCCCACTTTATCGTTTTGTCTCTCCCGTCTCTCTCTCTCTCTCTGTCAGCTCGCTTCCTCCCTAACCGATTTTACTCTCTGTCTTTCTCACTCCCCTTCTTTGTCATATGCGTGCTACAAATCATCCTGTTCTCAAAGAAAAAAAAAAGAAAGAGAAAAAAAAACTCTTTAAAAATTTTCCCTAGCCCAACACACAGACACAAGAGTACTCACACGCACTTGCCGTGAAGTTGTTATTTACCAAGCGTCGCTAAGTTTTGGCACAAGGCCACTAGGATGTGGATTTTGTAATAATTATCTATAGGACAAGCTTGCTAACCATTACACCACGACAAGGGCCTTTGCTATGGAATAGAGGTTAAATTCCTCCAATCGACAGCTCGTCAAAACGATTCTGATCCTCTTATTATACATCTACAATTTTTTTTTCAAGAAAGGACCTTAGATGAAGAGAAACACAGATATGTAAATTAAAGCACACCATTTGGATTTAAAGTTTGTACTTCTGAAGGTCGGACTATAGATCGTGTTTTCTCTTTTTTATCATTTAAAAAGAATTTAGGCTATATTTTTTTCTTCTGGTTTATTCTACGGTTAAATAAGTATTTTATGAACACGGAAAGCAAAAACAAAAAATTATCCCATATCAAAAATATTTCATAATTTCATCATTATGAAAATCTAACTTTTAATTCATTCATTTATTTTTTTTAAAAGAACGATTGTGAAATAATTCATAGAAATCGAAACTGAAATTTGTTTTCTTTTCAGAGTTGATATTTTAAACTTTTATGTTTTGGCTTGAATTTCAAACGTTTGGAAAATGAATTGTTTATGTTCTGGACAAAGTAAACTTGTTCAAATTCTGAAGAAAAAAACCTAAAAATATCAAATTTCTTTTCTGTTGTATTTTTTTAGTTTTATTTATTCATTTTTTTAGTAAAAAAATCTCAAATTATTCATTCTGTATTTCTTTCCTTGTGTTCTCCTCTTGGAGCTATGTATCTAAAATGACGAATTTCTAAACATTCGTCTCTTTCTTTTGTAAAACTCCAGTCCGAATCAGAGGCTGGGACTGACTTTGTTTTTCTATGATGATAACAAGAAGAACAATCTTCACCTAATTTAGAATGGGCAAATCTTCCCTGTTTGTCTATCTCTTCACATTAAACCACAATATATAAAATCAATATATTCCAACTATGATTTGAAATCCTGAGCAAGTAATTAATAGGCAGCTCTCTGACTGACTGAACCAAAACTGCACCTAATTCAGAATGGACAAATCTTCACTGTTTATCTATCTTTTCACATTAAACCACAGTATATAAGATCAACATATTCCTACTATTTGAAATCCTGAGCAAGTGATTGATAGGCAACTCTCTGACTGACTGAACCAAACTGACAAATATCAAATCTCTATTTTTCATATATACAATACAAAAGTAGCAATAATCCTCTTCTGGTAGAATATAAGTAGGACTGGAGTTTGACCTTGCAGCAACCAGGCTATTTTTTCTTTCTTTCTTTCTTTCTTTTGACTTGGGATTGTAACCAGAATTTTGGTGCTGGGAATTCATTCTTTGTTTGTACCTCCCTATTCTATTTTGCACTGCTCTTAGTGGACCCAAATCATGGCACACATTCAAGTAATTCTTTTCGATCCTCTGTCAACAAACATTTCACCTCGTTTGAAATGTGAATACCACTCGTACTTCTGTGTTTTACATTAAGCTTTCTCCTTTCAAACTAACGTTTTCCTGCCAAACTTACAGCAAACTGTATCTGTGTTTAAGCTACAGCAGTCAGTCACACTTTAGCTGCCGGCCACATGTCTTCCTCTCTTCCTCTAATCAGCATTAAAGAGAGGAAACCTTGTCTGTGTGTTTAATCAGCTCTAAAGTGAGGAAGAGTGTAAAACTTACTTCTTCACTGTGACATGAACGGGCAAACAAATATACGAGAAAACAAACTTGGTGACAATGGTCTTTATATGTGAAGATCCTGGAAGGGCAAGGAAAATGTCCCCCTCGCGTGTAGAATAAGATTAAGATTATCAGTTCTAATTGACTTGTGATTTCATGAGAAAGGTTAATAATCGTTTGATCAACCTGTAATCCCTCTGAAATTGAAATAAAATCAAATAAAATTGAGAAGTCTTTTCTTTTCAGACCAAGGATCAGGGAACACGGGTGAAAATGATTTCAGGACTTGGCCCAAGAATATGAAGGTCAGGTTTGTGAGTAATGAATGAAATTAAAAAATTTTATTACTTGCAGTTCATATTATATATTATAGAAGGCATGCTTGGAACATTGCCAAAGTCGAGATTGGAGCAGTTGGAGATAAGAGGGAAGATTGAGATGATGCAGACCACAGCACTACTGAGGTATGCAAGAATACGGAGGAGGAGGATCCTAGAAATATGAGACTCTAGTCATCAGAAATGGCCAATCAGCTAGAATGAACATGGCTTAAATGTTGCAAGAGTGGGGTGGGATTGAGACTGTATATACCACAGCACTACTGTGATATTTGAGGACAACATGAGCGGGGGGGGCTTGAGACCTATGGAGACTTACTGTTACTCAGTCGTCAGGAAGAGCAAACCACAGCACAACTGAGGACTGCATGGATACTGAGAGGTAGGCTGAGGCCTTTAGAAGAGGGAGGAGGTGGAGAAGGATTGAAATGTGAATACCACTTGTATCTTTGTGTTTTACCCTAAAGCTTCTTCCTTAAAAGCACCTCTAAGCATTTCAGCAGTTTCAGCTGCCGTTAGCCTCAAAAGAAAACAAAACTTCATACACTCACACATTCTCTGTTCTTTTTTTATCAGCCATTGCGAAAATCACTAAACGTACTTGCAAACACAAGAAAAGAAGACACTGGAAATGAATCAGTCAATCTAGAGCCCTGCAATATAGCAGACTGGCTCAGAATAGTGTTGACTCATGGCACCTAGCAACACAATATGCAAGTACATCCAGTTTGCATGCCAAATTCGTCTTTTTTTTGGTACCCCCCTCAAGTAAGTATGTGTGTCTATGTATATAGGTGTGAGTGTGCCTATATCGACAAATATACATATGTATGTGAGCCCAAACAGGGCAGAAACATAAACCTCATTCCATTTTATGTATATATATATATATATGTGTGTGTGTGTGTGTGTGTGTATCTGTATATATGTGTGTGTGTGTGCATATATATACATATATATATATATGTGTGTGTTCATGTGCTCATATATATGTGTATATATTTGCATGGTATATATATATATATATATAGATAGATAGATAGATACAAGTATTCATCAACAAGTCCATAGCCTAACACTTAGTTATTAGCTGAAATTTTGACTGTATATCAATTGATCTATGTGATAAATATTCTCAACTGAATAAAGTGCTTTGACAAGGAAGAAGACAGGTCTGGTTAATCACTTAATGGAAACCATCACATGTCGATCATCTTTGGCAACATGTCATGTTGTGAATGATCAATTAAAAAATTGGGAAAGGGGTGATCAATGAATTGACTACTTTTCTTGCTTTTTGTTGGATGGTGATAAGTAAAAAATCTAAATTAAAAAAACACAAGCATTAACAGCACATGAACTAAGGATCCAATATAGCATAAACTTGGATTGTAAATTGAAACCCAACCCAAGCCCTCTGAAATAACTCTTAGTTTTGTCTTGTTTTTAGTTTTGTTTTGAAGAGGGGGTTTGCTGGGGGGTATAAAAAAACAAAAAACGTATTTTCTGGACATAATAAAGAGTAAATGTTTTAATTTTGATGTGCCCTGTATGTGCAACACATACATAGATAGCCATCCAGCCAGATTCACTCGGAAACCAGAGAAACCTATGATGGCAGTTTTTGTTAACGGTTTTTGATTTTCGGTCACTTTTTCCTCCTTAATTCCCTTTTCTGTGCATTTAATGATGGAACATTTCATCGAAAAATAATTCCCGATTTTAGAAATGAGCTACTTGCTAACTAAAATCCTCAACCAACACATCTGACATACATTTTTGTCTGTGCCAGCTTTAGATTTGTTGAGGCCCTAATCCGTATGAACTTCAGAGGTCCCTATGGTAAAAAATTATGCCAGAAGGTTTCACAAGACTTGAAAATATGTATTCCTAATAAATTTTTTGAGGCCTCTGAGGTTTGTGAGGCCCCCAAGGCGTAACTTATTTAGCTTACTCCCGCCATCAATAAATGAAGGCAGTATTTCAATAATTTTGCAATTACATCATACTTGTTAAATGTTTAGATTGACTTAACCTGGATTTTTTTGTATATTTGCAAAAAGAAAAAATAGAAATAAGTAAGGGAAACTATTTGATAATTGGCATTTAAGAATTATCTCCCTTGACAAATGTTACAGGTAAAGAAAAAACGTGGGCACTCATGCATGTATGTAAAATAGAGCCAGCGCCTAGCACTGATATTGCACTCCTTTCTAAATATCTGACACTTTTACACCCATCTGTTAGATAACTTTACCATAATATCAGGTACTAAACTGATTTAATAATCTCTCCATTCTAGTGTTACTCACCATTGATAATCAAAGACTGAAGAAAATTCTTTTTTCACAATCCAAAGATAGCTCGTCTGACTTTAATGGAAACTGATTAGTGGTGCCCAGGACACGTGTCATACTACATACACTTGGTATATTACTTGATAAGTAAATGCTTCAATCACTCATACACTGAATTTTGTCCTCTCTTTCTTTTTAGTAAGTATTCATTAAATTCTATGATTGTCTCCAATTTCTGTTCCTTCTCATCCTATTTAAAAAAGTTTTATTGGATTTAAAAAAAATTTTTTACTAATAAATCCTTCCTTATTCTCTACCAATATACAATCATCACATAGACAAACCTTGGCTATTAAACAGTTGCTGCCTGTATTGAGGAGGTCAGAGGAAATTCTCTCCCTCCAAAAACAATCCCTCTTTTGTCAGTATTGAAGGCCTAGCCCCAAGAGTTTTATACTCCCGACCCCTATAATCGCCCCCGCCCCCAACCGTAGCCTGCTTAGCAATAAAATGACACAACTCCAAAAGGATGATTAAGAATATAAATGTAGGTTGTTAGGTATCAAATGTTGTTTTCTGTATAGTGAGATGAAGGATGACTGGTCTGGTTGGTCAGCAATAGAAACCGTCACGTGACCTACGTGTTGGGAGTGATCAATTAAAGAATTTGAAAAAAGGGTAATCAATGAATGAATCACTTCTCTCACCTCTTGTTGGATGGTGATCTCTGGAAAAGACTGAATTTCAAAAAAATAAGTGTGAACACTACCAAACACAAACCAAGAGACTAACTTAGCATAAACTTGCATTGTAAATTGAAACACCCACTAAATATCTATTTTGTGGGGGAAAATTAGAAAGAAAAATAGTAAGGAGTAAATATTTGAATTTTCAGTCCTCTAGTTTGATTGGTCCAGTGTGTATGCATGACATATGAGCAGGCAGGCAGCTAGACCAACTTGAAAACTGAAGAAACCAGTATTGATGTTGACAGTTTTGGTTGAGGGTTTCTAATATTTAATCAAAATATGATCGATTTAAAGCAATAACCTTTTCCCAATGATCTCTAATTATTATATGCCGTCTCTGTGAAATTCTTCAGGTTTGGTGGTCACATAATTAGTAAAAGCGTGAATCACGGCTATCCTTATTATTGGACCTTTTATTATGTATATGAAGTTAAAAATACTTGAAGCCTCTGTACCTTGCATAAATAAATCACCATAGCCTCTGTGTGTACCAGAACTAATTATCTCTACGAAAATTATCAAAAACAATCTGAAAAAAATAGATCTTCTATCTAAAATTATCTAAGAAATACCAGTACAAGGTTTTGGCATTGTTGGTCCAAAATTACCATTGAGAACCAAAAGAAAAGCACTTTTTTGGAGAAACAAAAAAAAAATGTTTTCAGATGGTTCCCCACAGAGTACTCATGCACATTTTCAAGGTTGTGATCCCCAAAATGTGACCAGGAGCATCTGGGGAGACACATACGCATATAGATAGATCGACAGACACTCTAAGAGAGAAGGATCTGCAGCCTACTTGACTGGTTGGTCTGGCCATTGGAGAGGCAACAGTAACTTAATTATAATCTATATGAGAAATGTCAGGTGAATATGGAAGATAATGCAAGATGTCATATTTCAATTCTCTTAGCTTAGATACAGTCAACTGAGAGGAGAGGGGTCTCTCACTGTCATCGATCATTTCATTCAGTTCAACTTTTTAACCTTTTATATTGCCTTGTGATATGGTTTCTGTTGAAGTCCTGAGGTCTCCATCCAGAAAGGGGTCAAACTGTTGTTCAATAATTCTTCATCATTAAGAACAGGCTTGAGCCTCCTTCAAGGTTTATCATTAGTATCCATATTTCCAGACCTAAACATATTGGACCAATGCTGAACAGTTCACACTATAGTACCGTTCACTTCAAATGCTTTGATGTTATCAGCAGGTTGAGCAGCATTATGTTCTAATTTGGAATCATAGTTGAAAGTGTAACTTCTTGGGTAGACACCATTGTTGTTAAAGGCTCAAAAACCTTCAAGCTCACATATCCCAGGTTTTTGAAAGGTCTGTTCATGGACATTCATTAAGTGTAGGAGGGGAGGGGCTCCCTTGGAGCAAAATCTCCCTGGTCCCCAAATCTCCAGCTAGGCCCCTAATCGTCATTATTCACTTTATTATTAGTTTTTCTGTCATCTTATTTTTGTTGCTTTTTATCAAAACACTCAGGTTGTTTTTACTTTCTACACTCCTTCACTAAGCAGTGCAGATTGGCATTCAAGAATCGGAGATGATGTCGACAATTAAACTTTTATAGCCTGATCAGTAAATTGCTGTCCATGTCACTCAGGCCTCCAAGGATAAGGAATACAGGTTCAAATCTCATTGGAAGATTAATCTTTGATATTCCTGATCCATACTGTTTATTCAATAATCATAAGATAATTGTTCAAGCAACCTGAGCATTGCATTAAAAACCAACAAAAATTGGATGAAAAAAAAAATAGGAAAAATAATGTTGGATGCTAACAGACCTATCATGATAACATCTTATTTTGATAACTACATTTTGGCTGAAGGGTTCTTTGGCCTTCACAAAGAATGCATCTGTTAAAACATTGTGATATAAACAACAAAAATATAGACTAGAATCCATAGGCATACAACCCAGGCAACGGGGACGGAGGAGCACCCTTCCCTTCCCCGAAGGCAAAATGTATTAAATTTCAGGCTAATCAGTGTGATTTGGGCCAAACCATTGAAAAATTTGAGCAAATCAATCCTTTTGTCTCTCTTATATGAAGTTCTCATATGCGTATATTTCTGCCCTTATTTCTGCAGTGTTCATCAAATTGTATAATAAATGTTTATTAGATCTGCCAATGTCTTTCAGTCTTTCTTTTCATCTTTCCATCTCCCTTTTTGTTTTCCCCATTTGTCTATCTGTCCACACACTATCTCCCTATAGAACATAGAAGATATAGAAGTGATTATTTTTGGGTATATCCATGCTCAATTACTCCCTCTTAAAGTGGCATTGGCTGAGGTGTGTGCTCTTTGAGTGCTCCCTAGTTTTTCTAGTTTTTGAATGTTATAATTAAAAAGCCAAACAGAACATAACAGATGTCAGCGGAGTTTCGCATCCCTGAGGCAAGATCTTTATCATTAGAAACCATAAACCAATTCTGTCACCAAAAGTGTCAAACTAGGTTTCTTCAGTTTTCAAGTCGGTCTGGCTGATTATGTATATATACACATATATATACCATGTATACAGGGCTGAAAATTTGAATCATTTACTCCTTATTATATTGACAAAAAACATTCTTTTTGTTGTTTTAAAATCTTTCTCCCCCAAATGCGGTTGTGGTGGGGAAGGGGTTTAGATTGTGTTGTAAGTTTATGCTAAATTGGTCCTTAGATTGTTCCCGCTTATTTTTTTTTTAATTCACTCTTTATCGATCCAACAAAAGACAAAAGAAGTAACTTGATCACCCCCAACACAACATGCTGTTGGTCCCATGACAGTGTCTATTAGATGGCTAACCAAACCTGTTTGTTCTTAAATTCATATACATTTTCTTCTACAATCTTGAGAGTTCTTTTAGAAAAATAAATGTTTTACAATTCAAAATGGTATAAAAACAAAGTAGCAATTATCATTAATTTATATTGGAATATTTTTTGTGCATTCCCAGACTCCCCAAAATGTTTATGATGGTATATTAGGCTGAGTCCTTGGAGGTTGGATTGATGGAAAGGACAAGAGTCTAGACAGTGGAAGAGAGAGGAAGAGGGTGCACAATGCCTCCATCACTGTCCGAATGCTGAACGCTATTTTCGATTTTTGACTTTTTTCATAAAACCCTAATAATGGTGTGAATTCAACTCAAATCGTTATGGATACCTATCTGTATAACAATTTTTCTTTCGAGTTTTAATTTGGATCAATGGTAGATTTTGCCATAGTCTTTTTCTTGGATGGCAAAACAAAATTCCTGCATTATTTACCTTTAAAATTTCAATAATCAAAAATAACTAATCTGAGTAGTTTTTACAAGCTGGACCTGTGGAAATTCATCATTACTCTTGCATATATATCCCAGCAATCAAAGTATATAATTTTGTTGAAGGAATTCATTACCTTTTGAATGTATCTATATTGACTATAATTGATTACTATTGCTAATTGTTTATATTCCTGTGGTCTACTACTACTTTAACTCAATTTTAAGGATTCAGTCGTAAATAAGCGTATCATAATAGCAATATAAATTCATACTTGTGTTAAAGTTGGTTAAGCGTATGAGGAATGCCAGAGGGTACTATGGCTGAAACATTTTGACTTTAACAACCAAGATGAGGACACCGGTTTAAATAAATCAGTGTATAATAATGATAATTCCTCATCCCTGAAATTCAAACAGATAAACATATCTTAAAACCAACAAAAAACAAAATAATTCTTGTTTTGTATCTTAGTTTTTTTTTCTTTTCTATAAACCATCTCATTACTTCTTAGACAACAACTACAGGATAATTCATACCAGCATACCATTTTTGTAAGATGTTCTGGTCACCAATTTTTGGTGGTATCATTGGTTACCAGTTTCTGGTAGTATTTTTAGTTGGGAAATGAATAGCATGATGAATGTTGTGGGAGACAAAGGATTTCGTCTCCTCATAGTTTGGTATGATGCTGTGACGTCACTGGAGATGTGGAAATAGAAAAGGAGATGTACGAAGATAATGTATGCCAAGTGTGAACATAGATGTGGAGATAAAACAAAGTAAAAAGCAACACATACAAGTATTTTGATGGACAAATAAGATGTACATTTAGTACTAAGACATTAATGACGAATGAAAATGAAGTACATATAATGATAACATAAATCTGATCGATCGCATAAAGAGATGAGATAGCAGAAGGTGGGAGCTTTGTTGACATTGATAGTACTGGCATCGGAGTTGAAATGGAGTTGTCTGAACTGCTTGTGAATCCATATGGCTTGGATTGTACCAAGGAATGAATATGGAAACTGGGTTCAGTGTGCGAGCTGAACTGCCAAGTTGTGTGTGTAACTTGGAGGCTATTCTTTGATGCTGATAAACACTGGATGGATCGACCATGAAAGACAGAGAACACAGAGTTATATCCATGCATGTTTCCCAAAGTAAAAAGAATTCAGGAGAGATTATCGTGACTATTGGATAGTAAAAAGCACTTGCATTTCATTCGTGATAGTGAGAGGTGTATAAGCATTTAGAGCACGTGGTGATGACATGGTTGCGTAGCTGATAGCTGTGTGTATGAGAGGGTTCTTGACATTGGTAAAGTGAAATGGGCAAAGTTAGTACAGAAATAGGTCACGGTGGAAAAATAGTCAAGATCAGATCGGCCAGACGGTCGGCAAAATGATAACGATCTTAGGGAGAATTAAAGAGAGAGAAAGAGTAGCTGGCAACAAGTGCCAGGGCCAAAAGTGTAACCAACAAGGAGTGCTGGCACCAATGAGAAATTGACCACGTGCGTCCAGGGCTTTTATAGGCGTCATTGTAGGAAGTGACGTTTTCAATATCTACCTAAAAGATGGGTTTCATATTTAATTCCTTAGTAAAGGTATAGGGAGGCTACACCATTATCAGTGCAGTTAATTTGTTCCAAAATTTTCTATACGGTTATAATTTGACTAGGGCAGTGTCCATTCTAAAGTTGGACATTTGGAGGGGGTCAGGTTTGATGGTGTGTTGAACAGCCTGCCATAATAGACATGTGAAATAATTTACAGACCATCATACAAAACTATGGCTTCAAAGTATTTCAGATACATCTGTTCAGTGTTGCCAATTTAAATGTTTCATATTCAAATCCAGGTTTACAAATTTAAATAAAAGATCTATAATCAGTGATTTTTCTTGTATTTTTATTAGATTTCTCAAGAACTACTGATCCTGAAAACTCAATACTCTACACTGCAATGCCTTCTGTGCTTACAAGAATATCTGGTAAATTTCAACTTCATATGATAGCCAGTTGTTGAGTAACTGCGGTGCATTATATATCTCGAGAACTATCGATCCGAACAACTTCAAACTCTACGTTGCAATGCCCGGTGTACTGACTAATATGACTGCCAAATGTCAGATCTGTACATTGGCTTGTTGACAGGTAATTACAGTAAAAACACACAATAATAAAAGCAATAATCACTCACTTATAACTATAACAGACCAGTTTGATCATTGTTGATGGGTTTAAGTTATTCATATATTCTGATATTCATAAGTATGTATCTATCTATTTATCTGGACATTACCTAGCCCTAACTGTTCAAAGAAATAACTTGTAATTTTTGCCTCCCGCCCAAATGAGCAAGTTAAATGTTTTTTCTGTTTTTTTTCTGATTTCCCATCCTTTTAAATGGGGGTTCAATTTACAAAGGAAGTTTATGACAAATTGGTCCCTTAGTTTACATCCATGTTTTTTTTAATCATTAATTCATGATTCAAACCATACTGGTAGTATTTTCATCAAGGTAACTCAATTTTACCACCACCATTGCCTAATTTACCGGGTAAAAAGCAGCATATGTGGGTGGCAGTGATTCATAATTTCCCTTGGAATGCTAGTTTACCTTCTTCTCTGATGAAAAAACAAATTGTAAGGAGGTTTAAACTTGAAATAATGAGATGCTGATGTTATTAATAGCAACAATTTTAATGGTGACAGAAATTTTTTGAAATACTGTTGCATCATCCTTACTATAATTTAATTTGATCTCATTCTACAGAAAAAAAATAATACTTCCTCATTCTCTCTCTCAATCTCTATTTTACTGTCTCTCATTCTCTTTTTCGCTCTCTCTCTTTCGATCTCACTCTCACTATATTTCTCTCTCCTTACCCAACATTTTAAAGCTATAAAACCATACTCATGAATGCTGGTGACATGTAATTTTGCCAAGAAACAATATCCATTTCAAAATGAATTTTCATTGTATATCAAGCGTACCTCCTCTTATCGAGAACTGTTATTCCAAATGATTTCAAACTGAACACTGCAATGTCCAAGGCACAGACCAACATATCTGGCAAATATCAATTTTGTACCATAACCAGTGGTCGAGAGACCTTGGTGCACATTTTTGTGTGTGCACACACGCACACACACACACAAACACACACACATTCTCAAATTATAGTAAGGATGTGTCCAGGCTTTGAGCTTATACTTAGTAACATTGATTTGTACTGCTATCACCTTAACCATACAACATCAAAACCCTCACAAATCAAAACTATACTACTGAAGGTATTCCTGTAATACTAAGTGAGAAAGTTGGATAGAGTTTTAACCATACAGTTGATGAGAAAAAATTAATCTAAGAAATCCTCTGGACAGTATTATTCCCTGTGGGCCACTATTAATCAAATCATTTGATAACTGGATTTAATTAGTCATTCAGACACAGAACCAGCATTGTTCCAAAAGGGGCTCCAGACCCTCACTTCCATGTTAAGGCAAAACACGATTAATTATTTTGAATAAGTATCTAGGTGAAGGGATTCTATGAGTAAAAAATGCAAAAAATCTCAAGGTATCATGAATTAACCTTGAAAACAAAAGATTATTATTATAAATTTTTTACTATGACTTGCCTTCATAATTTTTTGTTCCTTTTTTAAATAAACTATTATCATTTTTTTTATTATCATTAATATTAACAACAAAAACGAGGACAACGATAATAATAATAATGATTGATAACTATTGCAAAAAAATCATCATTTTGATAAATTTTTCACAAGTTGGTTTGATGGCAAATTTGTTTAGTTATTTTTTTTACTTCACTCTTTTGTCAATTCTGATTCTCAAATACTACAACTCTAATGTAAGTGAAAAATAGCAGATCACATATCACTTTCTAGATTTTGATGTTCGGAATTTTTTTTCTTTTTCATGTATTTATTTGTAAAATTATTTTTCTTTTCCTTTTGTCCCTACCCAACTCGACTTAAAAATCCTGGATCCACCCCTCTACAGAGACGTACCTGGTGATCAGACTGTTAATACTAACACATGTATTACAGTGATTAAAGGGAGGAAAACCTTGCAATACTCAGCTTGCTTGGTTTTGTTTTTTTAGCTTATCTTCATCACTAGTTGACGCCATCCATCAAAAAATGACGGAGATGTTGGAAACTGTCAACCAAAACTGTCAACAAAGGTTTCTTCAGTTTTCAAGTTAGTCTGGATGACTAAGTATCATGCAGACAGGCCACACTTATGGAGGTAGAGGCCTGAAAGTCAGAAATTTACTCCTTATCATGTCTATAAAAAACAGATGATTAGATGAGAGGGGGTTCAATTTAGAACGTAAGTTTATGTTAAATTAGTTTCTTAGATTGTGTCCAGCAGCATTCGTGTTCATTTTAAAAATTCAGGCTTTTTTACTGATCACTGCCCAACAAAAAGCGAGACGAGTAATTTATTCATTGATCACCCCTTTTCCCAATTTATTGATTGATTACACCCAACACAGTATGCTCCCAAAAGACGTTGGTTGTGTGACGGTTTTTTATTGAGTGATTAACCAGACCTGTTTAAATCATTTTATGATTGCATTGTAATTAAACAAGAACCAAAAATTCTACGAAGCATCCACTATGAAATTCAAATGCCATTATTGCCAAATCACGTAAACATATATATATATATATATATATATATATATCTCTGAATTTTCGAGATGAGGTATTATTATTATTTCTATTATTATTCGGACCATCCTCATCTTGGTTGTTTTTCGTACAACGTTTCGGCCGTTGTACTCTACGGCCTTCATCAGGTATCATCTGGTAGGTGTGGGGAAGTAATGAACCAAACCCTTTATTCAACCAATGGGGGTATATTCTGTAATTTTGTCTGATTCTGTAACCACTACGCTATACCATATGGGAACCTCTAATAATGAAAGACAGAAAACAATAACATCAAATACCAAAAACTGTCACCTGAGGTTTAAGGCTCCTAAAAATTAGCACCGTACTGGTTACAGAATCAGACAAAATTACCGCAAGTAATCTGATGGTTCTTGGTTCAATCCCAGTGTGAGACAATAATAATACTACTAATGCTAAGAGGGGAGTGCGGTCAATATACCCCCGTTGGTTAAATAAAGGGTTCGGTTAGTTACTTCCCCACACCTACCCGATGAAGGCCGTAGAGTACAACAGCGGAAATGTTGTATGAAAAACAACCAAGATGAGGATGGTCTGAATAATGATAGAAATATATATATGAATATATATATATATATATATATATATACTGTTTAGGGGTTGTTTTATCTATGATGATAGTTCTCAGTACTTTAACAACAAAAATTTCAAATATCCATCTCTCTCTCTTTAAGTATCTATATAGATACATTTGTGCATATATATATATATATATATATATATATATATATATATATACATATACAGTATATCATTCTGTCAGATCACATACATCCAATTTTCACTATATAACTGTTGTGTTGAAAAAAAACAAAAAGACCAAGAATAGACGCGATGGGAATTTTGGGTAAAAACACATATATATATATATATATATATATATATATATATATATATATATATATATATATATGGTGTAAACATAGAAATCAACTCTTCAAGTTAACTCTGATTTCATGTTGCTGCAATCTTCTTACCAAAAAAATAATTGATAATCAATCTCTTTCCATTTAACAATCAATATACAATAAATTAATAATCATTTTTCAAAAAAGATTGTAATCAACATATCTCATTAGTCCCCTCCCCCCCACATGACCTCAAATAACCTATATATAAGGATCACCATACTGGGAGTGGCACATAGTCTGAAGCAACTGCATGAAACTCATTGTTACCATAAATTGTTGATTTTCATGTCTACACTGTCCATGTTTACATATACTCTATCCCTGATATTGAGCAATCTTCCCCGATTAATAAGACAACTTTCAAAAATGAGGGAGAAAGAGAGAGAGAGAGAATTGTATATATCTATATCTATATATATATATATATATATAGATAGATAGATAGATATTTCTCTCATTCCAAGAGACGTTCAGACTACTGAATTCATTCTTTCTGTTGAGATTCCTGCTTTGCACTTCTGAAAGAAAAGAGATCCCCTATTTTTAAATGAATTGTAAATATGAAGAAGGTGTTGCAATGGAATGGTTGGAACATTATGACAACAACAAAAGCAACGAAAAGAATGAGTTTGATAATCTGAAGAACTCTTGGAATGGTTCTGCTTATAGTTTTGAGAGGAGTCATCAACAGGGAATGTCACTGGAAACGGAGAAAAATTTAAAAAAAAAATATCTCTATAATGAAGTGTGACTTTCCTCTTTGTTTCTCTGTCTGTAACTATGGACTTTTTAAAGGTAACAATCTTGGTGATCAAAATAACTCATCATTTTGAACAATGGACTCTTCCGCTTGAACAAATTCAGTTACATTTTTAAATTTTTTTTATTCTAAGTAAACCTCAGATTAATTTGATGATTGATTGTTTTTTACTCTAAATAACAGAATCATAAAGAAACTGTTTAAACTCTGTAGAAATGGATGGATATTTTCAACAAATGTATTTAAGGCCTCCAGTAAATCTCTCTCTCTCTCTCTCCATCTATCTATTTATATATATATAATAAAGATATCTCTCTATCTATGTATCTATCTATATATATATGCATATACATATATAATGAAGATATATATGTATATACATATATAATAAAGATATATATATATGTATATACATATATAATAAAGATATATATATATATGTATATACATATATAATAAAGATATATATGTATATATATATATATAATAAAGATATATGTATATGTATATACATATATAATAAAGATATATATATATATATATATATATATATATAATAAATTTATATATATATAATGAAGATATACATATATATATATATATATATATATGTATATAATAAAGATGTTATTACAAATGTTGTTTACTTACTGTATCCCATTATATGAAAGATTATCTTATTTCGAACAGATGTTGGAAGTAGTAAAGAGGTAAGAGAAAGGTGAAAACATTGCATACATCACGAAAGCATTCGACTGGGCATGAACAATCAGATAGTTTTCCCTCATGTTCATGCTGAGGGAAAACATGTTTGAATTGCAAAAAATCAAAGTACATGTGCTGAATCTATTAATGGTAACTTTATACTCAAGACTCTAACATTATGAGCCGTATACGATAAAGCCATGATTTATTGAGCGAAAAAGGTGGTTGGACATTTCACAAGTATATATTACAAATGAAGGAATGGCTTGGTTTACAAATGAATATTTTTTTGGAGTGTTTTCCTCAAGTGAAGGACTTTTGACGGTGGGGCCTGCGCGCAGAATATCCCACTGGTATTCACAATGAAGTTTTAAGGTGAAGTGTGATGTGCACACGTCCAATCCATTTTTTAAACCATGGGTTTGCATTCTATGATCGATGGATAGGAGTGAGCCTCCCTAGTTTTACCTTCGACGGGAGTTTCCTTCTCCTGGCAGATGCCTTAGGTAGCTGCAGGGGTCTGCTGCTCCTGTGAGGGAGCGTTTCAACAATATGGCTTACATGGATAGAATGTGGACACCACATGGAGCAGATGGCCAAGCTGGCTGATGAGACCAGCTACCCCCCCGCCACAGAGGAGTAACCCGACAAAATAGCAATTTGTGCAGAATGAGCCCAGGTCCAGGTTACACCCTAGGGAAAAAAGAAGGGGAAGATGGGAAGGGCAATAATCTAATACTATAAAAATGACAAATGTTTGTTTCCAACCGAGTATATGTTTCGTAGACTCCCCAGCGCTTGCACCTTATGAGCTGCAAAATTGTTCACAAGGACAGCTTGACCCATGGATGAACGTAGGATAGACAAAGGCTGACCTCTGATGACCTCTAAAGGACAATTCAGGGTCAGGTCAGTTTTGGCATTTTAAAATCTCACGGAGACGGCAACACCCTACTAGCTGCGATAGAATAAGGAATCAATAAAAAAATTATTCAATATGGTTAATCTGATCAAAATCACTATATCACAGACATTTCGTCAAAATTTACATTCATTGGATCTAGAAGTGTGTTTTCTTGTACTTAAACAAGAAAAGATGACTAGAAAAAAAATTTAGTTCTTTGTCTTTGGTCCTTTATCAAACTTAATGATAGACTAATACCTAAATACACTTATATATGTGTATGTGTATCCATATGTATATCATATATATCTATAGATTGCATTGAATTATTTTGAAACTCTATTTGAGATGATCAAAGTAGTAAAGTTTATTATTTGCCCATGACAATGTAAATAGAATAAACAATTAAAGAAAATGGGGCTGCTTTGTAAGGTTTGATTTCTGCAGCAGGCTCATTTTCTTCAAACCTTTATTCTACTTACATTGTCTAGGCCACATGATACTTTCACCATGGAATAAAGGGAGATCATTTCAAATTGAGTTTCAGAATAATATAACCCAATTTATAATTATTTCTGTTGGATTATGTACCCCTTTCTTAATGCTATATATATGTATATATTACATTATATCATGTATATATATATATCATATATATGTGTGTGTGTTTATATATATACACACACATATATATATATATATATATATATATATATATATATATATATATATATATATATATATATATATAAATATATCTATTATGCTTGAGTGTGTGTGTGCAATGAAATGATATCATGAAAAAACAAAACTAAAAAAGCTAACTAATCAGGAAATTACATCACTTCCAGCAAATTATGTATTGATCCTAATGTAATTATTACCATACTAATCCGTTTACAGGGACAAAAGGTTCCTCCACCACCATCATCATCATTTTTTGAAATTCCCATGAAAAAATGTAGAAAATATGAATTGAAATGAAAAAAAAAACAAACTCTCTATGCTTCAATTGATTTTATCAACAATTGTCAACATTCGTCAAGTTTATCTCATCTCAATTACTGCATATTTTAATGAAATTTAGCTTATCCATTTTATAAAAAAAAAAAAAACGAAACAAATTAAGCAAAAACAGGTCTGGATAGTCAATCAGTAGCAACTGTCACATGACCAACGACTCTTGGTAGCATGTCGTGTTGGGGATGATCAATTAATTGATTCTCTCACCCTCTGTTGGGCAATAATCACTGAAAAGTCTAAATCAAAAAAAGGAAACAAAAAGGCAGGCACAAACAAGGGACTAATTTAACAAAAGCTTTGCTTACAAACCTCCACTAAAAACACATTTGAGTGGAGGTGGGGATAAATGACTAAAAAAAACCCCATCTTTTTCGTAGACACAGTAAGGTGTAAATGTTGAAATTTCCAGTCTCCAACTCCTCAGTTGCGAGATGATACCTACATAGTTAGCCAGCTGGACGGATTTGATAACTGAAGAAACCTATTCTGCCAGTTTTGTTGACAGTTTTGTTTTACAGTTTCTAATGTGTGTTCATTTATTATTCATTTCAACTTGTATATGTGTGTGCGCGCACGCACCCGTTCGTGCGTGTGTGTACGTATAAGAATTGCTCAAGTTCAGGCCGTAACCTGATTTCCGGAGGATCTGGTCGAACATATCTCGTTATTTTCCGTAATTGGAAGTCAGATGTCACAGGACAATGATTATGAAATATAAAAATGAGATTACAAGATATATTGGAATAATTTTCTAAAAGCTACATGTACTTTATTTCATAATAATCTTTTACTATTTTATTTTTTGAATAAAAACAAACTATAAGTGGTAAAGAGTGAATGATTTCCACCGCCCACACTTTTTGCGGAAAGTTACGAAGGGAATCCGGGATTATCCGGAACATGTGTTGCTTCTACTGTATCCTAGTGTATTTGAATGAAAAATAAAAACGATAGAAAAATTAGATTATTCCATACAGTGATTAAATCGGATCTTTGATAAAATTCAAAATCAAATTTGGTGCCTGCTTTCATTCTGATATATTTACGTCATATTCATTAATTTTTAAAAAAGTTTAAAGCGTCGAACTTGCTCTGTTTGAGTTGAATTCGGTTTTCAAATTTGATAATTTCAATATTCGATTTTGTAACAGTGAAATAAAATTAATAAATTATAAAAATGATACCTCGCCCATAGTATTATGATTCATTCATATAAAGAATTAGCACACGACGTTTTTATTTATTTTGCGCAGTTTTAGCATTGACATTTTGGGAGTAAAAATATAATTTCATTGATGCAAACAATTTTCGGAATAAAATCTCGGGAAAAAATTTTTTTGACAGCTATTTTATTGAAAATTATCTGAATCCTTTTTCTTGCAACAAAACTAGGTATTTGAAACGAATTCACTTAATTTACAGAACACTTCCGGTTACGCATGCGCACTGAACCACTGAAATCGAAAATGGTTCCGCAGGTAGGAAGTCTGTTTCATTTCGTCTGACAATCTGGTACTAATTTTTCAAAAAGGACAAAATTTAACGCAGCTTTGTCATCATGAAACCGCTCCTGGCCCTCACCTGCGTGTTTGCCTTTTCCTTAGCCTGGGAATACGATTTTGAATCTGCTCCGTCGAGGCTTTCTTCGCCTATTAAATTGGCTAAGCGACGTTCTCCTTCATCACAACATCAACAACATGGTCGTTCGGCCGAAGAAGACGTTGACAGTGTCCAGGGCGAAAGAAAACCTCTTAAAGACAATAATCCAGATGGCATAACATCCAAATGGAGTACCCAGGGCAATCGTCAGACGTGCTATTATGACATGAATGCCACTGTTATTATCAAAACCAACAGGTCTTTGAGTGCTGGAGCGAAATTCGTCAAGTATGTCCGGGCAGATAACAGTATCGAATGTGCAAGACAATGTTGTGACACACCCGCTTGTAATCAAGCCATTTTCGAAAACAAGGTAAATAAATACATTTTTGTCTGTTTTGCACATCATTGTACATTTTTATCATCTATAAGTCTATATACATCATCTTTCTAGTCTGGAATCAATATCGTTATTAGTCTTATCTGTGGAAATGATCTGTCTTTCTCTTTTAGTGATCAATTTATAATAAATGTACTTGAACCGTGTGACTTTTTCTGTTTGTTTGCCTGTCTGTAACAATGGACTCTTCCATTTTCAAGCTACCAATATTGCTGAAAAAACAAACTCCCACCCACCAGGACCATTTGTAACAAGTTCAGTCACTTTTTAATAAAACCTGAGATATTGATGAGGCCTAACATCCATTTACACTTCAACAGCTTTCAGTGAACTATTTTTAGTCTCTAAGTATGTAAGAGAAAGTGGAGAAACCGCTCGAACTCCACTCCGACATGGGTTTGCCTAGCATTCTTATGTTTTGTGTACCCATAACTTTTAACCATTCCCGAAATCGACTACGAGTGCACAAAAAGGAACTGGATTGATTGAAACTGACCAAACATTTAATTCAATATTTTGAAGATTTATCAATCATTTTATCTATTTTAAATATGTACTCATGGTTACGGCGAATAATAGTGTAATTCGAACTCAGGTTTTCATTCATTAATTCACTTATTTTGATTTGTGCGCTGTTTTTAACATCGAGTGAGCGTGGGTGTGAAACTACAAATTTATAACCAGGACCACCTTCTTCGCCACATTGATTCTTCTGCAAAGGCTTTTACTCTTACTAAACATTCCTTTCTTTTTGTTTGAGCATCCGTTATCGATTTTGCCAATCGTTAAAATGTTTGCGTTTAAAACGTAAGATAGTCGAAACTTGAATAAAACTGAATTTTTTCACGAGTAGCAAAAACCAACAGACATGAACCCGTGCCTGTTTGGTCTTTCGATCTTAAATCGAAGTTAATTTTAATTACAAACAGGTGGTTTCTGTCGTGACCCTACTGATCTTTTTAATGCATGGCCCCGAAACCTTCTGTAATTTGATAAATCTCTTATTAGTTTTTCTTGAATCTGCCACCTACTTGGAGTATATTTAAGTGAGATGGTTAAATAAATGTATGAATTTTGTAGATAGCAAACAAAAACATTAACAAACCTGTTTATTGTTTTGATTTTGACTTCTTAGAAGTAGGAAGCAAGTACCTTGATTTGATTTAATTTAACTTCCTTACATCTTCTCTGGTTCAACAGTTGCGAGATATTCAACCTATTTAGAGAATTGTGATTGAAAGTAACGATATGATCAAGAGAAGTAAAAAAAAATCAAAAATGTTTTGATGGTATTAAAAGCCTGAAGTGGGGGCGAAAGAAAGCTGTCATTACACCCAATATATGCATAAATATATATGAGGCTTTAGTAGATTTTATTCGCATATATTTTGTGATTATATTCATAACACCTAGACATTTTCTTTTACTCTGGTTTGGTGTCAATAACAGCATGCTATTTATTCAACTTCGTCGATTTCAATCCTGGGGGTTTTCTTGCAATAATATTCACCCCTGGTTATCTCAGCCTTAGATACTATACTTCGCCGACTTATTTGAACTAATTGACTTCCCTAACATCTGTATCGGGTTCGAGCCGATGGCATTCCGATTTTCTGTACTGAATTCTTTCTAACTGGGATCAATATTGTGTCTGCAATCCGGTCCAAATCCAATTATGCTTTCATTTCAACACCTATACAAAGGACAGGGGTCGTGGCCCATCATTCAACGAATGAATGAGTAAAAAGAGATATAACGACTGGTTGCATCTAGTCCCCCCCCCCAAAAAAAAACCCGAATTCGATACCCCGTGATCATTACAGTCAGTCTTTTACATACAAAACCTGCTCTGTATTAGATCCAATAAAATAACTCAGAATTTACGTTGGGGGGGACTGACATGGCTCATTTGGCATCTTTTTTTTCCTGTTTAGCTTAAACCTCTTTAACTCGGTTAGAGACTAAGAGCGGACAAATAGACCTTGAGCAAGGTTTTATTGAAAGAATTTTTTCAATCATTTATCAGAATTCTGTATTTAATATATAAGTCTGAAGACTTCTCTTAAAACAACCCTTCGTTGCTTACTACTACTACAGTAGTAAACTCAATGATACTTTGATCATTGGATTGTCTTGGTTTAGCTTCGGATTTTCTAAAATCATGACAATATTTTTTTTAGTAAATGAATAGCATTCGTTTATTAGTCAAACTAGTGTCCTTATCTTTTAAATATTTTGTTGTTTTCAATGATCATCACAGTTGTTTTTTTTTTCTTTTTTTACGATTATTTACTCCGCTTGTTCTCCACAACAGAAAAAAAAAAAAAAATAAAAATCGTATTTATGTAATGTGATGATCCACTTATTTATATGTAGGAGATTAAAACCTGTTTTGTACAACCTACTCAATATTGTCTGGATGGTGAATTTAGAGAATCTCGATCGAACTTTGTAAATGATTGAAAATAGCTGAAGCCAAGTGGTCAGGTTCTGTCGAAACGAGGAACTTGACTGAAAATTACTCTGTTATTCTTGAAACCCGGACACCATCGTAATTCTGTGGTCCTGTGGCTTCTCAGACTTTTGGCTAAGAGCGAAGTATAGTATCTGTTCCCATCAGCTTAATATTTGATGTGTCCCCGATGTTTATTGTTCAGTGACTTGAAGATGAAGGATTCATATCAAGTCAAAAAATGAAACTAAGCAATTAAAAAAAAAAGTTAGACCCCCAGCCTACACCCACGTTTGCGTAGATACTGTTTCTAACTCGAAAACACACGAAGGGTTAAGTTTAAGACTTGGAACCAGTTTACTGTAATCAGTTTAATATCGCAGTCCCCAAATCGGAGGCGTATCAGATATTAAGTTGATTTGATCAGGTTCTACACTTTGCTCTTAGTCTAAACGCCGGGAAGCTGCATTTTGAATAGCATTACGATTGTACCGAGACCCGGAAATAGATAAACATCTGCTCCATGTGATTGGAACATGTCAATTAAAGTTGGTATTTACATTATGACAAGATTTGTTGTTACACGTTTGTTAATCATTTGATGACATCATTCTTATTATTCTGTTTTTCTATTCAATTAGAAAAAAAATTTAAAGTTTGAAAAGCCATTTCTATTGTCGATTTTCAAGGCCGCTCAGGTGTTAATTTGTCACTCTCTGAAATATGAAAGGATGATTACTTCAACCTTTATTTTATTGAAATATAAAATCATTGTAAAGTGATCTGCTAATTTTTGTTTTGTTTTGTTTTTTTGCTTTAGAATTCTTTTAGGCATATTTTTTTAATGTATTTTTGTTAATTCATTTAAAAAAAAAGGCGATTTGTTAATATATAAAAAACGTTAAAATCCTACTTTTACTTTCACTCCTACAGTATAACTCAAGTGCAAAATCAGATGTGGAAACAACTGAATTAAAATCCGTTTTAATTATATTTTCTCTTGAACAAAAATGAAATATTATTATGAAATGTAAGCTGCACATATTTTCCAGTTTTAGTTTTTTGTTGTTGGTGTGGAAAGGATAAAAAAGCCACTGGAAAAAAAAACTTTAGAATACAATTGATAATAATTAGAAGGCACTCAGTGCATACATTTACCAACGTTATTGTCACTAAAACTTGAATTAGATCATTGTTCGCAAATAGTTATAATGCAAGGGAGGTAGCTAAAAAAATTCCTGCATCCCCCCCCCCATCCCCAAATTTATTCAATTTTTCTTTATCCCATGGCCTTGGCTTACCCTTTGCCAAAATGTCACTGTCATTCATTGTGAACTTCAGAAGGTATTGTTGGGGACATATAGCAACAATGCAAAATGTGACTAAAAATTTCCTGTATCCATCTGGATAGACACAAGTGAACACATATACCTCTCCCAACATTGTAAATAAGAATAATGGAAGCATAGTGGTCAAGAAAAGGCCAGCAAGCCCTATCAAAATGAGGAACTTGACTGAGGATTACTCTATTGTTGTTGAAACCCGGACACCATTGTAATTCTGTGGTCCTGTTCGAAATGCAGCTTCTCTGCCTTTTGGCTAAGAGCAAAGTAGAGTATCTTATATTTTTACGTTACATCTCCTGACATGTACCCTCATTCCTGTAGATACTGTTTCTAACCCAACGGACAACACATGAAGCGTTCAGTTTAGTTCACTGTCGTAGTGTCAATCAGTTAAATATAGCCCCACTTTTTTTATATTGTAAAAATAAATGGATAAAAATTTTTTCTGTGATTGTGACTTGCACATGCAATCTGCAATTACATAATCATTTGTACTTCTAATTAATGTTTACTTTTTTTAAAATAAATATGTATATAACATTTGAAACATCACATTTATCATTAGTTAGATGCTGTGATCTAATTAGTTGAAGTAATTAATGTATAATTTATTTTCAATCAATGATGTGATTATAGATTTATGCAATAATTGGTGAAAAACCAATTGGTCTTCTGATGTAATGGTTAGCAAGTCTGCCTCACACATAGAAAGGTCTGATTTCAATTCCCAGTATGAGTGAAGAGAGTGGAGAACTCTTCATTAGGATAGCCCTAAGCCAACAACAGTTTAATGACAATAATCATTTGAATTAACATAATATCTTTAATCAATGTATGTATTTTGCTATTTACTTACATGAATATTAACCAATTAATTCTCTGTAGACCACATTTCTTGTTAGTTTCTGGTCTTCCTCATCGTAACATTTATTTATTTCTCTGGTTTGGGTATTATATTCTAAAATAAAGACCTTTCAAGTCAATGTAAGTGTGAAAGACACGGCCCCTATCTTCCTACGCTCAGCACTCATCAAGGCTGTGACTGAATTGCAACAGCATGCTCATAAAAGGACTGCTATTGGTACAATAAGTGTGACAGACATGGCTATCATTATATATATGATTGAAAATCTTCCATCTTTTTTGTCTAAATTTTGACCATCAGCTCATAAGGTTCAGCGTAATTTATGGCGGTGAACTTTTATGAGTCACATCTGTGTTGTGGTAAGACTGCTGAGTCCATAAACAATGCCCACCAGAGACAACTTTATATGACATCAGTTATTGCGAACATCAATGAATATCCTGATCCCTTTTCTGCCACAGATCAGGGTCCAGGTGATAAATTTCTTATATCCAAGCTATCATCAATAAATTACCCCAGTTTAAACCCCAGGCCATCAAAGGAATAAGTTCTTTATCCAGTGATTGATTGGGACAGTTTGGTAATTCATGTGGTCAAATAAAGATTTTTTTTTTTTTTTTCACCTCATTTCAATGTTGTTTGTTTACTGAAGCTTTTGTCCCAAAAGTCATGTTCGTATAGATTATCCTCAGTTTTCTTTAAGCTTGAAGCATTAATTGTGAAATAAAATCCTATAACTGTACTTATGAGGAAATTTGTGTTCGTATGTAGATGAACACTAATAAAGATCCTCCTCCTACAAAGTAGAGCGTTCCTATAAAAACCTAAAGAGAAGAAGCAATTACCATTATTTTAGGTGAGCATTCCCAGACCCATGAAAATGGTGATGATGATATATTTGGGTTGTCAGAGGTTGGGATGGTAGAACATACAGGAAACTGGAGTGTACGAGAGAGAGAGAAGAAGAGGGTGAACACTTCCTCTATAACAGTTCACTGCAAAAACTAGTGCTGAACCTATATTTACTTTTTTTTTTTTTTTTTATCGGAAAAGTGATGTTAAGCGGGCTTTCAAAAGGCTTACTCTCTCTCTCTCTCTCTCTCTCTCTCTCTCTCTCTATATATATATATATATATATATATATATATATATATATATATATATATATATATATATATATATAGTCTAGAAATCTTTACAGCTGTAAACACTAAACGTTAAAAAACTTTTACAATAGATTTTTTTTTTTTTGATGTCACTTCAGACACTCATTTCCCTATGGAAATGCAATTTATCTAATCTTCAAGAGTGGTTTTTTTTTTGTTTCCCTTATACTTCATTATTATTGTACAATGTATAAATTGTCTATGGTTGGGATCATCAGTTGTTTACCATCAAACTATTTTGAGGATTTTAAAAACAAAACAGTTATATTAACATAGCACTCCAGCAGTGTTGATCAAACACCACCTCCCTTCATTATATAGTTTTGGCCATACGTGTTGTTTACCATTTTATACAAAGTTTTTATGTGTTTTGTGTATTGATATTATTTTATACTACATATTTGTTTTTTGAAACAAGGCTAATATATATGTATATAACATCTATTTATTGCTTGCTTTATATGATTGTTTTTTTCTTAACATGTAAGCAAAAAGCTGTTTTTGCCACATGTTCTGTATAAATGATAATTGACACTAGCATATCAGAAGCTGTCAACAAAGGTTTATTCAGTTTTTTAAGTGAGTGAGGTTGTTATGTATCACGCATACAGGCCACACCAACGGAACTGACAGAGGGCTGAAAATTCCTTATGCTTTAAAAAAATATTTTTTGTTTTTTGAAAGTTCGGAATTTCTAGTGATTACTTCCAAACAATTAAATGTAATTTATTCATTGATCACCTGTTTTTTCCTATTTTTCAATTGATCATCCCTAAAACTTCATGCTGCCAAATGACATTGGTCCCATGACAGTTTCTGTTGAACTATTAACCAGACCTGTCTGTCTGTCTCAATCTGTCCCCTGTCCATCTCAATCTGTTCCCCGTCCTTTGTAGATTTAAATGAGACTGTAAAATCGATCAGTCCAACGTTGTGGTAACTATAAAAGCAGCACAAAGAATGAGTTCTGTGATTTGGATAACCCGTCCCCCATCCATCTCAATCTGTCCCCCGTCCATCTCTCTGCGAAATATATTTTCTGAATGCAGTTTCTGTTTGAAGTGACGACATTTGAAAACAATTTTTTCTTTGCTGATGAGAAATAGATACATCTTCCTGCATTTTTACTAAGTTTTGCATTTATCTTCGTCTATCTTATCAATCCTGACACTCCAGATCTGAGAGCGTATGTAAACCAACTGTTTCCCAATCTATTGAGTGACTTATATGACCTATTGAGCGAGTGAATAACCATGATTTTAAAGCTTATTTCTTTTTTGTTTGAAATTTTTTCAGATAGATTTTTTTTCTACAAGTAGACCTGAATGAAAATGTAATATGAAACTCTGATCTCGTAAACCATTCTATCCCAAACAATGCGGTGTAACCTCTCCTAGTTATTTACTTCCATGTTCTGTTTGGCTTAGCATTTACTGCATTCATGCGAATACAATGCAATCTTGACTCTGTGACCCCCACTTTTTGTAGTACACAAGTCAATACAACAATTCTCAAAGTTGGCAGTTTTGCCTTTGAATCTCTAGGAATGTTTGAAGGAAATGCTACTGAGCTCTTGTTAGTACTAATAGCTACAAAATATGTGGGTATTTAATGAGTCATAATTAGTGTAACTCTTATGGTTGTTTTTTGTAGGTCAAATCTGCTCCTAATTATGTTCTTTCCAATCAATTACAGCATTAGTTTCTGCCTCAAAGTCAGTTTTGTTTACACTTAGCAGCAGAATTTGACTGAAAATCATTAAGCCTAGATTGTTGCATTCTCAGTCACATGCTTTGAGGTATTTTGTGTCATTCCCGTAAACTTTTTGTGGGGTATAAAGCTGCAATCGAACCATGCTAGCAGACTGAGTTCTGGGCAGCTCCCTTCAGTTCTTGGCCCATGTCAGTCCAGCTGACTTTGACTCACCATTGATTGATCTTCTTCTGGTCTGCTTTGACTTCCCAACTTTTTCCTCTTGCGTTGGATTCCAGAGTGGTCTTGTTATGGTTTCTTTTGAGTGACTTACCAGACCTATATTGCATAGATAATATATCTGTGTATTTACAGGACTCCAGCAACATAGCATGGTTCATGATATGAGGTGGGTGGTGTACTCCAACATTCTTACCTACATTATCGCCCACTCATCTAGAAAACTGTTAATAAAAACAGACTTTCATCAGAAGATTTACATGATATGGTTTAAGTATTGTTTCTTCAATTTGCAATCAATTAACATATAATTACATGGTGTTTTACACATAATTCCCTTGATTTTGTGATTAAAGCAACACCTCCGTTGACCGGTGAACTTGTTTGGTACTTGTAATTGACTTTTGATTAGTTTTCTCAAACAACACTCTGTTACTAAACAGTGCCAATTAACTGCAGTAATAAGTGAATAAACAGATTAATTAACAGTTTGTTTTGGGAAATTATAGAAAAGGAGGTTCTGTTCTTCTTGGATTGCAATTTCAACAAGTCTTAGAGTTTGGATCAGCTTGTAAGAGTTAGCCTATTGATACAAATTATTTAAAAGGAAGTCACACTCGATTAAAGAAAGGTTCGAGTTGCTCGATTGTAAAAGGAAAAGTGAAACTAAGGAAATGCTATCTACTGAGACAACTGTTACTTAGTCAACCCTATATGATTGGGTTGAACACAGTATCAGAACCTCAGGGTCTTAGTTTAAAGGCATTGCTAAAAAGCATCTTTAGAAAGCTACCTTTATTTCATTTTTGCAAAAGCAGTCTGGTGGCATCTTCTTCAATAGACCCATCATCAGAACCCAAGCAGAGAAGTTCCACTGCCAGCTGCATGCAGATGAACCTGATGATAGTTTTGTGGCAAGCAGGGGTTGGCTCCATAGATTAAGTGACATGACATTTGTGTCCTTAGAGTCCTTCATTAACGTGCTATAAGACTACATAAAACGGGAATGCCTGACCCCATAGCCACTCTACGATGCTGATGAGTGTGGTCTCTTACGGAATATGCTACCAGACCATACTCTGGCTGTCAAAGAGGATTCCCACATGGCAAAAAAGCTGAAGACAAGTTAAGAACAGAGCAACTGATCTTTTTGCTTGCAACAGCTCTGGTTCACTCAAGCTGAAGCCTTTAATGGTTGGTAAATCGAGTTCAAGCTGCATTTACCATGTGAGTATGGACAAGCTACCAGTCAAATATAGACATTCTTCCAGGTTCTGGATGACTGCAACAATCTTCAAAGAGTGATATTTTTTTTTTTTTTTTTTTTTGTTGTTTATAATTTGTTCATGAGGTGACATTTGCAAGCCCTCAACTTGCCTGAGAAAACAACTTTGCTGCTGCGCCTTTCTGACAACACCATTGGCAAGATATAGCTATGTGACACAGGAATAATTAAGGCCAGATCAAGGCATAGGGTCCAGCACTTCCACAGCCATGACAAGAGCTAGAAGAAGACTTTTGGGGTTTACCCAAAGAAGAAACCGAAGCCACTAAACAGACTGAAGGAGCACCCGACACTGCAAGACTAACCCAGTGAGCTGGTGCAGAGGAGACAATGGCACCAAGTGAAACTCTCACAGATGATCAGATTTGGTGCAGGTGGAGGAGGAAGAATCAGAGGAATTTCAACCAGTCAGATGAACCCTATCATCTTGTTTCCGCAAAGAGCCATTCAAATGCCATCAGCCACATCAAGTGGCTCATTGAATTCACAGAAGCTCAGGAATTTCATCCACTCTACACACTTCACTTTAAGAACCTACTCAGACAAACACAGGTGAAGATGAAAAAAAAAAAAGAAAAAGGGATTCCAATGTTGTGAACTGTACTTTCTTAGCACATAATAAATGCAAGCAGCCATTCAATGGTTGAAAGTTTTTATGAAGATTATTGAATGGAAAATAAAAACACCTGAGATGTAGGAGCAACAATACTAATTGGATTGAATGTAGTAGAAAAAACAATTTTCCTTCACAGTCATCGATAGAACAACATTATTATTGATTTTGACTAGCTTTTTACCTCCATCTTGACTTTCGGTTGCTTTTTATCATAACTTTTAATCTGACTGTAATCCTACAGCAATGATTAAGTATGAGAAAAAGCAACTAAAAATTAGGATGAAGGTAAAAACTAGTTCGAACTAATGATAATGGTGCAATACTTCATTCAAGAATAAAATTTGAAAAATTAATAAAATTGTATTAAAACACTGCTAGGTCTCAATTGTAAGCATCAGCAGTGTGTCATAGCAGTTGTAAAGAGTTTGGTTTAAGGTGTAAAATCAGCTTCCATTTAACTATAAAGTCTCAGTGGCTGAATGGTTAAAAGTGGCCAGGCGTATACTGGACCCCCCTGGCTAGAGGGTATCAGTTCCATTCTCACTTTGGGATTGCTCTTTATTTCCTGATTATGCTGTTTAATCGTTGCCATGGGATTAAGGTCCAATTCAAAATGGTGATAAAAAAACAACTGAAAATTAGGATGATGGTAAAAAGCTAGTCAAAACTAATAATAATGTTACAATACTTCATTCAAAAATACAAATTTGAAAAATTAACAATATCGTAACTTCATTAAAGCAAAAAATCTCAAAAGGTGATTCTGTGCACGTCTAATGAATGATACATAAAATGCCTTGTAGAGAGTTTTTTTCTATCAGCTGATAATCTTTTAAAACTCTTTAGAAGAAGGCATATAAGTTTGCATGTTTGTGTACAAGATGGTATCAATAAGTCCATAGCCTGACATATAGTTATTAGTTGAATTTTGATCTGAAATTTTCACTGTATAATGTTAAATCAATGTGATTAATATTCATTAGTGAATTAAGCGCATTGAAAGAGGAAGAGATTATGTTGAATAAATGAGATCAATAGTTAGATAAATAACTTATGCCTCATGAGATCCCACTATATAAATGCTTCATGTTACAATTGAATTCCATTTGGTATTTTTTTTTTCATGTCCTTAATGAGACAAAAAGATGAAGACTCAATGCCCTTCATTACAATCAGTTTGTCCTTCTGAAAAGTAATCAGTAAAACAATCTGAGGAAAACTAATACTGTCAATATTGTTTCCTTTATGCAACGGACAATACGGCTTGTTCAGACTTGTGAGTTCGTGTTTGCAAAAACAAAACCAAAAAACTATAAAATTAGACTTATCATGTATGATCTGACCCGTGACAGATCCTCACATATGTTAACTTTTGTCTATGCAGTGCTCTGAGGGCTGGTTGCTGATTGAGAAGTGTAGGCCAAGCCTCAATTCATGCAATATGAAGACATCATTTGACAATGATTATAATCATGTCCCTTTTCTGCTTATATTCCAGTTATTTACTAGTGTTTGATATAAATTGTGATTCTGATCTGAAACGTAGAATGATAGAAATGTTCTTAATTAAAAAAACATTCTTGTGAAGCTGAATATGTTTATGGGTGCAGAAGTCAGTGAGAGAGACAGACAAGAAGAGCAGAATTTACAGGAATGAATTCATAAAAACAGACCAATGTAACCATATAGGTTTACAAAGGTACATACATTATGCACAAACATGCATATGTATGGCCAACAAGCTGATATACACCGCTTCTTTCAACCCCCCCCTTGATATTGTTGCTCCCTATTAATTATCTGGATGTGATCCCAAAGAATATGTGTACCTTTCTTACTCTAGATATGAGCTGCCATACCAGTTTTTTCCACCTCCCCATGACTTACCAACAATGAGTATGCAGAGGAGTTCAATTGTCTGTACAAAATTTGGAATATTGATGACTTTTCTCTAGACATTATGACAATGTTACGTTTGTACCATTTTCTGTCTTTCCAATTATAAAGTTCACCACTTTGATGCTAACAAGCTGTAAACACGCCCTTTATTAATGTAAAGAAATTCATGGGCAAAGTTTACTTGATTGAAAAAGTGGCTGCTTCATTGTCAGAGGGTGGAAAAGATGGAAGCCCTCAGAACTTTACAGCATTCAACTGAATCCACAGTGTTATGGCTCAGTTGACTGTTGTCACTTAGTTGGTGCTTCTTATCATTGTGAGAAGTATTCTTCTGGATCACTTCCAGGTCATTGTCCTGGCATTCAAATTATACATGAATTATGTATAAGGTTTTATGGCTTTCTAATCAGGGAACATATTTTCATTTATTGTTCTGTAGTCATGAAGGCTGCATAAGAAGCTATGAAGGCTTTATCTTTTCTGGCCTGTTTGGCTCAGTTCCTTGGTTTGGACATTTGACCAACATGTGCTTAGTTGGCCCTTGGATGAAGTCCAAACTCTTACTCTGACATTATTCTAAACTAGTTGGCATGTAAGTAATTTTCCCTCAATAAGTATCCCTCCTAATTAGATAAGATGGAAACAGGTCTGGTTTGCTATTCAGTAGTAACTGCCACATGACTTATGTCTTTTATCTGCATATCATGTTGGGGTGATCAATTGAAAAATTAGAAAGAGGGGGTGATCAATGATTAAGTTACTTCTCTTGCCTTTTGTTGAGTAGCGATCATTAAAATGTCTGAATTTTCAAAAAAGAGTGAATGCTGCTGGACCCTAACAAGACCGATTTAGCACGAACTTACATTGTAATTTGATCTCCCTTAAAAAAATTATTCCAGTGGGGAATTTTCAAAAAATATTTATTCTAGACATAATAAGGAGTATGTTAATGCTTAAATTTTCAGCCCCCTATTTCCTATGGTGTGGCCTGTGCATGCCACTCATACATAGATAGCTAGCCAGCTTGATAACTGAAGAAACCTCTGACAGTTTTTTGTTGATTATTTCTAATTGGCTGTAAATTCTATGCACTAAAAAGCTATTTCCTTTCCAGGCTGATCCCCTGAATAAACATTATGATACGGTGAGGATTAAGATCAGATTAAGATAACAGAAATACTAGTCCCAAATTAATAATAGTTGACAATACTTCATCTAATGAAAAGTAGAAATCAAGATAATATTACTACTACTAAATATAGTGTTGAATGATCCTGGGAAAAATGAGATAATGTGGTTAGGTTTGATCCTCTACCAGTCGTAGAGTTCTCAAAGCATGAGCAGTTGGTAAGAATAACCAGGCTATTATAGGGTATGAAGTTGTGAATTTGTTTCATTGTAAGTTTGTCCTTTATACCCCATCTGTACTGTTTACTAATGGCTGTGAACTGATGGTCTGAGTAGTTGTGATGGAAAGCAACTGAAAATAAGATGAAAGAAATACTTGTCAAAAATAAGAAATGGTAGTGAGGATCATTTTGACCCCAATTTTCATTTTACTTGGTTTCTTCTTCGACCCCCCCCAAACAGATTTAATAATCCAAATTTGCTTGAATATATACCATGATAAATGTGGTTAATTTGTTCTTATATTTTCTGTGCTATTCAAAACCGCACTGTTCAAGGTCTTATAATTTGATGATTTTCTTTCAGCGTATATATCAATTATATCAATGTACAGTGATACCATAAACATACTACGTTAAATCATAGTACCTCATCAGAGGGTTGGTTTTTGACAAAACTTGGATGCATGTGTAATAAGTGTCTAGAGTAGGAGTTTGATAATACATTAGTAATCTCTTTTAGTGACTGATGGAAGGAAAAAAGAGGGAGATGAGTTTTGTTTATTGACTAAAATGTTTTTGTCTAATTCATTTCTTTTTTTATTGTTGGTGTGACCTGAATCAGTTGGGCTCTTTCTATTTTTGTATTTAGCCATCATTTTGAGAGCCAAATTCAACCTTTTGTAAATTGAGATCCGTACTCGAACCGCATTGTATATGTATTATGCTATTTACTCGCTTGCATATTAACAAATTATTTCTTTATAGATTATATTTCTGGTTAGTTTTTCTTCATATTTAATCAATTTGAATTTTATTTTTTCTAAATTTCAGGATGACTACAGTTGCTACCTGTTTGATTGTGGTGAACCAAGTGTGTGTGTGTTTGCCCGGCACAAGAGTTACATCTCTATGAGTTTTTCTCAGAAGAAACACCCAAGCGTTGAAGATCAGCCACACCAAGAAAGCAAGCATGAAAATGAACTGGCTGGCCTTGACAAACAGAAACCATTGAGCCATGCAACCTCCTCTCCCACCACCACTTCACCTGCCCCAGCCACCACCACCACCACAGCTGCCGCCACCACCACTACCCCTGCTCCAACTAGAGTGTCAACAACAATAGCCTCTACCACGATAAAAAGAAAACCAAAAATAGGTAAGTCGGAACAAACTGTTATTCATTCTGTAAAATTTAATCTTGTAAGTAACTCGAGGATGCGCGGAGTGGCCTAATGGTTACCGGCACAGAAAATGCAATCTCGAGACTGGGTTTTGGTGAAGACTTCACACTATTGCCCTTGGGAAAGGTATAAATTTACTTCTTTCCCCAGCTATGGATAAATAACGGCAGTTGATGCCCTTCAGCCTTGTAAAGAAGTCCATTTCAGAGAAGGTCACTATGACAGAAAAAAATTTTTAGCTTGGCTGTCAATGTAGCTGGTTCCCAGCCTAGGTAAAGGAACAGGGTTGAATGTTTGGCTAGCAAGATCGTAAAAACTCATGTGCTACATCTACAGAATGGCTCCCTTCGCCCTCCTATTTAACAGAAATCTAGCCTGCTTCAATTTTTTCTGAATGGAATGCGTTGAAAGATGTTAGAAAATGCGTATGTGTTTGTGGAACTGTAAAAGCAATGCTGTGTAGATTCACACTAAATGATGAAGACAATTTTTTGGAAAAAAAATGGAAAACATTTTCATCGTCTTGCAAATCTTTATGGTCAAGTGATGTTTGTTGCTGGAGAACAACATTTGTTTATTTTCATGGTTTGATTAAGACTGAACCCTTTCTTGGCCGCAGGAGGCATGTTATCTATATTTTGATCATGAGACCTTTCTCATAAAAAGCTGGTCAGAGAGTATGCCAAGAGTTGAAGCAGCAATCATCGCCTTGTCCACTTTGCATACTGTGTTGCATTTTCTAATATATTTCGTAAGTTCTGGAACCCCCTAAGTTGCGTAATTTACGATGAAGTGAAAAAGAGAAATAAACCAAGACACTAAAATCTCATAACTATGGCATTTCTCCTTTAGTCTCTACAACTTTTTGTCTATACTGCTGACAAACAAATCATGGGTCCTAACTTTTATCTACTACTTCCTTTCCTTCAAATAGCTCTTCAGGCAACACTAACTTTATCCTAACTTGACAGTGCAAACTATCTTTAATCAGTCAACATACTAGCTACCATATGTTATATCATAGAAATAGTTTAAAAAATGGGCAGGTTGGTAAGACCGCATTTACAATCTGGAGCAACTATGCGGAACCCTCACAAGAAGAATCAAATGATAATAATCAAAAATGTACAGTGACGAGCATGAAAAATTATCAGTGAACTAGTCCTGTCAAGAAAGGTTACAGGTTTTGAAACTACCAACCTTATGCTCATAGATACAGAGGTGATATGATCGAAATGTATAAGATATCACCTGATTTTTTTACGACTAAGGAACATCGTGAAACTTCCTTCATTTTCAATCTAATCACTTGCATGATCACAGATTTAGAGTCCGCAAGTTCAATGTATTCAAAGAGAGCTGTAAAAAGAAAAAAAAGATTCTCTTTCAAGTGCTGAGTCACTGATCAGTGGAACAATCTGCCAGAAGTAATAATGGATGCACTGGGCCTGAACACACTCAAAAAACTCCTGGTCAGACCATGGGAGTGAAAAGGAATTATTTATGACCCTAATGTAGATCTTTACGCCCTAAAATACGCTCGCCAAACGAGATATAAAGTGAGCAACATATATTACTAGTACTAGAGGCCATCACTAAAGTTTTATTCCCAGACTACTATAATTACAATAACAACATTTTAAATTTTTTTTGTGCAATGTCAAAATGACTTATTGTTGTTTGTTTTGTTTTTGTTTTTTTTCAAAAATACAATGCTCGTCCATGACCTGTTCATGGCTGCTACTGATACTCAAAGTTTGACTGACAAGGTAGGAAGGAAAAGAGGAGTAAAGAAAGTTAGGTAGTTTGATAAGAGAGTAGGAAGGGAGAGTGACTGACGGCTGTTACTACGCAAGTAGGAGAGACATTGCTCTTATTACTTCATTGTTATGATATGAATGAAATTAGAGTGAATCGAATAATGATATTAGAAATTATTTTAACAAATATCAAATAACATTGTGAATCATTTTAAGTAGGTTAACTGCACCTGCACTGCATTTTGTACTTACTAGATGTCTAAATTGTGTTTACTTATGTGTTCTGTTGTATCTGTGTGAGTGTTGGCATCTCTTAGACATTTATACAGTAAATATACAACTCTGTTCAGGCACTCTCATGTTAGAAAACCTTTCATCCCTTGTGTATTCTTATTAATTCTAAATCTCTATTTAAATGAAAACACCTGCAAATTTGAATGCATTCTCTGATTTCTGTTTAACCACTTATTCCTGTCAACCAGTTATCCCACTTCAGGAACCGTCAACATTTCATTAAAAAGCAAGCCATTTAACTGTTGCATTATCAGGCTTTCTATTTGCCTGCTTGGTTCTCTTTCTTTTTTTTTTTTTCCTTCTTGCTACTTATCCTGGATAAGAAACTGTCAACCGAATCAACCAACATAGGTTTCTTTAGTTTTCAAGTCAGTCTCGCTGGGTGGCTACCTATTTATATTTGTGTTGCATGTATGAATGTAACTGAAGGGCTTAAACATTTATTCTTCATGTCTAGAGAAAACTTTTCTTCTTTTTTTTTTTTCAAATTTTCTCCCAATAGGTTTTTAGTGAGGATGTATAATTTACAATATAAATTTATGCTAAATTGTTCCCTTTATTTTGTGTCTGGCTGTGTTTATGCTTGTTTTTTTTTTCAATTCAGACTTCTTTAATGATTATTGCCAAACAAAAGGCGAGAGAATTAACTTATTCATTGATCTCCCCTTCCTCCAATTTTTAATTGATCAGCCCCAACAAATCAAGCTGCCAAAAGACGTGATGGTTTCTATTGAGTGACTGAGCAGTCTTGTGTTCATTCTTTTTTGAGAATATTCATCTATTCCATATATTTGATTGTTATACATCATAGAGAATGAAATTAATAGTGAAAGATTCACTAATGTAATTATATTTTTTTCCCATAGATACAATGAAAATAGAGATATCATTCATTATTATTATTATTGGAGGTTTCTGAGCCCTCCGCCACAATGGTGTCTACCCCAGTGGTTAGATTAATTTTCAAATTCGAGGACAACAGGCTGATCAAGCTGCTGATAACATCTGCAAAGCATTTGGAGTGAACATCACAACATTGAGACTTTTCAATTTAGGTTCAATAGTTTTAAGTCTGGAAATATGGATACCGATAATAAATCTCGAGGGAGGCCCAAGCATATTCTTAATGATGAGGCATTATCGATGTCAGTGGCCAACAACCTGCGAACAATAGGTCAAGCACTTCTTGGTGACATCAGGACTTGAACAGTTAACATATCATGACTGTGCTTGGCCCCACTTCTCCCCTGCTGACTATCTCTAAGCCAAGAGAATAGGGACAAGACGTCTTGCTGCATCCTCTATATTTAGTGGACTTTTCCCTTACAGATTATCATTTTTTCAACTTTGTGTCTGTAATAAAAGGTTCATTCATAGGGAAGCCATAATTTGTGCTCTCACTGATTTTGTTACCTCTGAAACCAAAGAATTTTATAAAGATGGCATATTATCATTGGAGGATTTGGGGAAAAAGGTGCTTGCATCAAATGGGTTGTGTTTTGATTAAATATTCACTAGTTCTAGTTGTTTATATTGTCCTTTATCTTGTCATTCAGAATACAACATTTGATATGTAGCAAACTAATGTATATCTGCTACATTTGTTCTTTTTTTGAGAAGGTGAAAAGTGTAGTGGTTGTACATACAGACTACTGGAATAATAGTATAGATTCTATATATATACTTTTATTTGTACTAACCATGTCATTTAGGTTGATACTGATTGTAATAGGAGAAATCGTCTTTAGATCCTATAAGAGATCATCAGATTTTTGCTCTTAATCTTTTGTCCTTGTAGATAATTATTATACACTTTCTGCGTGATGATCATGATTAATTATGAATGGATAAAATTTATGTCTTTCATTGGTTTCAGGATATAAAGTTGAATGCAGGTCACTCCTGCTAAGATTAACCCTTTTTAGACTAATCTAGTTGCTTAGAGCCTGAGTTAAAATGTCCCAGTAGTTGACTTATAAAAGAGATCTTAGGGTTGTATATATCAGCAGTCATTGAAACCTTGGGATATATATACCCTAGGAGAAGTGATAGGAGTAGAAGTAAGCTTTGGTTGTTTAGGGTTTTTTTTTTTTTGTTTTCTTTTCTCTAAAAACCCTTAAAACAGACCCAGAGAGCTGAAATTTTGATATGTTCAAGCCTAGACATAGAGCTTTGAATAAACTGTATGTTGAATGTAAACCAATGTTCATATTCATTTGTTCATTTAATTATGTGTCTTGATTATCATCTGATATTGGCTTGCTATACTTTTCTGGAAAGCTTCATGTCTAAGCTAGAACATATTAAAGCTCTGTAGGTCTGTTTTCAAGTGTTTTAGAGCAACAAAAAAAATTAATATAATAAGAATTTAGTGGTTATTTTTGCTTCTACTAATTGTTTATCAATTCATCAGTTTTGGGTTTTTGTTAACTGTGCCAACCACTGACCAGGAGTCTTGAAAGGGTCAAGCCTGCCTTCAATATCTATTTTTAAAAGGTTGGCTATCGCAAATTGATTTAAAAAATATTTTTCTCTATTCCATTGGTATAAGAAACTATCAACCAAAACTGTCAGCGTAGGTTTCTTCGGTTTTCAAGCTGGTCTGGTTCACTATGTATGTATGATGCATCCCAATTTTTTAATTGATCAACCCAACATGGTATGCTGCCTAAAGATATTGTTTACCTGACAATTTCTATTTAGTGACTAATCAGACCTGTTTTGATAATTTTCATATTGTAAAAGCAGAAAAAAATACCAAACAGAATAGTACATACGTATGTTTGTAGTCAACTTGGATTTATGAATTGAATTGGAGGAGTGACAAAGTTGAAAGTAGTCACTTAGATGGAATCTATTTCTGATATTAATAAGCCAAAATTATTCCGATAGTTTGTATTGGTGTGGCAAGGTGCTGGGAGTTTTTCATGTGTTTTAGATTTAGATATAAATTTAATCCACATAGCTGCAGGTCAAGTTGAAATGGGAGAGTTGGGTGGCCATTGAAGCTTTGACCTGGGATTGACAGTTGGAATGTTGAGCCTTTTCAAGTAGGTCAAATTTAAACCTCATTGTTCAGGACAATGAGGCTGAAATCTGTTGAGTTTTTGACTATTTTGGCCATCAATCATACCCGCAGTCTATCAAAGAGAGTGAAAGAATGAGGAGTTAGGTAGTTGCAAATGAGGGCTTGAACACTGTCAGATAAGGAAAAAGAGAGAACCAATAGATTTTAGTTAACATAGTTGCAGAAGATAAGCTGACAGTGGCAACACATGAGAGTCAATAGACTCTTGGAGAAAGTAGGAGAGCCTGAGCCAAGATTTTTGCCCCAGGAATTAACTTTGAACTTGCACATATTTCTGCATACTTCAATAATGCTGCAATGCAAGAGCCTTATGTTTTTGCAGACAAGAAGGGTCCCTTTTGAAATAGAATAAAGGCGAAAGATTTATTCTTCTGATCAGCATGTCCTATTTTGTGTATCTAGCCACTTGGCAACTTGACCACTTGTGAGTACCTTTTGTTTGACGTGTTCAGTTTTTTCCTACAGCAGTTCTAGAAGAAAAATGTTGGAAACAAAAAATTGGGGTACCATAGCTCCCTCTAAGCTATGTGCAAGCACATGCTCTTTGCAACCAGCGAAACAAAGGAAATTAATGCACACACAAGAGATTTCAATTTATCATCAAAAAAAATTATTGATTTATGTTGAATTCAACAATTCATGTATACTCTTTGTCATAGGAAAAGACTTAGCACAGCACGAGATTTTTGCGCCTTCTCACTACAATGAATTCGTGGTGACTTTGGTGGGTGCCATGTAGAGAACAGTCACAGTTGCACAGTAACAGATGTGCCTTATGGAGTAAGTCACGGTTTCACTGCATGGATGTTTTTTTGTCAACAGCTGCATCTCTCCACGTGACATGTGCACGTGTTTGTGGCACAGTTCTTCATCTCTATCTTAGTCTTTCCTTCCGATTTTCCCTCCTGTTTTTGTTGCTGTCACCCAGAATCTTCAACAGCGGTTGTCATGACAATGCAGCAACTCTTTTGAAATAAATGGTTTTCAAAATTTTTTACGCATTTTTTTTACTTTTTCAAATCAATATAGAAATGCCAATATTTGATTTGTAACGCATTTTTTGTTCCTGGATGATGAATGTTTTTTTTTTTTAATTGCTTATATGTAAAAAGTATAGAAAATAGCTATCAATTCATTCAAAGTTTTCTTTTGTGACCTGGACTGTGATATTTATATTTAGTTGCTTTTTTTAACTTTATGTGATTAAAAATGTGCAAATTGACCCGTCGCCAAATTTTAAATGAGTAGATTTCAAATTGTCACTGTCCTGTTCACAAAAGCAAAGTTTCAAAGGAATGATTGATATTTTCTAGTCTTTTTAAACATAATCAATTAGAAAATAAAACTAGGAATAAAGAAAGGATAAAACTATGTTGCACAGTGTTATTGATCTTATATTTTCATTGTTTTGACTTTTACTGTATGTTATGAAAATATTTTCTTATTTAAAAAATTTTTTAATTTTGTTTTCCTAATTTGATTACTTTATTTTTCATTACTTTTTTTCAGTGTCCTTGAATGATGATTGTACAATGGATGACAAGTGTGAAGACAGACATGCAGAATGTATGCAGGAGAAATGCACCTGTCAATCTGGATATTATATCAAATATGGAATTTGCAGTAAGTGTTTGTTTGATTATAAAGTAAAGCATGGTACTGATGCAAGTCTTTTTCTTCTCTTATTATTTCGAAATCTCATTACAAAGAGAATTACCTATGTTGACATTTCATTTCATCATTGATTAGGTCACATTTTTATTAACCAAGATCTCAAGTCAGTCTTTATCCTAAATGTATTTTTAGTTCATTATAATTGCTGGAGATGTATTACACTTGACATGATTGAGTTTTTGTGATTTTGAAATATTGTGAATACCAAATTGATTATTGATTAAATGTTAAGATAACCGATGTGGGTTTTATTCACAAATTCACTCGGAATAGTTTCCCGGTCTTGGATTGTTATAGTCATGATATTTTGGCTGTTGTAATCTTTGGCCTTTTTTGGGTGTCTGTCATAGTTGGTAACCTTCTTGGAATTTAAAAGCAAAGCCTTTATTCAACTCCTGGAGATTATCATTCCACTTTCCATGCTAGAGGTTATCAGTTGATTCTTCACAGGTAATTTGTCTTTGTGACATTTACTTATCTACCTCATTCACTAAACCAGAATATATGACTTTTTTTGCATTTCATGAGTTCAAACCTTTGGTCAAGTAGTGTCAAAAAAGTCATGTATTCTGATTCAGTGGAAGAATCTTTGAGCATAGACAACAGAATGAGAGACCCCACCTCCCATTGAATGAAGTGTTTGATTTGAAATCTGATGGAGGCTTGGGGGCAATATGGCAAAAACAACGAGATGAGGTTGATTCTCCATCTCAGAAATTTGAATAAAAAGATTATTAATCTTTGGTTGGTTTTATTTGACACGCCTGGCAAGTAAAAAAAATTATCAAGAAAAAAAAGTAATTTCCCTTTCAATATGGAAGATTTCCCTACATCCCAAATGAAGATAAGTTTGTTTTTTTCTCTCTCCAAATAGTCTCTACTTTATCTGTTTACCATGTCAAAGTATATTTAAATAAGGAAGTGAAAAAATTGGAGAAGGGGCTTTTCATCCTTTCCTCTCTTCTCCAAGAACTGGGGGAGGGGGAGGGGGAGATGTGGACTTTCTCTTGTATCCCCCAACACTTATTTCCTTCTCTTATCAATCTTTTTTTTTTCTTTGAAGTTTTGTGGGTATACTTTACTCACTATCAGATTTTTTTTTCTCCTCTTTTTTTTGTCCTTAAGATAATATCTTTGTCTCTTTCTCAAGCAAGCGTTTTGTTTTTTTTTGGTCTTAAAGGGTTATGTTATTTCTTATTTTCTTTCTTTCCTAAACTAACAAACAACAAATCAGTTATCTGTGAAGTGTAGATTACAGCGTGGAAATCTTTTTTCCTCCTTTGTAGAATGTTAGAACCAAACAAGATTCACTTTATGCGCTAGCCGTACATAAAAGATGCATTGTGAAAAGTTCATCTTAACATATCTATACAGTTTCAGAATTGCCAAAATTTGGACGGAAGATATATTTCAATACAACGAATACAAGAATCTGAAAAGAAAAAAAATGAATGATACTCGGATTGAACCTTGGAAAGTTGTGGACAAGAATCAAAAATAAGAATTGCAATAAATGTCTGTTCATTCTGAAAAATAATTTAATATTTGGTTGCATAGCCTTTAAATTCAATGATAGCTTCCATTCTCTTATGATATGATGCTACAAAGTTTCTGCAGGTTTCAACTGGTATTTTAGCCCAGTCTTCAGGACAAATTACTTTCAGATTAGCAGAGTTTCTTGGATTTCTCTTTTGAACTCCAATTTTTAGTTGTCATTATGAGTTCTGTATGGGATTCAATACAGGAGACTGAGTCACGCCTTAACTTTGGTACTCTTCCACTGGAACTAAGTTGCCTTGGCTGTTTTGTTAATAGGTTTAAAATCTTAGAAACATTGAGGCTTTGGCAGATGATTGTGAGTGCTCCTCCAAAATTTGTCAAGATACAGCATTATCCATCTTCCCCTCAATTGCACGACACCTACTAATCTCTCCTGAAGAAAATCAACCGCATACCATCACGCTATCTCTGCCATACTTCATTGTTGAGACGGTGTTCTTAAGTTAGTATGTAAAGTTTTTTTTTTTTTTCTCTGAACATGTCTCACCATATTTTGTCTGAAAAATCTTTTGGGGGTCTTGTTTGACCACATAACAGTATTCTAGAGAGATATAGGGTCTTCAAAGTGTTCTTTGGTGAATTCCAGACAATCCTGAACATTTCTTGGTTTCAGGAGTGGAGTCTTAGTATTTGAGAAATATAAGCACCTGGAGCACTGAGAGTGTTTGTGCAAACTACTGTTCTAGCTTCCGACAAATCTGTATGAATTTCTTTGTGGGCTGTTTGTGCCCTTGCTATCTCTTTTTGAATAATATTTTTAGCAGCACAAACCAAAATTTCAGAAGGATGTCAAGATCAAGGCAGAAGTCTTAGTCGAATGGTGAGACTTGAATTGGTAGATAGTGTCTCTGTCTGCGGAAATTGGGGAAAGTAACTTGAGATTTTCTTATATCCCAACCTGTTACTAGGGAGAGAAATAATCAGTTCTCAGATAACTCTCTTGTTTTGTGCATGGCGATACTTTAGTGTCTGGATCTGGAGGTTAATGATCGAGCCATGTGCTATCAAATGACGTCGAAAGCTGGATAATTTATAATCCTGAGTTGCTGTAAAATATTAGGCACAATTCAATCCTGTAAATCTGTAGAGATCAAGGCAAGAAAACATTAGAAACTGTCAAACACAACTGTCAATGTAGGTTTCTCCTGTTTTTAATTTGGTCTGGCTGGTTGTATATATCGCACATACAGGCAACACCAATGTAGCTAAAGTGCTGAAAATTAACCCCCCCCCCATTTTTTGTCCGGCAGTATTCTGCTTTTTTTTTTTTTTTAAAATTCAAACCTTTTCAGTGATCACTGCCTAACAAAAGGCGATATTTGTAACTTATTCATTGATGATCCGTTTTTTCCAATTTTTTGATTGATCACCCCCAACTTGTCATGCTGCCAAAAGATGTTGGTTACTCTATTGAATGACTAACCAGACCAGTTCTCTTTAGGGTTCATGTTCATAAATGGTAACAAAAAAAGTTTGTTTGAAAAACATGATTGAAATAAAGAATGGTAGTGATGTTTTCATGCGTGTCAGTGAGTCAGAAAAGTGTTCTTGTAAAAGGCTGATATATCTGCTCATTGGAAACAGGACATTCCTGATCACTGTTGAAGTTGTTAATACTAACAAATAGTATAGCAACAGTGGCTAGATTATGGTTGAAAATAGCTAAAGTGCATAAAGTGCAGGACAGAAAAATGCAAATGCTATCGTGAAAAAAAAATGACATGGTATACTTTCAATATTTCATTTATAGCTGTAGCAATATGAAAAAATAAATTTGTATGTGACTGAAGAACAAGAAAAAGCAGTACATGGCATTATATGAAAGCCCTAGAAGTTGACAACACTGTGCAGGTGCCCTCCCCCTCTCTCTCTTGTCATTCAGATTTTTCTTCCTAAAAGTACATGACCCTAAAGAGGTTACAATTCTGTTTGCAGGACGCCAGTGTGACAAGCACCATTTTGAGTGCGACAGAAAGAATTCACAAAAGGAAGGGCTGGATTGCATAGAGTTACAGCACGTTTGTGATGGCATCCCTCAATGTGCTGATAGTTCTGATGAGGAAGGCTGCTCACCAGATGGTAAGTTGCTACTTACATTTATTTATTCATCTCTTTTTTTTTTTTATATCTTGGAGCTGCTTTAAATCAATTTTATCTATATATGGATAAGTATCCATTTCCATAGGTGAATGCTGTAGGCTTGTCACAATCTTGGCAGTTGTTGCTATTATCTTGTTATTCAATATAACTGTAGCTTAGAGTTAAGGACTTTTTTTTTCTTTTTAGCATGCCATAGAATTTAAAATGCCTGTAATGATTTTTGGGAGAATCAGTCAATTTATTTTTTCAAAAACTTAACATATCATAAGAGTGGAACAAAAGTATTTTTCTTTTTTTATAGGCCATTAATCTAAAGCTTATTTCATGTGTGTGCCTAAAAACCATCAATGACTCCACCATATCATTGATATGCATTTTCAAGTGCTGGTATCTTTCCAACTATCAGTTGTTGATCATGGTGGTTTAAAACACAAAGTAGTGTAGTCCTCGACCAACAGCACTTGAAAACTTATATTAGTCATATAGTGGAGTTGTAGATAGTCTTTAGGTGTGTACTTGAAATTAGCTTTGGAGTAAAGGTCTGAAAAAAAAAAAAAAAAAAAAAAAATAGAAAAAAAGAATGTAGATACTTTTGATACACCTTAATACTATAAGTGAATGAACATGATAGAATAGGTTTTTTATGTTTGAGTTGTTTTGTTTTTATTTGTTTTTGTTTTCTGTATTGATTTACAGAACAAAGTTAAATAACTCCTAAACCTGTTAACTTGTTATCAGTTGGCACTTATCTATATCTAATACTTAAAAAGAGTATAACAATGAGTGAAAATGTTGCTTTAATGCTAACAACATTTTGACTCGGCGTCATTTACGTCTGAGAACTTATTTACTTATCATTAATTTTTTTTTCTAATTGTCTTACAATCCTAGTTCTCTGTCCATCCTCTGGTAACATTTTTTTGATGAGTTACCTGTTTGTTTGTTTGTTTATTTATACATATATATATATATTATAACATATGTTCTTGTAAGAGTCATCAAAGACTAAGATTCCTGTTCAAGCATTCACCACAATGTCAAAGACATGTTGGCATCTCCTTCTCCCATGACTGATTTGAACAGAATGAATCGCGAAATCCTCACTTCAAGTTAATGTTTTGAAAAAAGTTTCACACAACTTTCTATGAAGAAATCTATTTAAAAAAAACAAAACACTGAGACTCTCATTTCTTGCCTTTATTGAAGTCTAGGCTAAAGAATTACTGATACATGTGAGATGTGACTGTTAAATAATGAGACTGGGTTTATGTAAGTCGAACCTCAGTTTGCACGCACAAACCATGTAGTATACATTGACCAATGGACAAGCATAAACAACCCCTGAAAGTTTCAATCTGCTTGAGTCTTCAGTTTGCTGATACCCATTGCTTGAATTAGACATGGTTTCTGATCTGTCATGAAAATCTTCAATTTAAAGATCAAGCAATGCCTCAATCTCTCGTGCCATTTGAGTACATACATACGTATGCATTTTTTCTCATAAAATTCATCACATGAAAAGATTTGGTATCCTATCTGTTCAGTTCAGTTTCACAGAAAATTTCAAAATAATGTGTTGCTTGATCTTTGAATTGACCATTTTTACAGCAGCGACTGTTAGGTCACAGTGCACATCCTATAACAGTAGATTACTTCACTCTTATTTCTGGGGGTCATAATGTTCCATAGTCCAAAATTTTGGTATAGTGTCTACTTTGAAAGAAACTGCAGGCGCCAGTAAGCCAACGGAAGGATATTCATGCTCTATTGACCTTCAGAAAGTCAAAAATTCGAAATGTTACTCCGAGCAGGAAGAGATCAACTGGTTTAATTGCTACTAGGGATGAAAATTACACCATCATCTGGATAACTCAATTTCTCTTTCAAACTGTGAAGCTGTCTATAAAATATCCATTCAATTTTTATTCAGCCCAAGTAGAAACGATGACAAAATCTATGTACATGTGAGTGTGCACTCACACACACACACACTAACTGTTGAATTTAAAAAAAAAAAAGAGAGTAGGAATGTTATTTCAAGGAACTTGATTTCAAAATTAGATTAACAGAACCACACAAATATTAATAAATTGTGATATTTTGATGTCCTGAATTTTAAATGTGATTATTAATCTCATCCATTCATTTTTTGCTTATTTCATCGAATATTGGCATTAATTTAAAAGAAAAAAAATTTTTTTTCCTCTTTTGTCACTATGTTTGTCTGCTATTTTGTCTTTAGAAAGGACATTATCATGATTATAATGAAAATTATGGAAAATAAAGCAACCTTAATTGAAAGATCCATAGAATATTCAAGGTGTTATAAAATGAAGTTTGCCTCTACAGCATTCTGAAAATGTACATTCTTGCCAAGTTTCAAGAGTCCAGCATGTACCATATTGAAATATCCAAGGGAAGGAATAGATGCTTATTAATATTCATTATTGCAGATATTGATTTATGATTTGATACATTTTGATGCATTGTTTGGACTGTATATCAATGTTTATTTGATATTATACTATTATAGATTAACATTTTTTTAGAAACTTTTGGTTACATAAAAGAGTGTGTTTAAAGATGTAAAAAAAAAATCTCTGAAAATCCCCTTCGTAAATCTCTATATAAATCAGTAATCCAAACCAAATGATGATCACATTGTGAATTCCTCATGCCGTAGGTTTGATACACCACAAAAGTACCTTCTTTTCGGTTGGAAATAATTTATCAGTTTTAATTAAATAATTTGAAATTTTTCATATAGTCATTTTTGAAACAATTTTTATTTGAATAACAAATCAGAAGCATGTTATTTCAATCTGATCACATTAGCTTAAAAGAATTTGTTTAAAAGCTGGCCAATAACAATCCTACAACTATGTTAAAGATTATAATTGTTTTACTCTGATGATTTTTTATACATGATATGCTTTCAAAACACATTAATACTGTCAACTTTTTTAACATGTTTCGAAAATAAAAGCAAACATTCAAATGCAACTTTTTTTTTTTTCACTTTTTTTTTGTTCTCCGGTAATAAGCGTTTTATTTCTTATGTCTAAAAAGTATAGAAAATGTCAATTATTCACTCCTTATTTTGCCTTTGCAACCAGACAGATAATTTGAAATCTGCTTACTTCCAATTGAACAATGGACAAATTTGCACATTGTTATTCACACAAAGTAAGAAAAGCAATTATATTTGAATACCACTATCCTGGCTCAAAAAGCAATTTCAAGAGAATAATAGCCATTTTCTATAATTTTCACACAGAAGCAATTAAAAAAATAGCACTCACTGCCCCGGAACAAAAAAATAGCATTGCATATTTTCAAGTCTTGAGTGCTAAATTTCCAGCTGTTAAAAATTCTTTATTTATTTTCCTCAAAGATATTATACCTACTTATATCACTCTTATAGCTGGTTAATATTATATAGAAGTTTTTATAAAAATATCCTTGTGTATTTGTATTAGTAATTTTCTCCCTCATTGAAAAGACGGTTGGAATAAAAAAAACTAAAAAATACTTGTCTTCTGCTTTGTTTAATTCAAAATATATTTAAGATATGAAACATGGTGAAAAAAAATAGTCCCTAACTAATGGTAGAAGTGCTAAATAGAAAAAATACTATTTTTATTCCACTTTTGGTTTGGTTATCAAGAACGATCAGTACTTGATACAGAATACTTTTACTTTGATTTACTGGTCTGTGTACGTACTTACATAAATCTTCTGTGCATGCGGAGGCATCAGTTTTGGTATATATACCAGTTTATTTTTAGGAGTGAAATAGAATTGTAGATTGAAATGCAAAATTGCAAATTTGAAGTGTGATTTAAAAAGAGAAAAAGAATTATTAAGGCATAAAAATAAATTTATAACTACAACATCAATGAATTTAATCAAATATTCACTCTCTAAATCTAATTTCTATTATTCAATATCAATTTTATATAGATTATACAGATATCTAAACTGCATTTGTGTATACATGTGTGCACACACACATACACACACACAAACCTATTTATTATCATGTGCACACAGGGTTTGGGTCATAATCCCGAAAGACATCATCCCGAATGCCATAATCCCTAATGTTGAAATAGCGGAAGATCAGAATCCCTATAGGTTGAAATCTTGAGAACCATAATCCTAAAAGATAAGATAAAAAAGTTCTTGAGTACATTCACTTCCAGTTTTAAAAAAGGATATATTTGAAAAACAGATATTTACGTAAAAAGACCCCAAAACCTAGTGGATTACATTGTGTTGTTGAGAGTGCAATAAGAGAAAAATTACATTAAAAAAAAAGTCAGAAACCTTTTCCACAGTATCAAGCACCTACTTCTCCTTTATAGCCTTTTTTCTATCAGAATCGGGGTTTTTGGATTTCAACCTTACAGGATTTTAGCTTTTGGGGATTTTGATCTATTAGGATTTCAACATTTAGGACTATGATGTTTAGGATATGATTGGCACTGGGATACATATACATGTACACATAATTGAGTTTTCACATCTTCTCACAGATTACTGCAGTTTCATTTTTTTCTTTTTCCTTTTTTTTGGTACGAATTTAATTCAAATTCATACACATGAAAATATATAGTTATATATGAATTCATCTTCAGTTTTATACTCATACAAAGATAACTTTATTTTAGAATTTGTTCAGAGAAAATTAGTATTACAAAAAGTAGGCTTTCGAACAAGGATTATTTTTGTGATTTCCTTTTGTTGGAACAATATAACATTTCAACTGAAATCTCAAGCCGTTACCAAAAAATCCCTACTTGTCTGGTGTTGAAATGTTTGTTCTTTCCTCATTAACGTTTTTTCAGGTTTTTGAATTTTATTTCCAAAAGTAGCGAATTGAAAACTGTTGAACCTAATGATCGTTTCGATGAAAAAAATCTTACAGAAATAATACATCTTGGAATATGATACAATTGTTCATTGTTCCACCAGCCTCATCAAAAAATAATTATTAATCATTCTCTATTTCAATAGTTATTTTCTAGAATTCAAAATGTTTCAGTACACCAAGAATGAATACCAAATTCTCTGAATCAAACAAAAAAGACAAAAAAGATGAAAGAAAATAGGGCTGACCAACGTTATTTTCCATTTTGATTTTAATCTAATTCTGTGCAGATGTTTATTTTGTCTTTTTAGTTTTTCTATCATTTTACTTACCTCTTCTTTGGGCTGTTTGCTGCTAAGATTTAAATGCCGTATTTTCAATGATTTGTTCAGCATTTGAAGACGGACCAGACAGTGACATTCCTTACCAGGTCGCTGCTAGTCCTAGTCGAGACTCGATTGAAGAAGAAATGCCAAAGATTGACGTAAAACCATCACCGCAACCCCATCATTCTGAAAGCAGTAACCAGAAGTTGAAACAGCGAGGGGAGCTGGCTAAGGCAAAGTACAATGCCAAGAGTTCTATTGAAAAAGACAATCCAGATCCTTTGCCACAAAATATTGGAAAAGCTAAAAATTCAGTTCCTTCTGATCCTCTGGCCATAAAGAAAAGCCCAAACCAGCAATACCCTATTCAGAATCCTGAAGTCAGGAACAAAGAGACTTGGGCAAAAAAGACGCGAGTGCAAAAATTTCACCGTAATGGTGGCATGGATGGCACCGCAAATAATCCTGCTGTCAGGAATGATGTTGATGTCCAGCCATCTTCAAGAGAGACTTCAAGAATTGCCCAACAGCCTGATGGTGCTGGCCCTGTGTGGCATCATCTTGGTTCGTACCCTCAGTATCAAAAACAAGGTGTGGTTACTGGTCAAGGTGACAGAGAGGTGATGCGTAGTAGCCTTCAACAACAGCAACAAGAACATGAAGAACAACTCTTACAGCAACAACGACAACAGCAACCACAACAACAGATACCTCTTAATCCGGACAGAGCATCTAATTATGGCGATTCCGATCATCAAGTTCCTCTTATAGATCCTCAGGTTGCACTCAACCAGCAGAAAATCTACAGTGAGGATGGTCAGCCTCTTATGGCCAAAAATTACATTCAAGGTCAGCAATTACAAGGCCATATCTATCAACCGTCCAACCCAAATTACATTCCGAACCAATACCTACAAGAAAATGCCCACATGCCTCCTAAACAGCAACAACAAACCCCGCCCCGAAAATTTGGTTATCATGGTAACAACTATGGCTACAGACAAAAGGTTGCTGCTTACCATAATGGATATCCCTTGCAACAGCAGCAGCAGCCACCATATCAGCAGGTCTCTGGTACATACAGAGACCCTAGTAATGGTTATGTCTCAAACTCTGGCCAGGCGTATAACTGGGGGGACTACCCAGCTGATTACCTCTATACAGACCAGAATCCTGATTACACAAACATTGGTGCCAACACAGTCCAAGGCTACCAGTATCAACCAGGTATCACTTGCACTGGTCTCTTGGTCCATCCACGTCTCCTTGTACTTAGACTGGCTACCCATCTTCTTCTTTTTCAATTTTCCGCCCCCTTTTTTTTTTCCCACTTCTTCTCTAAAGTGGATGGAAACAATCTCAGGCAAAAAAACAAAAGTATTACCTCAATTAATATAAACAAATTGTTAAAACTTATGTTCGTTTTTTAATTGATGTAAGATACAGCGTGTCTCAAAAAAAAGTGTTCACACTTTTACAACGAGTTGAGCCCCATGAAATTTAAGGGAGGTAAGTCAGTATTAGAAAAAAAGAATCATATTTGTTTCTTTTCTGAGAAAAAAGTACTCACTTACCTCCCCACTTTTTTTTCATTTTTTTTTTCATTGAGACACCCTATATATTCAGCGTTTTGGAAGATTGATATGAGCATATCATCTGGCTTAAATACTCATCCACGTCCCAAAAAGTTGTTGTTAACACATATTTGTAGTTGTTATGAAAAAAAATTTTTTTTTTTATTGTATTCTTTCAGTGTAAAATTTTGGGTAAATTTCTCCTTATACCAGGGTGTTATGATAATAAATTGATATGAAATATATATAAACCATAGTAGAATCGAACACTGTTTAATCTGAACCACTATTTTGCCTTTGAATAAGGGAGTACTGTTGTTTTTTATAAGTGGCCATTGTGTCAGGTTACTTTGCAGTTTCTATTATGGAATCTAGGTACTCTTGTAATAGTGGGGTCCAGGGTATAATTTTTTAAGAGTAAGAGTTATTCCCTTTACAAGATTTTCTTTCCCCAATTTGGAAGTCTGGATCTACCAAAAAATTCATTATAAAGCAACACAATTATTTAATTAAAAGATTGCTAAAAACAATGATTTATTTCAATTCAAAATAATTTAATAACAATAATTTTGAAGACAATTTTATACTAAGTCAATTTATAAATCATTTTGAAACAATAATGAAAGGGAAATAACTCTTAGTTCTTTGGGTATATTACACCCTGGACCCCACTATTACAAGAGTATCCATTGCTTCAAGAGGAGAGTGGTCGGGCCATTCCTTGGTCTCTACATTTATCTTGAATGATTGGGATGTCTTGTCTGAATTTCGTTAGACAAGGTATTTTAATCATATGTGGTTTGTTCAAACTAATTTCCTTATTTTTTTAAAATTTCATTTCAATTTTTTCATAACTATATTTCTGTCATGTACTCTGCTGCCTTCCAAAGATGTCTGTTATGTTCTGAGATGTGTGTAAAATCTTTTACTGGAGGAGCATGTGTATCCTCTGTCATACGCATCACATCTGGTTTTGTGTCTCTATCTTCTTGCAAATGTCTCAATTAGAGCCGATGATGTCAGTGGAAAGATCAGGAGGTAATATTTCCAAGAGCACAGAAGCACAAAACCAGACCTGGAGTGTATGATGGAAGATATGCATGTTTCTCCGGAACAAGATTCATCAAATGATACAGAACACAAGACTCTAGAAAGCTGTGAATAGAGAAACCCAACAAAAATGTGGAAATTAGTCTGAACAAACCAAGTACTATCACTGGGACTTTTTGGACATTTTTATCTTTATGGTATCTTTACAAAGATGACAATGATACCTTGAGATGAATTAGGTGATGAGGCTTGCAGTATTTTCATTGAAACATTGTGTCTAATGATTTCCTCCCACATTTTTTATACTATCTTTTTGTACAGTCCTCTGTTCAAAGCTAACTACCATGTCTCTGAGCACAGGAAAAAGATCGGAGACCTAAATTGGAAAAATTTAATTCCCTTCTCTTGCTTCAAGTGTATCCATTTTTAATCTTCAGGAAATTATTTCCTTAATTTTAAGTCATTTCCCTACTTTGAGGTATTTAATTTCAACAATCAAACTTTGATTAATAGTCTAAGACTAATTTTTGTCTAAATTTTAGATATGAGTGAGGAATTATCATTATTATACATTGATTTACTTGAAATGGCTGCTAATTACGACTGACGCCTGAAAAAGGTCAAAGAGTACAATGGTCAAAACGTTGAGACTATAACAACTGAGGCCACTAGTCCAAGTGAATCACTGTATAATAAGTCTATAAGACTATTCAAAATTTTTATAGAGTTCTTTACCATTTTTGCTTGGGTTCTTGGATCACTGAAGATAGGGATTTCTGCTATTGCTTTCTAGATACTAACCTTACTATCACTTATATATGCACACCCTCTGGAAAATGGTGGCCAAATGAATTTGTTAAGGAGGTGGATTATCACTGTCTTCTATTAAAATTCTAGACAATCATTGAATTAATCATGGAGCCTTGAATTGGGTAGATATGTTATTTTATTACTTTATTTGTTTATTTTTGCCTACAAACACTTCTTTGGTTACTTGCTAAATTTCATTTAATCTGAAGTTTGGTTTGTTTTATTTTTTCACATTCTTCTTTTCATTGTAGTTAGTCTGAAAGTTGATTTTGTTTGATATATAATCATTATCATAATAATTATAATTTTTTGATTGACCCAACATTTTTCTTTCAATTGAGTTTCTGAACATCTCCCTACATCCAAATCAAATTTTAAATGTTTAGCCTATAATTTTTCTTCAATCTTTTCATGGTTATATGTTCTGCCAAATGATGACTTTAAAATGGAGGAACTTGGAACAGAATATCATCATCCCAGTGAATCCCTGTTCAGTCACCTGCCTCTACATGTCTCCTTCCATCACTTGACACTTCAAAAAGAGTTCATATATTATATTAAGATCTGCATTGGATCCTTCTATCCTTAAATTGGTCAACTAATTCTCAATGACTTGTCACCTGGTGAATTTTTCTATGAATTGAAATGGCCAAAAAAGCTAGTTTAGAAAGAAAATTCAAAAACTTTATCTATGATTGTAAAGTTTCCACAACTTTTTTGCTATCATCATCTTATAAGTACAATAATACCTACTTGGTGACACCCAGTTATAGTGTTGATTTGCTATAACACTCTTTTTCGAATATGTTTCATAATAGATTTAAAAAAAACTCTGATGAGACAGCTTCACAGACAGCCTCTGAAATAGTTGTATACTGCTCACTTGGACTGATATGCTATGTATATGAGAATATACACATATTCAATAATTCATCATATAGTGATATTTGAAAGACAGAAATTGAAAATCATGTTCAGTGCTTGTCTTTCAGTGAACTGTTTGTGAGGCAGCAGGTACCCTCTTTTTCTACCGCCTGTACCTCCCAACTACCGACAAATCAGCCTTATATAGCGGGAAGAGGGGGGGGGGGCTGTTTTTCCAATAGTTTTCCATTAGTCATTTTCAGTTTGATCTAGAGTTTTCAATGAAAGAAAGTTTTTCTTGCTATTAGCTTTTCATCAAATTGTCAACTCATGGCTGAGTGCTGGGATACCTTGAGTAGTGTGGTTTTGATTAGTATGGGTTTTGATGTAGTACGGTCAAAGTATTGCTGTACTAATTAATGTAATTGAGTATAAGCTGAAACAGAAAACATGGTAAATTGTAATGAGACCTTGAACAGTGTGGTTTTGAACAGTATAAAAACTTTTTGGACAGATTAACCGCACTAATCAAGGTATATCTGTATTATGGAAATCGTATGATTCTGAAGAATTAAGTAAAGTTGAAAAAAAATTTTTTTGTAGTATAAAATCATGCTCTAGTTGTCAGTATTTGTCAATAAAAAAGTGTAAGTGACATTCAAAATATACTGTATATGCTGGACTATAAAACAAATGATTTTACAAGTTCATTTGGATGATTACTTCCCATTACAACTCATCCAAGCCCCATAATTATTCTTGCTGAGCTTCGGTAGATGAACCCCCTAGTCATAATATTAGCACATTCAATGCAGTATGATATTTGTATTTAAAAAAAAATTAAGTCTGTTTTGTATATCAGCATATACAGTTATTCATTTTGGAGAAATTACTGGGAGTTCCTTTCATCACCTATGGAAGGACTAATATGCCATAACTGTCTACATTCAAAATCTTTCTTAGTATTTCTTGGTTAATATTCACATCATTTCATGATGCATTGAGAATTTTCTTTTTTAGATTGTAGAATATCATTTTCCAAGTTTCCTTGTTTGGCATTTTAAATATTATCTAAATGCATTTGTTATGTTCTATTGCTTGTGGAGTTTGGGAATTTCCCATTTCTGGCACTGCATGGTTTTGTTTCTTGTGTGTGCGTGTTTATATGTGCCACTTTGTGTGTGGGTGTATGTATTTCTTATTTAGCCTGGACACTAGTTGTATAACAATTACCTTTATTCGGCATTGCTTCCATTGAAATGCATTTTTTGGATCATCCTTAAATTTTGCTGGATGATATTCTTATATACCTATGCATCCTATATGCCAAAGGTCACCAAATCTTTTAGACCATCGACTCCTTCCTGGGATCCTTTTTCTCTCATCGACCCACTAACAGTGCTGCCAAAAAAAAAATACCTGATATGCTGATACCATGTCCTAAAATGTAGCAAGTCTTCCAAAATCTATATTATATAATTATCAAAATTGGGTGACTACTAGAAATCAATAGTGAAATACAGAGTAAACAAGAATACATGTCAAAAGATGTAAAGTGCGCCAAATATTCAATAGGCCCCTTCTGGCATTTATCAATCCCATGTCCCATCGAAACCCCTGTGGCAAGCCATGCTATATGCCATCAAATACTGTAGTTTTGTTGCTCCCTTAAACTAATTCACTCACTGTCATGTCTTACAACTCCTGGAGAAATCAATTCTTTTTCACATCTCAAAGAATCCATAGAGAACCGTTCAGTGTTTCTGTAGCAATTGTGGGAATTTACAAGGCTAGGGTGCTACCCCGATGCTCAAGATAGACTGCCTTACAGAGCTAAAGAGCTCCAACTGCCTTGTTATTTACCCATAACTAGGGAGTTCATGCCTTTCCCACGGGTATAAGTGAACTGTCCTAATGGGCATTTGAACATGGTTTGCTGGTTTCATTCTCTGTGCAGTTAATCATTAGGCCAACCACACTTCCTTTTAGTATAAATGAGTATTGCAACTTAATAAACAATAGTAGATAACTTTTTGTCTATGTGAATTCATATCCTGAAATTAGCCATGTGTTCTTTTTCGACTAAAAGAAGGATCTTTACTTCGGTTTTTAGAAAATCAGATTTTACCTTTGTGATGAAATGAATTTGATGCTTTATAAAGAGTCTTGGACTTCTTGATCAATATAAAAGACTTGCAAATGTCTTCAAATAGTAATTGATTTTGGTTAATTCGATAAATTTCAGGAAATTTGTCATTTCTAAATCTATCATTTTCCTAAAGCTTATGTCGTAAGCTTTGACAAAAAAATTTTTTGATTCAGTTGTTTATTCCTATAAACCCCTTGTGCTACAACCACACCACACCACACTATCAGCTTTGGTTCTGGACAACCCCCCCTTGGCTGGCCTCATGTCAGTCCAGTCCCCTTTTACCTCACTCTTGACTGATCTTCTCCCGGTCCACTTTCGTCTTCCAACTCTTCTCTTCTCCTGTGGATTCCAGTCTTCCAGGGTTCTGATATTCCTGGTTCCTATCCTGGTTTTTGCCGTAGTTATTAGAAGATTGTTTAGCAAACTGACTTTCTCTTGGCTTTCACCCGCATGCGTCATGAGCCTCCCAAAGAGGAATTTTCACAATGAGGTTTTAGTTAGGATTATCCTGCGGTAGTATTAATAGCAAGTTGGTTTCATAGTATGGAGTGGCTAGCCCCGACCAAACATCTAAAATTTATAGAAATAAAAAATTTTTTTGGTCACATGTAATAGAAACTATAAGAAATACAAGGGGTGATTGATAAGGTCATGGCCAAAGGTGCAAAGATTTAATTTTCCACTAAACACAGCTATTTTTTGATATACTCTCTTTGCAAATTCACATACTTAGTTCTGCGGGCATGGAGCCTATGGATCCTTTCTTAAGTCTCCAAGAAGTGGTCTACAGTATCAATAACATCGCGGTGATGTGATCATGATCGTGGAGCTCTTTTTTCGCCTTGGAAAACCAGTTGTAGTCTGATGGGGCCAGATCAGGTGAATATGGTGGATGATTGACAAGTTGGAATATTCATTCATGAGTGACAGTAATGGCTCATTGTGAATTAGTGAGCCAGAGCCTTGTCTCGGTAGAAAAGCACCCTTGTAGTCAATTTCCCATGCTGATTCCTCTAAATTTTCTCTCAATGCTGCCTTAAGAAATCAATGTAATAGGCCATGGTAATAGATTAATCCTTTTCCAGGTAATTCACCGAAAGCACTCCTTCTGCAACCCCAAAAATGGAAACCATCTCCTCGCCTGTGGAAATCACTGACTTGACATTCTTAGGGGTCAGAAATCCTCAAAGTTCCTGGGGTGGGCATATAATATGAAATGTTGTTGGAGAATTGTTCCTTTTTTTTTTTTTTTAATTTTATTTTATTAGGAGAGTGAAATAATGACTGGAATTATAAGTGACGATACACTTTTAGCTGTTTAACATTTCAATAACTATATCAGTACGCAATTGTTAATATATAATGGCGTGGGTCTTTGAGATGAAAAATTTAGTCAAGATGTGAACAGTTTGTGAGATTCAAACTGGAATCCTTCAAGTTAAATTTCTGAGAATATTTACTCATATTTCATCATCAAATACACACTTATATTAGATGAATATCATCAAGTGGTCATTGTGAAAGATTTCATGCTTAAATAAGATTTAGCTGTGTGTGCGCAAACTCAGTCTGTGAAAGAAAAAAAAAACTCCACAATATTTAGAGAGATAGATTTATATAATTCTTATATTTAAAATGGCTCAACTTTTTCAGACATATTTATCGTTTTATCTGGCTGTATAGCAAATGTAAAAAAGTCAATTACTTTACTATGTAAGTAGAAAATTTATGTTCAAATATTTGTGAATTTTTTTTTTAAAATTAGGACCCCTTAGTAACATACGCTATGGGCACTAGTCCAAGCATAGATGCTCGAAGTTTGTGAGCAAATGAATGAAAAATCATTAGAATGACTGAAACTAATCAAATCTTCTTATTCAGTATAAAGTTGCTGTCATATGCTGACAAAATATATGAAATGGTTCTTGACATTAGCGTGTGCCCCTGCTCTGTAAGACCCTCACACAAAAAATGAAACTTCGAATATAACCACTCAAGAAAGCAAATTATATTTTACTGATTTCATAAAATTAAAAAAGGTGTGGAGTGCTTAGTTATGCATATTGTGAAAGTACTCTAATCTGTCATAATTCAAACAGACCCAGACTGAGTTTGAACTCAGTTCACGGCAATATAAATTCAGATGTAAAATATCTGAATTGGTAATACATCTAAATTGAAACACTGAAGAGAAATAACCAAATTACTTCAAAGCCATAGTTTCATATGAAGGATGGAAAATTACATGCACCTTTGGAATGGGCACTACCCTTGTCTGGTAAAATCTATATACTGGATGTTAATTTTATTAATCATAAACTGGTGAATACAATCGTATGTAGCACAGGTACATGGTGCTTGTTCTATAAATTAATGAACTAGCCTATTTTGCATTATGATTTGCTCAATGTACACTAGATTTCCTGATGCTGAACTATTTAGAAAATGATTCCCCAATAATTGCATTGAAGCTTATATTGTTATGGCCTTTGGAAATGTTACAGGATTAATTCATTGATTGAATTTGACACACAGTGCCAAATGGACAGATTGCCTCCTTCTGATGTGGTTGGCTGTGTAGAAATAGATTGCCAAAAATGCCAACAATTAAAATATGCCATTTAGCTTGTTAATTAAATTTCTTTAATCCAAAAACTGTATAATTTCCTCTATATTATATATATATATATATATATATATATATATATATATATATGAGAGAGAGAGTGCATTCAAAGTGTATTGATGTCTGTATGGTACAGGAACATTCTGCTCGGAGTAACCTTTTCTTAGATGGACTGCCTTACAGAGCTAAAGGACTCCAACTCTCTTACTATTTAGGTTTAGAGGGGGGGGGTGTAACAATTACCGGCATAGAAAATCAGATTCACAAAGCGAGTTTGAGTTTTGGTCAAGGCTGTTTACATTCACTATGCACTGATACGCTTGGGAAGGTATGAATCGACTTCTCTCTCTAGCTATGGGTAAATCGTAGAGCAGTTGGAGCCCATTAGCCCTGTAAGATGGTCCAAGAGAAGGTTATTCTGACAAAAACCTATGAATATGGGGTACCAACTCTACCCTGTAAAATCTTCTTGCTACTTGAATGGCATCAGTATCAGACATGGTGTGTTTGTGGCCGTATTGTCCACAAGGAGTCCAGAAGAATAAACAACGAACATTTTGCCTTTTTAACACAAAGGTAATTAGTATGTCTCGGAATTTTTGAGATGAGGTATTATTATTATTTCCATTATTATGGTACTAGGTTCAATCCTAGTGTGAGGCAGTATAACAATACTACTAACGCTGAAAGAGGGGAGTACGGTCGATATACCCCTGTCGGATAAATAAAGGGTTCGGTTCATTACTTCCCAAAAATCTCCCAGATGTTACCTGACGAAGGCCGTAGAGTGCAACGGCCGAAACGTTGTATGAAAAACAACAAAGATGAGGATGGTCCGAATAATAATGGAAACAAAGGTAATTGTTGAAAATTGAAAAAATGGTTTTTAACCAGGTAGACTTTAGTGTGCTACTCAAGTTTACTAACCTCTACTCTATGACAGTCACCCTATAAATTTTAAGAGTATGTGAAATTTTATTTCTTAGATGTTTTATTGTAGATTAGTCTTAGCTATTTTTTTTTTCTTCCCTCTGCGTTGTATCATTTTAGTCTTTGTCTTTTAAGGGGTTATATTGCAATTGCAATAGATTACACTGTGTAACCTATTTTCTGATCCTGGGTAATAGGGGTTATTTTCTGATTGATTATGCCTAAAATCTATAGAAAATGTCAATTATACCCTTCAAATTTAGGATCTGTAACCAGGACAGTTATAATTTGGAATTTACTATTGTACACTTCTTTACTATCGAACTGTGGGCAATTTAATCTCATAAAATAAGAAAAACAATGCATGAGAATATCATTATCCTGACCACAAAAGCTAAGTTTGAAGAGGATGATAGCCATTTCCTATACTTTTCACACATAAGCAGTCAAAAAATAAGCTCACAATCTAGGAGCATAAATCACATTGCACAGTGTTATTTTCGTATCTTTTAAATTAGAAAAACCCTTAAAAGATTGATAAAAGTTTTTAAAATCCATTTTCATTTGAAATTGTAATGGCTTCAGTAGAAATTTATTTGTTTTTTTTTTCCCCTCTCAGTACAAAGGACTAATTTGTGCTTTATTGTATTTGTTGTACTAAAATGTACCCTCACTGATCGGATATTGTATATATCTGGACTGTACACTTGTGTATATCACATTGACTCCTAATTGACACTGAATAAAGATTGGCGACTTGTCAATAAAATGTCATGAGTTTCTCTCATAAAAATTTGTCGATATGTCTAAAAATTTCTCTTACTGCAATTGCAGAAATATTTTTAGGAACAGTCAACCATAACGTCTGCATAGGTTTTTTGGTTTTTTTTTCAGTTTTCAAGTTGGTCTAACATGCTGTATTGTGTATACAGGCCATACCAATGAACTAATTTAAACAGTTACTCCTTATGTCTACAAAGAACATTTTTTTTTAGTTTTTATAAAATTTCCCACTAAATAGGTTTTCAAGGATAAGTGGCGGGGAGCAATTGATAATGTAAGTTTATGCTAAATTAGTCTCCTTGTCTCTGGCAGCATTCATGCTTTTTTTATTTTTGAGAATTCAGACTTTTTAATGATCACTGACCCCAAAAAGGTTAGAAGTACTCATTCATTGATCACCCAATTTTTAAATTGATCACCCTCAACACGGCATGTTGCCAAAAGTTGTTGGTCATGTGACAGTTTCTATTAAATGACTAACCAGACCTGTTCTAGATTGATTCCAAATATTTTTTCCATGTGAAGAAATGTTATCGTTTATTCTTGTACACTCCTTGTGGAGCATAGGGACACAATCACTTTGCTGCAATTTCTGTAGCTTGTAAGTTTTCACAAAGTAGAGTTGCTAGCCCCTTGCCCAATCCTTCGCTTTCTCTGGGTTCGGAACTAGCTATTGCAACTGACATGCTGTAAGTTTCTTTGGTCAGAGTAATCCTCTCTTGGATGGACTGCCTTGCAGTACTAAAAGGCTCCAACTACCCTGCTATTTACCCGTAGTTGGGGTGAAAGTAGATTTATGCCTCTTCTAAGGGCATTAGTGCAAAGTCAACGTAAACAGCCTCAGCCCAAACTCTAACTCGTTTGCCGATTCTATTTTCCATACCAGTAAATTCTATACCAATCTACACTTCCAATGTGACGAAGTATTTAGATTCAGATGAAGTTACATAGAATATTTTCTTTTTTTTAATGAATTCCTAATTCTGGGACTTAGGGGTTTTTCCCTCTTTCCTATCTTTTTCGATTTAGTTTTCCTTCTATCTTTGTCTTCTTTTGCTTTTTTGTTCTTTTTTTTTCATTTCTTTTTTTCATTTTTTTTTTTTGCTTCCTATTCAATTTTCCTTTTTCAATATTTCATTTTCTAATTTTTTATTTTGTTTAAAAAATATTTACCAAATAAGTTCCTTACAATTTATTTGTTATTCCCAATCAGCAATTTGAATAAGTTCATCATAGAAGACAGTGATTCCTCTCAACTCAATGATATACCATTTATTTGATGTTGGTTTGCATTTATGAATTAGTCTGGAGAAATTCTATCTGCAGACCTAGTCTCTTTGGGTCATGCCATAGCTAACAAGTTGAGCTAAGTGACTCGGGTTGCTAGATTTGGCCAGAATGGAGATAATCCGAGCATCATTTCGGGGACCAAGTCAACCTAGGCACTGGAATAACTATCAAATTTGGAAATTGAACGTGGCTGGTATTGAATCTCTGTCTCTATACTTACCCGTTATCCAAATTTGATTTAATTTCAATTTCAGTCTAATCTCTGTGTTGGCCAAGTCCCCAAGATAAATGCTGGATTATCTCCCCTTCTGACCAAATCTGGCAACTCTGTTACTGACCTGAGTGATTAATTAATAGAATAACTTATCGATATAATACTAAAAGTCTGATTCTCTTTATCTCTTTCTGGCCGCTAATTAGCTGAAACGGTATATTATAGCTATTCATAAAGAATTAAGGTATCCTTAAATATACTAACTTAATGAATGTGTAAAAAATCCAAGTGATTTGCAACTTGATGATAATAATGATTTGGGGTCTGCATCTGCTCTATAATGAACAGATTTCTTGAGGGACACAAAGGAGACAACTATTTAATGTTAGTTACAGAGTAGTCCTACCTATTTATTTGTAAATGACAAAAAAAATCCAGGTGCAATCGGGCCTTTAAATTTGATGCTCATTATGGTCACATCAGATTGCACTACTTCCAAAGGTTGATCCAATAAGTCACAGGGTTGTCTAGTTACAAAGAAAATCCTTTAATCAAACCACAATGTGAAGTTTCATAGAAAAATTTTCACCCCTTCTTTTCTTCATCTCAAATTTGCCAGTCTAAGTACAATGATGTTGGTCAAGCCATGATAGTCATCTTATGTTGTCAGTGTGCTTGCATCTATACAACTGCATATTATATTGCCCTTTTGCATGCCTCCTTCCTTTGCCTGCCTGTATGTGTGCAGTCATTTCATTTGTGTCAATATACTATTCTGTATTAAACAACATGTGTGTCTATGTGTTGGTGTTTTCATTTGAAATGTCTGTCATTGTTGTCATCAATTAATGCACTGAAGAAACTGAAAAATAGATTTTTATTTTGTCTTTTAGAAATTGTCTTTCCCCATCCCTTATTGGTTTTCATGTTTTGATTTAATGTTTTTTGTATTTTTTTGGTTGTGTATTTGCATTGATACTTTTGCTAGCTTTTGGTCTCTTCGATTATATTTGTTTTGTTTTTTTAATATAATTTTTTCAGTTCGATTTTTTTTGTTTTGTTTTGTTTTATTTTATTTTTTAATTCTTGGTAGTTAGAATTTTGAGGTGAGGAAGGCTGAAGTAATTTAGGCAGGTAACTGGGGAAGTAATAATGATGATGAGTAGATTCTGCATTGGGAGAAAATTAACTCTTGAATTCATATTGAAGAATTTGAATGCTATTATCTAAGGAAATAAGTACCAATTAAAGTTACCGCCTTTGACCTTTTAATAGATAATTTAAAATTTGAAAAAATTTTATTCACAAAAGAGTTACACTATCAGTTTGGAGCAGTGTTGTGCAGTTAATGAATTGAAGAGTTAAGTTGGATAAGATGAAAAAAAATACTGTTAAAAAAATAATCCTTGTGTATATATGTGTGATACTTGAAGTATCAATGGTAGCCATCTACCCTTCTTTCTTCCTTTCCTCTTATTAAACTATTTAACTTTTTCTTCCCTCTCCCTCTTATTAAAGTACCTGTTCCCGGCCTCTCTTTAAACTTTCTTTTCTCCCCTCTCCCTTCCTACCATGTCTGTCATGTTTATCGTATCAGTAGCAGCTATCAGCCAAGCTTGTTGTACATTTATGATAACTACCAGTGAAACAGCGGGTTATGGACTAGTAACAATAAAGTGAAAGAATATTTTATTTGTACAGTTCTTGAAAAAGAGCTCCTAAAGATGTAAAGGAATACTTGGTAAAGATTATTTTTCATAGGTTTCTCTAATTTCTGTCTAAAGATTTATGATTGATTCCGATCATCTCTCTGTGTTACTTTTTTCTTGTTTTATCTTCTACAAATTCAAGCAGCGCATAAATGAGCAATCATTCTTGTTTAGGGAGAGCAGGGGGTTACATACTATGTCTATAACTTTGAAAAGTCATTGACATTCAAACATTTTTTTCGACAACGCAATCTCTTCTTCCCATTTTTCATGTTAACTGAAAGTTTTGGTCTAATCATTTTCTTTCGCATATTACTTATCACACCTAAAGAAGGTAGTAGAATGATTCAGCCAAAACTTGTTCGCATCAAAGACGGGAAGAAGAGATTGGATTGGCCTCCCAAAAGTTCAAAGGTTACATACTGTGTTTTGCATTAATCATTTTCACAATCTCAATCTGGTTTATATTGATTCAAAAATGAAAAAATTCAAGATAGATATTTGCCTATGGTAGGAAATAGATTTGGAGGCCTTGTTGAAATGAGGCAGTATAGAAAGCAGTAGAAAGTTAGAGTATTATTAATATTCACTTAATAAGCTGACTCAATAGCTTTTAAGCTCAATGTCAAGTCACTTCCTATTTATAGAATTTATATTATAATATGCTTATTCCTTTTAAAAAGAAATGTAATTGGGTATTGATAGATCTGGAGTTATCTCCTTTGAGTAGAGGTTTTTTCCTTCAACATATACTTAAATTGATTATTCAGAAACTGGAGGCCCTATTGGACTGGAATTTGCTTTATTCTCCAAGTTAAAATTTAACTGTATTATGTTAACGAAGATTGCACTAAAATTTGTCATTTTTGTTTTGTGGTACAGACACAAACCCAAGAACAAATTTACAGAAATCAGACCGTTATAAAATAGATATTGAGTTTATGGAGGGTATTTGTGTGTGTGTTTGGCCAGATAAATCTTTTTCTCTGAATTGATTATAAATGTGGCACTTATTATTCACTGCATCAATCTGTACTTCTTATAGTCTGTATTGTTCACTGCTTTGGTTCTTGTTTCTTGTATAATGTTTTGTTGTTGTAATCCTCTTTTGTTGCTCAAAACTTTTCTGTCCAAATGTTCATTCATTGGCTAAATTTCACTTCACTCACAAATGTGAAAGCTTCATTAAGTTTTGATCGTTATGCTATTCAATGTAGATCAGGTCATGAAAAACGTGATGGGATGTGAAAATATTGTCACCATTGTGAGTGATTGAGTTTGCTCATTGGACCAGTAAAACATGTGGTTAACTCTTGAATTCATTTTAGCAAATTCAATAAGTTATTCAAGGGAGGTAACTTATGAATGAAGTTATCCCCATTGTACTTTATGGTAATTTAAAAAACTTTTTTCTCAATTCAATTCACAGAAGAGTCACATTTTCTTTTTAATTTGATTCATTAAAGAGTTCCTCAGCAGTTACAAACGGTATATGAATCTAAGAGTTAATGAAATTCTGAAACTCTACTTTGAATAGTTTTGGAAGCTTACATGTATTGTTTTTTGTTTTTGTTTGTGTGCTATTTGAGTTGTGCTGTATTTTACACAAGATTTGAATTTCACTGTTGTGAAGATCCTTTGCACTCAATTTTTTTTTTTTTTCATGGAAATGTATGAAATCCTTTTTTATAATTTTTTTTTATAGTTCAGACTTGCGTTTTATATTCATCAAAATCAAATGACTGTATCTTTCCATTAACCTGTTTGTTACCAAGTATATTTTTCAATGTTCTTATTCTTGTGCCAGGTTTTTTCTCATAAAATATGATGGAAATAGAAAGTATTCATTGAATTTCTAAACAGTTTCATTTTCATTCAAACCAACTAATTATGCAAAACAGAATATCTAATAAATGTGATATATACATAAATGTGTTGAAATATTTGAATAAATTAAATGATTATGAAATATATTAGAACATGAATCTAAATATAAGGACACATTACATTCAGTGTTATTTTATTTAAGTGATTTATTACCTTTGAAATGGAATGTATCTATACTAACTACAATTACAATAATATATAATTGCAAAGGCAACTGAAACTAATATATCTGTTGTTGTTATTATTATTATTATTGATTACTTTTGCTATCTGTCTATATTCTTATGGTCTACTTCTACTATAACTTGATTTCTAGGTTTCAGATGTGAGAAAGGTATAATGAATGAATGATTGTTATAATGAATGTTGAATCCCTTTTACTACCATTGAAAACATAAGCACCTGCTTCCATTTTTACAGTTGCTCATTCATTGTATTGCAGGGGTGGGTGGGGAGGAAGAAGAGAAAGCATGTAAAATATGAGAATGAAAAATTATTGGAAAGCAGTTGTACATACATACAAATAGAATGATTAATAATTTACATTACAAATAAATGAAAATCAAAATGCAATTTGCGACATTTGATGTTTTAACAACCATTATGTAAGATTATTTCAACATGTTTCCAGGTAAATGTCCGTCTCTTTAAGAGAAAACTCCCATCAGAGTATATGCGGCCAATGAAAAAGTCCCGGTTTCCTTTGCATGCGCCAGCATAGTGATCCTTTCAAGTTTCAAATCAGGTCTAGACCAGGATTTTATTCTTACAAATTTTTATGACCACCTACTTGGAAAGATGCAAGTTCACTGAAGAGATACTTTCACCTTAATTACACTGCTTTCAGTGTACTCAGTTATTTGCTGAGTGCGCTGGGAAATTTGTCCTGATGAAGAATTTTCCACACTCTTTGCTCATACTAGGAGTTGAACCCAGGACATGAGTGTGAGGCAGATGTATTAACCACTACACTATCTAAGCAGACTTCAACATGTTCTATTCAGGGGAAATGTTGAGAAGATTAATTGAATTATTTTGGAATCGTTATGTATAAATTGTGATTGGCTCACTTTCTGTTTCAATGCAAAACTCTTCATTATCACTTTATCTATTTTTCTCTCTTTTTTCTTTTTATATCTTTATTTTTTAATCATATCTAATTCCCGAAGTGTATTATCCAACCAATCACAACTGTGACAATCTTATTCTGACTTGTTTAGAAAGATATGGATTATGTATGAAAGGTCATATCGCTGAGTGATATAACTGATATCATCTTATGTAAACTATGCAAAATATTTTACTCTATATGGTGGCTGGAAAGAAACTCCCTATTTGAAATAGGTAATAACAATTATTTATTGTTTGATGGTAGTCAAAGTAGCTGTACTTTAGGTCATACAGTGGTGGAATTTGCCTACTGTGTTAAAATATAATGCTGACACCAGCATTATTAACCAATTCCGGTATGGCCTCTGTAGATCTTCACAGGAAATCTGGTGGTATGTTGGCCTTGAAATGTCAAATGTGGTCATTTGGTTGATCCAGAGTTTGTGGTTTGATGCAGTACACCTCTTCCTTCGCCCAATCCCACAGGAAAAAGTCACAGGGTGTGGGGTCAGGGCTTCGTGCAAGCCATTCATTCCAATAGTTAATTCTTACCCACCCTGTATGTACAAATATTGGAGAATGTTTAAATTGTTGAATAAAGATTTATTTTTCAAATATAAGCATACTTGCTGTTATAATATAAAATATTATTATGTATCTGTGTACATATATATATAGGTATTTTTTTATTGTTTTACAGCTCATGTACGAAACAGGCCCTTGTCACACAACCTTGGTAAAGGTAAGTCTCGTGTTATTTAGTAATGGTAACATATAGTATGATCAGTATCTTCATTGACCTGTCAGTTTATCATGAATTTGTTGAAGTGATATTTCAAGGCTAAACAGTACTTGCATCACTCCTGGTGTCTTCAACATCTGTGTTATTGCTAAGTTTGCTAAAATAATAGTTTATCGTTTCTTAACTTTTAAACCACTTTGAACTGCTCGTAATCATTATTTCCCTTCATATGAATTTAAGAGTCAAAGGGCTCATTTAAAAGTCTAAGACTACATGAACGAAAGGCATTTTTTTCTAGCTTGAAATTGAAAAGTTATGAAGTAACATGTTTTGCTCACCCAGTGCTTGAGATGTATGTAACCTTTTCAATTCAAATATGTTGTTCTACCAACTGAGCCGAACCAGCAAGTATACCTCAAGTATTGTTTGTTAATGTACTTTAAAAGGAACAGCACTTAGAATTTCCTTTGAATCTACATTCCAGGAAATGGTTTCTTTTTGAAAGTCCTCTTAGTCATTTTTACAGTATCATATACCAAATTGATTTTGTATATATGTGTATGTATATATTACATACCAAATTGATTATGTGAGTCTGAATATGTATATATATATTTGTAGGGCCTGGGAGTGGAATGCCTACTTCCAGTTGCATGTATCAAGTTCCACCTTTGTTAAAGTTTGAAGTAGTTTTGTCTGGTTATCCTATTAACTTGATTCAAGCCCCCATCCGCACTACCCCAAACACTGTTGGAAGCTCTTCAAATCCTTCAGTTTTTCAGATTCTATTTTGATGTCAAAAATAGAATCTAATTCACTTGTGTTGAATGTCAGCAAAAGCACAGTTTCATTTGTTTTATCTTTTACTATTTATTGAATTTGATATTTTATTAATGGAAATAAAATCATGAATTGATGGAAATAACGCAGTTGGCTTTCTTGGACCCCATCACCTGTGTTATAATGGGGAATGTCTATATCATATTTTGAAATATTTTGGCTGGCCTGAACTATCTTTGTGATCACCACCATTTTTGATTAAATACCAGACCAATAGTTCTTTTATTTAAGGTCGAATCCCTTTGCACGACTCTTAATCTCTTTCTCTTGAGCATCCTCTCTTTTGAAAACTTTGTATTTGAAAAAATGGTTTGAAATATTTGATTCATTCACTGAATTTAAAAAAAAAAAAATGTTCATTTCTGTAGACACTTCTTGGATCATGGGGCTGCAAACTCTATGGTGCACTTTCTGTGGCAAGTCCCTCATCTTTTATCCAGGCTTGGGACCAGGTATAGTGACTGCAAAGCTGTAGGTGTTTTCAGTCAGAGCAACCTTCTCTAAGAGGGATTGTCTTACAGTACTAAAAAGCTCCAACTGCTTTACCATTTACCCCTAGCTGGGAGAAGTGGATTCATGCATTTGTGTGATGTGAACATAAATAGCCTCAGCAAAAACTCTAATTCGGTCTGCCAATTCTATTTTCTGTGCTAGTAACCGATACGCCATTTTGCACAAGATTTTTTAATACAATTCACTTTCTCCTTCTTGATCTGAGAAAACCTGGTCCTGACTAAGCAGACTGTTTCCATACCTCCGAATACTCATGGATACGGGTCTATCTTCATATTATCTGACAGCCACATCTACAAGTGAAGAAATCTGTATGTATGTGTGTGTGTGTGTGTGTGCTCACTTCGTGAATACTTGCAATTGTTCAAATTTGACATTCACCAGATATTCATCAATAGACAAGGCAGCGTAGTGTTGAGTTTGAAACTTTGTGGAGCAGCAGTTCTTGAGAAATCTGATGGGGAAAAAAAATTTTAATTTAAAAAAACTTACTGATTGTAAATCTTTGAAATCTATAAATTATCTCCCTTAACTTCCACTCTCTAGAATCATCTGAATGTATATATGTAATATCTCAATTGGCAACACTGGTGAGAAGTGTGGCAGGTTGTTTCACATGCACCAATGACTTATCCATCTTTAGAATGAGTGCTGCCCTAGTTAATCTAAACCTCAACATTAATCCAATCCTGAAAAATAACTTGGATAATTGTCTCCCTGACTTGTTGCTGTTATGTTTGTTTCAGTCGAGGCTTATCTTTTATATCTATCATCATAATCAACCTTCGAAGTTTGTGATTGGACATGGGCTGAAGTTGTAAGTGTAAGATATGGTGATTGATGAACCTTACCCTGCCATGTTGGAATGATTAGAGTCAAAAGCATAGAATGTATGCAGTACAGTCTTGAACTTCTACACTGTGCTTGAACTTTTTTATTATATCTATTAGGAAAAAAAGATGTTTACATTATTTTAGAGCTTTGAAAGTTACCTCCTACTTCTATGATTGTCAGTTGCAATCAACTCCATGAGAATAAATAAATAATCACATTTTGCTTATATCTGTTAACCAGTGTGTGCATACTTCTGTCAATCCCATTATTACAAAAAAGTGAATGAAAATCTCAATTCACAAATAGTTATGCTCTTGGGGACCATAGGTTACTGTTTGATGAAATGTCATTTGAATACATTTAGAAATTTTGGAGATATTGTATGCATATTGTACATCTTTCCACAAAATTTTTTTGAATTTCATTGAGAAGTTATTGTATGGATAGACAGACTAAGAGACACAGGCGAATACATGTACCACTTGCAACTTCCTTGGTAGAGGTAAAAAATGTAGTTTTCTTTGAAAATGACATCCATTTTCTCTGATTGCGAAACTGCAAATAAATAATAGATAAAAAAGCAAATTAACTCTTTTGGTTTACTTTAGTTGAAAACTATTTTCTTTGATCTCGAAAAATGACGTCCGTCTTCTTTGAGCTCGAAAAATGACGTCTGTCCTCTTTGAGCTCGAAAAATGACGTCTGTCCTCTTTGAGCTCGAAAAATGACGTCCGTCCTCTTCGAGCTCGAAAAATGACGTCTGTCCTCTTTGAGCTCGAAAAATGACGTCTGTCCTCTTTGAGCTCGAAAAATGACGTCCGTCCTCTTTGAGCTCGAAAAATGACGTCTGTCCTCTTTGAGCTCGAAAAATGACGTCCGTCCTCTTTGAGCTCGAAAAATGACGTCTGTCCTCTTTGAGCTCGAAAAATGACATCTGTCCTCTTTGAACTCGAAAAATGACGTCCGTCCTCTTTGAGCTCGAAAAATGACGTCTGTCCTCTTTGAGCTCGAAAAATGACGTCCATTCTTTTTGATTCTCTGAGTCAAAAAAAAAAAAAAAAAGAAACTGTCTGAAGCCAAATTAGGCTACCTTGGAATAATAATAAATGATGGAAAACAAATGAGGATTTAAAAAGTACTCGGGTAGTGCATACAACTGTCAATGCCACACGCTAACTAAAAACTGAATGTAGATGAAATATCAAAAAATATTGGAGAGATTGCAATTCTCACAGTATGTATAAATACTGAGTTATTTCGCCAGAAATTTAACTTCAGCATTTTTAATTATTGATTGTTTTAAAATCTTTTCATGCAGAATAAAAAAAGATATCTATCAATGAGAAACAAATGGCTGGATCCACTCCAAAATTTTATCTCTTCTTCCCTAGACTATTGCCAACCCTCCCACTAGATTTCATCAAAATTCATTGAGAACTTTTGGAGATATTGTGTGGATAGATAGAAAGACCAAATACATATACTTCTGCATCAACTGCCATTGCTAAAATAGTAGTTGCAGGTCAGATAGGCGACCTGAGAAGTTTGAAATCGTTTTAATATGTACAACAATGTCTGAGAGCAAGAACAAATATTGTTGTCATCTTTACAAGTTCAGAATGTTTTGTTTGTCTTATATTTTCTCTACATAAGAAAAAAGTAATGGTATTGCTTGACTCACATAGCTGTTCATATACCAGAAAATGATATCTTTACATGTAGAAGACATCTTGTTACATCTTACAAGGAAGAAATTCTTTATTTTGATAATATCTATTTCCAGGCACTCATCTATCTAATGATCAACTGTCAGATGGCTCCCCTAAACTCCGTCCAAGCAAATCTCATGGTCATTATCAAGCAACAGGGAGTGGCCCTAGAGGTGTGTGTGTCCACGTGTCACTTTTTCTTGGTCTGTTTGTTGCTTTCTGTCATACTAAAGCTAAGAAAATGAGAAAATGGGTAAGGCAGGGTGCAGTGTCTGTATTTCCATGTCTACATCACTTCTACTACTACTGCTGCTGCTCATGTCCTATTGGTAGCATGGAAAACCATTTCTCTAAATCTAGGCACCTCTGATTTTTCATGAACAAAACTGATTTTCTCACATTAAAGGAGAAATTTTTTCACCCAATGCTGTTGCATTATTGTTTTATAATTAATGAAATACAGAAAATATAAATAGTTGTTGCAAATCGACTGAAAAATGATATAGAAATAAATTTAGTTCAAGGTATGCTTCTTTTTTTTTCTTTGCAATTGACAATTCATGCAATGGTTCTTCATTATCATCCAAGCTAAGTGCAGGTCATGATTTCAGACTGCAGTGCACTCAGGACTGAAGCCATGGTCGTTATTGACTGTGTAGAATGAACATGATTAGTGAGTGATTAGTTGCTCCTACAATTTTTTTCATTTTATTTCATTCATACATCTTCCTTAAGAAAGGTAAAGGACCCACATTTAACAGCTAAGTTAGCAAGTCAGTTGTTGATGTTAAAATCTTAAAAAGGAATCATGCTTTAAAGTGTTAATGCACTCTTACTTTTTTCTTTTTGTAGTAACCTCCCACCAACTTCCTACAGGAACCAACTCAAATGTGTATGGCAGTCAGTCACCTACTATGAAGGTTGGAGTCCACAACCAACCCTCAACAGGCCTGCATACTGAGAGCAAGATGCACACTGCAGATGACCAGGAATCTCAATTACCCAATACAGAAAACACCAAGGCCAAACAAGAACACAAAGAGAACTCTGCAGCAGATTATGGTCAGAATGGCACTGCGGACACAATGGATGCCCAGAGAGGCAGTACTGTTGCTCCAACTGCTAGTGGTGCTTTATCTGTTGTGCAGAACATAACATCTCCTCAGACAGAGACAGGACTGGCCAAATTCCTGCAGCAGTCAAATTACATCCTAAAAGAAAAGGTTGTTGTTGCCAGCCCCACTGACAATGCGCAGGGTCCGATTGTGGCCCTCGCCCTCGGGCTCTCCTTCACGACCATGCTGCTGATTTTTGTGGGCTGCCGCCTGCGTAGGGTCAAGCGTAGGCTTCGAAAGGGACGAGCGCTCCACTCGAACGAGGCAGACTATCTCATCAACGGCATGTACTTGTAGGACCCGATATTGGGTTGGAGGTTCACTTCCAACCCTCCCCTCTCTCACACACACACTCACACACACACTTATATACACACGCATGTTCACATACATGTAAAGTTGAATGTTATGGCTCTTTTTGTAGTCATGTTGGTATATACATGGTCAAGATGACCTTAAGCCTTTGACCAGATATCTAGACTTTGGGCAAGGTTTGCAACACATACTAACTGCATTTATGTATTTGACTTTGTCTCAGATTCCACCTCCCTCATATTTTGGGTATCCTTTACTGTGTGAAAGTCTATTGATGAAGAAAAGCAGAAAAGGGGCCAGAAAGAGTGATGAGAGGTTTTTGGAACCCAACACTTAATTACTTCTTTTTTTAAAGAAGTATTTATGGGGCTTAGAAAGTGATGCAAACTTGTCATCACTTTTTCTACCTTCTTTTTTTTTTTTTTTTTTTCTCTTTCTAGGCTTGATAATGCTTGATACCATTCGTTAAGTTCAGAATGGTCTCAATATTCTTTATGACTGCCATACTGTAACAGATTTTATCCAAAATCCTATGATATAGAGTATTCATATGTACCTAATGAGTTAACTAAGCATCAATCCCCCTAATAACAAAAAGACTCAAGGTTTGAGACAAATTCATTTATAAATTTTGCAATAGCCAAAGCCATAAAATATTCGCACATACACTTACAAAGGTGATTGTCATATCTCTTACACTAAGAGTATCCAATCTTATTGGTACTATAGTAAAATGAACAGTCACGCAAGTCTTTCCAGGCCCTAAGCCCATTGCAGGCAATACATACATATCTAGATACTTACATCTCTCCTTCACTCTCTCTTTATATATAGTTGCATCACTGCATTGCAGTGATATCTTCTACCTTTTATACTTTTTCAACACTAAATTGCTGTATGATATTCATTTTCTGTAAAGTGTAGGTTCAGTTGTCTGTATGCATCTGTCTATTGATTGGTCAGTCTGTATATTATGAATCTTGTATGTATAAATAAGATTGTCTGAATGCATGCAGGAGTATCTTGTCCACAAAAAAAGTTGACTTTCAGGAGAGACTCGTCTTCTTCTCTTTCTGTTTTATTGTATCCTGTACCGGATTAAGAATTGGGGTACTTTCCATGTATGTGGGTTTGTAATTTTTTTTCATAAAAATGAGTTAGTTCCCCTTCTCATTATATTTTGGTCATTTTTTAATAGTGTAAATGTTTGATAAAATTCAAGTTAAATTTGGATAAGATTACATGAGTTTGGATAAATGATTGTGTTATTTTTGAAGTCATTGAAAATGGATATCAGTAAATAAAATCTTCAAATTGTTTTATTACTACAAAATCTGGAAACAAAACCACCATGAAAAAATATATAAATAAAAGTATAATAAAAAATTTTTTATTGAAACTATTTCATTCTTCGTGGTGGTTGAAAAGAAAAAATTAAAATCAATATCAATTACAAGTTTTGGTAACATATTTTTAATAAAAAATTAAATTTTTTAAATTTGTAAAATCACTTTTGAAATAAACCCAAAAAAACTTCATGAAATTTAATCCGATAATAACTTTGAATTCTGTCAAACATCTATATTTGATTGAAACTAACCAAAATATGAGAAGGGAAACTAACTCCTTTTTATAAAAAGATTACTGACCTATAATTTCAGAAAGTACTGGATTTAGTAGGCCCCTTGGTTACAAGTACTATGAGGCCCCCACCAATATTTTCAAAAAGGGGAGGGAAAGTTTAAGGAAAATCAAATTAATTTTTTCAAGGCTCACAACTATTAAAATCCAAACATATGCTTCATGGAATTACTTGAGAACATCATTTTTCAATTGAAACGGGAGTGAGTCTGTTTTAGTCATTCTTTGATATTACACATTGTCATACATTTTATATAAATAGAATACAGTTTTTCTTTTTAGTGTAGTATTTTTACTACAAATAAACATTGAATGGATAATTTACAGTACTTATACTTTGAATGAGCATTCATAAATGAATTGAAATGAAATAACTTTTCACTTAATCTTGGGAGGCCCTTCAGCTGGCAGAGGCCCCTGGGGTGTGCCCCTAAAGCCCAAGCCTTAATCCGGCACTGCTCTTCTCTTCATTTTCTTTCACACTTGGATCTTCTCTTTCTTTCTTTCTTTCTTTCTTGCAGCCAACTCTTCTCTTTAATAGTTCTCTTTTTCCCTTCATATTTTTTCCTAAATTTCTTGAGTAGCTTCAGTGATTTTTCCTCCCTTATGATTAAGAATAATAACAGTAATGATATTAATTATTCTAAAACATTCCCCCTAGTAATAGATGTATAATAATACTAGCATATTTCCTGATTGACGGAGTTATGGGTTGGTATTATTCTGCCCTGTGTGTTCTGCTTGGGATCAAAGTACCCCCAGGCCCTTTGTCTAGGATCAGAGTAGCTTTGATAATTTTTCCTTCCATATTCAGATTGTTGCACTAATTGACATTTGACTATGAATAGGTACAGTAATAATATCAATTATTCAGGAACATATTCCTATCAGTAAATCCAATAATGCTTGTACAGTACCTGGATTGGTACTTTTACTAGGGATCAGATTATCTGTGCACCCTGCTATGTTTCAAAGTGTTGCTCTCTGCCTAGGATCAGAGTACAGGATCTGTGTGCTCTGCCTGGGATAAAAGTCTCACTTCCCGGCTCTTCTGCTTAGGGTCTGATTGTAGTATCGGTGCACTCACTGAAAAGTGTTACACGCAAAAAATATTGTCGTCTGCATTTTCAGATTGTTGTTTGAGGGCAATGATTCAGATCATATTAATCACTTGACAATATCTGACATCGTAACATCATTGAGTTACACACACAATAAAATCTATGTATAAATACATATTGCATTTTATGTGTGATAATCATTAATCATTCTAGAATGAATATGAATAATATTAATTATTCTAATGCCCTCCTACCTGTATCCATTGAGATAAAAAATATTGGTATCAATGAAAGGGTTTCAAAATCTGGTTACTTGCTACTAGTGTCCTTTCTTAGAAATACTTTTAGTGAAAGGCATGAAACCATGCATTCTGGTTTTCTGTACTGCCTGTTTGATCTACTACCTGATGGCCTGTCTCTAGCATTGCTATGAAGCAGCAAACATTTGTTAACTGTTTTAACTGAAAGTTCTCTCTCTCTCTCTCCTCCCTTGTTTTCTTTTCACGTCTTTTCTCTATATTTCTTCCTATTTTCTCTCTCTCTCCTCTAGTTACTTTTCCACCGTTCTCAGTACTGTACAAATGATATCAAATCAATTTTGTCTATCTCTTCCTCCTTTGTGTGCTGTTTATATGCTACCCACCATGGATTGTTATTCAGGAGGCAGACTCCACTAACTACTTCTGCTTCCTACTGCAGTACCTACTTAACTTACCTATCTACATTTTACTTTTGTATTTGGTGTCTACAAAGAGGACAGTAGCTTTACTTATTTCCCAATCATGTTTCCTAATGCAGGTTACATAAGATCAAACTCTGTTTTCTTTGAATTACAAGGAAGTTGGCTCATTTTGTCTGTATAAAAATCTGATATCTTCAATGAAAGACCTTTGTGAAACAAGATGTAATTAGTTTCTTAACTTTTATTAAGGTTTCAACCTGGTTCTCTCTTTTTTTTTTCTTTTAAGAAACGAATATATGATGACAATGACATTTTGTTAGCAAAACACAAATCTCCAAACATTCCATAACTTGAAGAATTTATGTATACCATTCCAAGCTAATTACTTCTTTTTCTCTCCCCCCTCATCTTCTTTTTTTTTTGTTGAGAAATTTGCTTAAAAGTTGCCTTTGACTGCCTTTAAGCTCAATGTCAAGTCACTTTATATTTATAAACTTTGTATTATTATTTGCTTATTCCTCTTATTTTCTTATAAAAAAAACTTTAATTAGCAGCTAATAGATTTGAGTTATCTCCATTGGACTTTTTTTTTTTTTTGTCAATTCATACTTAAATTAATTACTTGGAAACTGGTGGCCCAAACAGACTAACAAACATTCAGTAACCTGATTATTATAATATAGATAGATAATGTAAATGTATACAATGATGATGATAAAACTTGAATATAATAAACCACACAATCTTGATAAGCTACATTGAAAACAAGGTATAATTATTGCTTGTGAGTTAACCCAGCAAATATGTACTTGAGACCAAATCAATTGACTTGAACAAAAGATATTTAGCCCTTCAACAAGGTTCAAATGAGGGAAAACAGCTGTGATGAATGGAAACTTTTTTTTTTTAAGGACTTCAATAAACCCGGTCACAGAATGCCAAAACTTATTTCCTTGAGAACTGCATAGTGTAGTGTCTCTTTCATACAATGAATCAAGCACAAAACTGGGCCAAGAATTCCGGAAAGTGCTTCAAAAGAAAACCAACTAAAGTGTATCTTATTTCTAATTATATAAATGGAATGATTTAATTACTGACAAAACGATGATGAGACATGACTGCAAGCATTTTACTTCAAACATTCCAAATGATTAAAGTTCATGATATATTTATATAAAATAATTACCCTATTTGATCGCATATAAGACTGCCTCCCTTATTCCAACAAGATATATTGAGAAAAAATGCATTTCCCTGGATTCCTCACTCAGTTTTTTTCAACTCCTACTGAAGTTCTGGCTAATGTGGGGCTGGACGATGAAGTTTACACTTACCTGTCAAATATTGTATGTTGATAAACTTCATTCTTTTGAATCCATGCAATAAAAATGATGATGTAACGAATATACTAATTCCATAGATGATAACCTGGCGCTTTGCCAGACTTTGTATGTTGAAATGCTATTGATTGGAGATTATCTGAAAAAAAAAAAAAAAAAAAAAATGCCCGTTTGCTTGATCCATAAGAGATTAGGATCAGAATTATACCTTGGTAATCTAGTGTGTTGAGTCTTAGATTCATAGACATCTTGTAACCACTGTGGAACTTTTCAATGAATAGGGTAAAAAAAAAATTTCTGAATTTATTTGAAGAAAAATGAAAAATGGAAATTACCAAAAAGTGCAAGGGAAGTAACTTAAATTGAAAGTTGCTTCCCTTGAATCTTTTTTTTCTTGAGTGAATTTAAGAGTTAATATTAGAATTACAATGGAGATTGTAGTTATGTTGGTTTGTCAAGAAAATATAAAAATAAGTGAAGTCCTAGATGTTTCTTGTAGATAAATTCAGCTGATGTAATCTTGTCTTTGACCAATTCTTATGCAAAATAAATCTTGAATTGGTAAATTACTTAGAAAAAAAATTCAAGGTGAAATTATTTTATCAGGTGGATTGCCTTGATCTTGACCCTTCCAAGACTAACCTATTGAAGTGCTTAATGTCTGAATTGAAATGTCCCAGCAAACCTTTTTGAAGGGATCTACGGGACATATTTATCCCAGCAGTCATAGAAACTTAAGGATATTCATGTCGCAGGAGTTTCAAACTGGTTAAAGGAGTTTTATGAGAAAGCTATCGATTTTAGAATCTCAGTTTTATAATTCAGTGATATCAAGTCTTTTTGTGAGTGCATTTACATTACTGGCAATTTTTTCTCTCTCATTTTAACCATAGAGACTTGATCTTCATTTCTGTTTAAATTAACTCTTAAATTCATAAACCAGTGTAACTCTTTTGTATATTGAATGAAAGAGAATTAAGTTTCACCAAGTAGTCATGGAAAGATAATTGCAATCAGAAGTTATTTCCCTTGGAATTGACCATCTATTTTCATTGTATGAATTTGAATTAGACATCTCCAGCTCTTGTTGTTTTGTTGGCCCCAGAGTAATCTCAAATATTTACTGACCCCCTGAACATTTTTGTTGACCCCTGGGGGTCTATATTGCCCATTTCGGATAATATCAGTCTGAGGTTTGAGGCCTAGAATGTATATTCTGAACTTGAGCAAGTTTTTCATTCTTTGTAATCACAGATGTATTTACATTTCTGTAATTGTTTAAATCTGCCACGTCTATGTAAGAAAGACTATTGGTGAATCCAGAATTTTAGATGGAGGCGTTATTATTATGCCATCAAGTTGTGGTAGTGAGGGGTAACTGTGGTCACCATCATTACCCTACTGAAATATAAATCAAATCTTAATTATCCTGCTAAAATATGAATCAATAAAGAATTGAATAAAATAGAATCCTACTGGTGCCATTTAGTAGGCTGACTCAAATCATCCATTTACTTCACTGAAAAAAAATTGAAACCATGTAAAAAGGAATCTTGCCTGTGTTCATGATATCCAAAATACTCTTTGGCTGTAAGATAAGAAATTAGATACCTTTGATACTTGATGCCTATGTCAAATCCTTGGCATCAAATGGAATGACTATACATCAAATTAAGAGGTCAGGGACTTGTCTCCACTACCATTTGCAGACAACCCTTCTGCTGGTAGGGGCATGTCTTGAGACTCCCAATAAGACCTTGAAATCAAGCCATTAAATGGATACCAATAGGCCAGAGATCTTACGTAAGTGTAAGATTAATTTCCTTTGGAAAAATTACCAACCAAGGTTAACAAAGCTCACCTATCAGCTGTTAGGGGTCCAGAAAATCCCCCCATGAAGAAAAATAAACAGACAAAACTCCTTCAATTGAAGTGCAAAGTAGGATAAAAACCCCTTGGTTAAATTGAAACCTGACAAAAATTTAAGTAATAGGTTAAAATTTTCAAATATTTTGCCACTTTTATTGTTTTTACTTTGGGAAAAAATGTTCAGCTGGCTTCACATTCTAATCACTTATTTTTAAATCCTAACTTAGTTTTTTGAGGCATCCAAAAATTAAGGGATAGTGCCGCTGTAATGAATTTTCATCAAGTCAGAAAACAAATGTGATTATCGGTCATGATTTCTGTCTGAATTATTAGAAATAATTTTTCCACAAATAAAAAAAGAAATGAAAATAGATAAACATTTGCGAATGCTGGTATTGTACAAATAATTTTGTTCTGTAAAACAGCAAGCCATAAATAAATGATTCTTGTACCAATGCATACTACAGTGCAATACCAATAATACCCTCCTTATTGCTATAACTAGTTTACTATTGCGGTCAAAAATAACTCCAATAATTGAGTAATTTCACAATTGCATTGTACTTGTAAAATATTGAAGACTGAAGCATTCTGTTGCGCAACATTTTCTTGTTTATGTTCAATATTTCCTGGATATTAAACTAATCTAAGGTAAAATTAAGTCGAGATACAATTTATCAAGTTTAACGTAACATAAAATTCTATTTCTGCCAAGTTACATCACTGATGACGTAAGCGTGACAGACGACAGATGCACATTGCTAACTTTTATAAGTGTGGATGAGTGTAATATTTTAACGGAGAATCGTTATAAACTACAAGTAATAAGAAGAATAAAAATGATGATTTTAAAAATTTCATGTATTATTTTTTCCATGAACCAGGGACCTCCTATTCGTCAGTCCAGACTTGTTCTGTAACCCACCAAATTCAAAACTTATTTTCTTTTTCTTTTGAAAATTTTTTTCAGTGATAAATGTCCCAACAGAAAGAATTGTTTTATGCACACAAGTAATAATGTCATAAAATTTACAAATTAAAAAAAAAAAAATTCAATTCTGACATATTTTTCAAATGAAAATTTTTTTTTTTTCTTTTTCTTTTTCTGAGGAAAGAGAATTTATTTCTCTTCTGTATTTTGTCTCTAGGTGATTCAATTGTATGAAAGAAAGAGACCTTAGACAAGTAATTTTCTTACAATTTTTTTTCTGTTGTAGAAAATACAACCAAGAACTTTCCAATCAATAATAATTTCTTGTCTCTAGATGATTCCAGCCTTTCAAAGGAAGAAAATAAGTTTTCAAATTATTTTTTTTAATATTTTATATCTTTTTATTATTGTAGCCATTTTTTGGTTTTGAAAATGCAAACCATGAAAATGATTGTATTTAACATTATTTTTTGTCTGTAAAATAAGAATTGTGTTTTAGCTTATGCTTTTTTGATTTGTTAAAATACTGGGTTGCTTTCTCAAACATTTTCTTTTATTCACTAACATGTTGAAAATTATCATTTTTCATACCCAGACACACACACACACACACTCACAAACCCCCACACACATGTATGTATATGACTTCATCTCAACCCTCCACCCCATCCGAAATTCATTGTTTTTGTATCCTATCTTGTGTGAAAAAAAAGTGAGTCTCTTTTTGTACCTAACTCTTAATTACTTTTTTTTTCCAAAGATAGTTCCTGGTATTTATGGCTCTTACAAAATGACACAAACTTGTCATAACTTTCTCTGCATATTTTGGGGTAGGGGGGCTTGATACCAATCATTAAGTTCAGAATGGTCTCTAATTCTTAATGGTTAACTGTAACAGACTGCTCCCCAAATCCCATAATATAAAGTTTTAATGCATAACAAAGAGGTGAACAAAAGATCCATTCCCCAGATAGCAAAAAGATGACATGGTTTTTTTTGGGAAGGGTTGAGATGAATTCATTTATTTACATATGTTTAATATACATGCGCAGACATAGATGTGAATATGTCCACATGTTTTTATTATAATTTACACTTTGCATTGCTCAATTTTTTATTTTATTTTATTGTAAAATTTTATAAATGTTGACATTTAACCTATTAATTGTTTTGTTATTTTTTTCACTTCTGTGTTGTTTATTCTTTCAACTTGAAACCGTCAACCAAAACTGTCTACATAGGTTTCTTCAGTTTTCAAGTTGGTCTGGCTGGATATGAATATATGTATGACATGTACAGGCTGAACCAGCAAAAGTGGAGGGCTTAAAATTCAAACATTTATTCCTTATTATATCTACAAAAAACTTCTTTTTTCTTCTGTTGAAAAATAGGTATTTAGTGTGTTTGTAAATTGAACACCCGAATACATTCATATTTGGATGTTTTTAGTGATTACTGGCCTACAAGAAGCAACAGAAGTAACTTATTCATTGATCACCTCCATTTTCTATTCAAAAATTTTGTTTGATTGACTTCACAGCATGCTGCCAAAAGACATTGATCTCAAGATGATGGTTTCTATTGAGTGAATAACCAGGCAATGTTGTTATGCATGTTCGATGGTATAGGGGGTGGAGGATGTATTGTATCAACTAGTGAGTCCATGGAACAGTTGTACCAGTCTTGTAGTTTGACCTTTTGCGTTGAGGGGGGGGGGGGCATTGAGAGCAGTGAGGGGGGGTGAATGTACAAGGTGACTAAAGCTAATCTAATTGAAATAATAATCCACAGTCAAGTAAGCAATTTTAGATTTCCCCAGGTTGTACCTCTGACCACAATGTAATTGGAAGGTTATATATTCTTGTGTGATATAGTCAGACTATTTGCCTTATCTATGGTATTCATTTCTTTTACAATGTTTTTGCCGAGTACCTTCTGGTCTTCTTCAGGTGGTGTTCGTTCTGGAATGTAAAATCACTTCATCGAACACCCGCTTCTCTTGACCTATTGCATTCATTTTATTTTTTGTTCTTTTTATATCACTGGTATTATGTTTTAGAGCCAAATTTCAAGCTGCACCCCTTTAACCAGGTAACATCTTTCCTTTTATGGGGTCATATCCATATTGATTTGAGGATCCCAGATACTATTTATATCTATGCTCTGTTGGCTAATGGAATAGACTGGACTAAGTACATGGGTAGCTTCCTTCACATGTCTTCTTTGCCAATTTTTCTCCCTATCTATTTTTGTGGACCTAATTAGTATGAGCATGTGTCTACCTCTTTCCTCGATCATTCTCAGTCATGCCAGATTAAAAGTGTTGCTGTGTGTTACCATACTCTTATGTTCTTGATTCTTATTTTTAGAGGGCGACTTATCTCACCCTTATTGTGCCTAGAACAGCGGCTAGGGTTTTGAACACAATTCTTGGCCATATTTTTCTTGGCTTAGTTCTGGAGAGGTACATGCATAGAGTGGGACCATTTTGGAATACTGTCCCGATGTACAGATCGGATGGCATAATCATTTAATCTCCTCCAAGACACCACTGATGTATTGGAGAATGGCAGTAGTATTGCGTTCGGCTGTTGGCTTGTTAGTTGTTTCTTAGGAGAATGTCTTTTAGGTTAACCATCCTCCGTTTGTGTGTATGTGGGTTTTTTGGGGGGTGTCATTTTGGTAAATAAATCATACCTCAAATAGCATCCAGTAAAAGTTTATTTGTGATATATAGATGTCCTGAGTCAATTTTTGTTCACCTAATCAGTACATCTAGGGAGGCAAATTTACTATTTCATCTTTTCTCCCATGGTGAACTGGATATATGATCTAGGTTAGTTCACCTGGTCTAGTAGCATTTTCACATCCCCTTAGTAAGGCCAGAGTATGAAGGTAGTCTCAGTGTTGCAGTTTGTAGAGACATTTCTTCAAAATACCAACAGAGACATTGGCGGCTCCATTGGCATGCCTTCTTCCCATCAATATATTCAAATAGAAATGTGTTGTCTTAATGCAAAAAGTCAGCATCTCCATTAAATTGTCAATGGAGATGTTGGTGTGTTCTCCCAGTGTTATGTCAGATTCCAATTTTTCGGACTGTTAACGTGGTCTCATCCATAGGGAATCAAGTGAAAAGGCTCACAGTGTCATCTGGTTGAACCAGATGTAAGCCTGTTTAATAATTTCCACTGAGTGGGTTGAGTCCTGTACATAAGATGAAGACTAACTGTCAGTAGGTAGAGTACATCTTCTAGGAATCTGCTTAGTTAATGGCATGCTGACCTTCAGCGACTAACTATAGGGCTTAGGAGGGCTACCTTGTTTATGGATTTGGGGGAGGCCCTATATTTGTTGAAGCTTACTGTGGTGTTGGTTCAGCTTTCTGTAAATGTTGTTGAAGTAATTTTTTTTTTTTTTTTTTTTTTTTTTTTTCAGAATCTGTGATAGCTTCCTTTCAGTATTCTGTGACAGATCCTTCTTCAGTTTATTGTAGCTGCCATCTCCCACTAAAGTCAATTTTTGTTGTTAGTCTAAGTTATCCTTAACGGTGATAGTATTGCCTTAGTCCACCTGTAATATGATTATTCTAGAGTCTTTCTGTAAGGTTTTAATGGATGCCTCCTCTTCTCACCTGGTATTGGATTTTGGAAGTATAGTAGATGTATTCTGCCAGTGGTTTTGGGATCTTCATGGCGATGTGTTCAATTGTGTTCATTATGTCTAAATGGGACAGCAAAGATGAGGAAGCATTAGAAGATTTGTTTTGGGGTTTCTGGTTTCTGACCATTTTTGACCAGATGCATGCAGATGTGATACTATAGTCAATGAGGTTCTACTTAATGAGGTGTGGTATTGCCCCTGTGCAGACAAGTCAAGGGGGCTCAGGATTCACCCTGAGACTTTAAGACCAATGCTCTTACTCCTTGCAAATATAAGGGCAAGGATGTAAGAGAATTTTTGAGGTGTTCCTACTCACACATTTGTATGTATGTGTGTATGCATGTCTAGTATCTCGACATTGAACTGACATTGTGTCACATCCTGTTCTCATTGGAGTCCAGATAAATAGGAGCATAAATGAAGTAAATAGTTTGACACGCAATAATTAAAACTCCCTGTCTAACAAAATTCAAACAAGAAAGGTTTCATACTTGTTTATTATAAGTTTGGATTTGTGACTTGCGTGTTGTATTGTATGTGAGAAGCACCATTTTGATATCTCTTTGTATAAAGTTGAATGTCTGACAGTACAGCTTTCATCTATCACCCACTCTTGAATAATACCCACCCTGTTGTTATCGTGGCTTAGTTAAAAGCCATTGGCTTTCTAGGACTCAACACCCAGGTTATAAAGGGGGATGCCTGTGTTATATAATGTTAAGAATCTTTTAAGATCATGAACTAAAGAAATATGCAAGCATGTAAATTCTGTCTTGAATAAAAACTTCATAATTATTTACTAAGCTTAGCATGACAAAAGGCTTTGGTTGTGGGGCACTTAGTAGAGATCATCTCACCGAATTGATAGACTAGATCACAAGATAAACATGTGTTGATAACAGATGATCAACTTTGTATAAAGTTTCAAATGCTCCTAATGAGGCACGTAATAAGTTGGATCAGTGCATCTATAGCATGACATAGTTATGAGCTAAATTCTGACCTGAAATTTTCACTGTATAATGTTTGATAAACTTAAATAATGGAGAAGTGCTGGGTTAAGTGCATTGATAAAGGAGATTACGTTGAAAAATGAATATTTGTTGTATAAAATTGATACTCTTTCCATCATTAAGCTACATACTTATTGATAAAACTACATTTTTTTAATATTCATATTACCAGAATTTACATGTGAATAAACTGAGAGAACATATGAAGATTAAGTCAACTTGAGGTTGTCAGTTACTTGGGGAATAGTGGCCTGATATATATAAATATACTTATGTATAACAAGAACTAAATTGATTATTAGTATTTATCATGAAATTTGGTGTATAAGCCAAGAGTTTAACTCTTGGTTCTAAAGGAGAGTCAAATATGAAAGCAATTATTTTAATAAAATGTACTGGAAATAAAAGATTTCTAACCCAGCCCCACCTTTTTTTTTTTTTTTTTTTTTTTTTTTATAAGGCCATGGAACACTTGAAACCCTTAGATCTGCCCTGGTGCCTTTTAGAGACTGGGGGCTTGAGGCCATACCCCACAGTTAATCCACCACTAGTTAGAGTAGCAACTGTTGGTGGCTTTGACTTCCATGTTTGGCTAAAGAGCAATAACATGTTGGTGAAGAGTTCACTACTCTGATTGTACAGATGAGCTTACTCAGCATTGTTGGCTTATTCCATACTTACATGGGTCAAGGGAGAATACTCCTCCTACCTGTACTTGTTAATTCTAAAGTAGAGATCAGCTTACGCACTAAGTCCGCTCTGTAGGCTTAGTACTCTTCCTGTGTAGTTTGGCTGGGTGAGATAGTCAAGACAGCTGCCAAGCAGTAGTTTTTCCGTCAGAGTAGCCTTCTCTTAGATAGACTGCCTTACAGGGCTAAAGGACGCCATCTGCCTAACTATTTTACATGTAGCAGAGAAGCGAGAAGTGGATTCATGCCTTTTCCAAGAGTATTAGTACAAAACAAACATAAACCACTATCAGCTAGAATTTGAACTCCATTTGTGAATTCTATTTTTCGTGCTGTTGATTATTAGACCACTGCACTTCCAGCATTTGTAACAGTTGGCTATGCTTAGAGCCCCACCCAAATCTACTTACTGAAAACAATTCTGAACAAGAATCAGGTATTTAAGCACTTTGTTCAGTTCCCATCAGAATTTTTATTCACAGACACAAATTTGATTGGTTAAAAATATTTATTTAGGATTTGTATTTCAGTACGTATGTGAACACAGCTTCCAATTCAAGGGTGATAACTGGTCTCTAAGCTATCTTTGAAAATATTCAGAAACATTGTTCCTATTTTCATGATAAATGTATATATTTTTTTTTTTAAGTTAAAAGCCCCCAACACAAACTAATCTTTGCCCTGACTGACTAACCCTAACCCTTGACCCTAGGTTATCTCAATAACATAACAGCTGACTTGCTAAAAATGTCTTTAACTTTTTCTTATTTACATTTATCCAGCAAGCAAAAATACGGCAAACTCTAAGAGAAGCCATCATAGTAAATAATTATAGCTAACGAAAAAGACCCCATAGTTATGCAAAGGATCCATAAAGAGAAAACAATGTCTTGTTGTTTTTCCAAAACTAATTCATCAGAATTAATTATGTCAAGAAGTGCTGGTGGCTGATCAATTTGCAGCGTGGAAAATGGACTCCACAACCTTAATTCAGACTGCGACTGGCACTTATGTGCTGAATTTCTTAATGCATGAATCCATTTCCTCTCCCCCCCCCAGCCATGAGTAAAATAGCGCATGGTGAAATGAGTGACGCCACCCTGGATGCTTGTCACCTCTAGATCTAATTTACAAATTGAAAACTTTGAAGGACAAGCCGAGCACAGAGAGGGATAACTGATGCCACAGTCAGTACAAGGGTACTACTTTACTGGTTACTAATTATGTCAAATAATGCAAAAATAGACAACTTACAGAAAAGCAACAAATGTTGTTTTTGTTGAGAAACCGATGACATTATAAACCCCATCATAAATGAATGTAGCAAGCTAGCTCCAAGGGACTACGAAAGTAAATATGACAGAATTGGGACAATGATACACTTGGAATTGGGCAACTGCATTGTGTTCAACTATGTAAAGAAATGGTATCAGCACAAATCAGAGGCTGATCTATAATAGACAAGCTTGGCAGCTTCAGGGTCAAACTCAACTCCTACTTCTATTCTGACTGAAGATGATTTCTGCAATTTTTGTTTTGTATATATAACTAGGAAGCACTCAGAGAGAGCATACTCCTGCCATTGTCAGGGAAGTAATTGTGCTTGGATCCGCCCCCAAATCTAATCACTTCTTCTGTTGCCCATTACCAACACTTCTGCAAAGATTCATGGAATTTCATTGAGAACCTTAGGAGATATTATGGAGACAGATATGAAATTTTAGCCATGTTGTGTAGTGTGGACATATAACTATGAGGTGATTGTTGATAGATACACTCCAAAATTTAATCACTTAAAGCCTATTGCCCACCTTTCCACTAAATTTCATTGAAATCCATTGAGAACTTTTGGAGATATTGTGTTGACTGATATGAAATTTTGTTGATAGTATGTTATGTAGACATATAACTATGACGTAGAGTAGAAAATAGTGCTTTGATCCGCCCAAAAATTCAATCACGTCTGTAGTCTATTGTCCGTCCACCTTTACACAAAATTGTCATTCAAATTTGTGGACAACTTTTGGACCTTTGTGGATAGACATGAGCGTATACTTGAATATATGAAAAGAAAAGGGAAAAATATCTCTCATTCAGAAAAGAATTCCTGCATCTGCCTCCAATTGTCAGCAACTTCTTCCTTTGCTCATTGCACATCCTTACACAAAATTTAATTGAAATCCATTCAGTTCTTTCGGAGATATTATGGACAGAAAGATGCAACCGAATAGTAATACTCAAAAAAATAATTAAAAAAATACTTTTTTCAGTATAGATGCATTTATTTGTTAGAATGAAATAAACCCTTGCATATTTCAAAGATAAGTTCTCTTAGATAGGTAAGATTTGTCAGTTTGGTTCAGCAGGTAAAAAGCCACTGACCAATCACTTGGTTGCGATTTAAAATCACAGTAGGGGAATGTTAATGGTAAAAATGAATTCATTTATATTAGAATGAAATAAGCCCTTGTGTATTTCCAACATAAATTTTTGTAGATATGTAAAACTTCTCAGTATGGCTCAGTCGGTAAGAGCTGCCTACTGATCACTTGATTATTATTTCCCAATCATGATTTGAAATCATAATTTCATATAAGTTGTGAAATATGGAGGTTGAGCTTTTGCCCATAACTGGCACACCTGGATCTATGCTAAAACACTCAAGTCAAGTCTGGATAAACTAGAAGATACTGGGGATCTGAGAAGATTTAAAGCCACTGTTTCCTCAGAGAGAACCTCCTGGCGTGAACTTGCAAATGCATTAAATAATCATATATATATATATATATATATATATGTATAATAAGAACCATGTTTATCACACATAGTATCAATTGTGATCATCAACCCCTATCCTATTAAACTACCTTTCTTTCCTTTGCTCTGACTTCCTACCCTATTATCAAACTACTTATTTTCTCCCCGCTCTCTTCCTCTTTTTTCTCTTAAAACTACCTAACTTTCTATTCTTCCCTCTGCTTCAACTTCCTTTATTTTCTCCCACATCCCCTTCCCACCCTCTTATTGAACTGCCTAACTTTCTTCTCTCCCTTTTCTCTTCCTACTGTGTCTGTTACACTTATAGTATCAGTCGCAGCCATCTGTGAAGCCTTTTGTTTTACACTGATGATAACTGTCAGCAAAGTGATGGGTCATGGACTAGTATTAGTAAAAAATTATTGTTATTATTAGTATTATTATTATAATTATTATTTTTATTATTATTATTATTATTGCTGCACCTGGAACAAAAAACACCAGACTGAATGAATTGGGAATTTAAGAAAGGATTGCGGAGGTCTGCAAAAATACTGAGGAAGTGCTGGTTCTTTCAGGAGATTTGATGCCACTTAATCTTCACAGAGAACTGCCAAGTGTGAAGATGCAAATGTATGAAATAATAGCACAAAAGTAAAACAAAACTGACAAAAGGTCAGAGGTTAGATCAGAAAACACAAGAACAAGAAGCAGGGCTGTTGCTGAGAGAGGGGAGATTTTACCCTCTACCATTGCCCCCATTTGAGGGGCTCTCTAAAAGCTTTATGAATAATAGTTCACCTGTATTTCTACTAACATTATGCAATAACAAATCTCATAAAATTAAATTAATTTTCATATGTACTGCAGGCTTTTGAAAGGTTTGCTTATTCAACAAGCTTGTGGACTGCAGGCTTTTGAAAGATCTTCCCATTGACCCCAAATAATATTTTGTGGTCACTCAGGGGTCTGTTACCTCAGATTGGGAACCAATGCACTGAATGTTGGAGGGAGGATCAAGGAGCCCAGATCTATGACAAGGCACTGAAAATGAAAAGAAATACAGCTCCTTGGTAAACTGAAAAGAAGAGCAAAGGGAAATGACATGGTTGGACAGAGGACACTTGAAAAGAGAAACAAAATCCCTATGAATAAATGTATAAGAACAAACTATATTGAACTTAAAATAGACAAGATAGAAAAATAGTAAATATTGATTGGGTAGGGATCATACTGTAAGTGAATCTAATGGCATACAAGGTGCTACTAAAAGTTCTAGGAATTTGAACATTGTAGGAAAATACCTAACATTAGCTCCAAGTTCCCACTATTACCTTCAAAGTAGCCCCTTTGGGCATGTATACAGTAATCCAAGCATTTTTATCAGGATTCAATGCATCTCTGGAAGGCTTTAAGTGTGATAATCTTGAGCACCACCCTGAGATTCTATCTGAATCTCCTCAATTGAGTCAGAATTTCACTGGAATTAAAACATGCAGGCTAATGGTTCATACCAAGAACTGTCATTGAGAATAGAATGATAATGATTCTATGGGTCTTTGAAATTCAAACAGATCATCCAATATAGGCCACGTGATCAGATCTAGTCATCATGAACGAAGAAAAGAAGATATCAGCTGGTGGATGTCTCTATTATAGCAGACTACAGAGTGAAATTGAAAGAGATTGAGATTGCTGACTGCTATGTCCATCATTATTGACAAACTTTGAACAGTACCAATGATCCTTGCAAAGAGATTGGAAGAATTGGAGATTCTAGAAAAAATTGAAATCATCTTAATAAGAGCATTACCAAAATCAGCAAGAATATTGAGGAGAGTGCAGAATTACTGAGGAGATTTGCTGTCACTTGGACTCAAACAAGGGTCACCAGATACTACTGAATGGAAGAATCAGTATAATAATAAAGTCATTGTTAGGTCAAGCTCATTAGGAATTCCATGTTGGATTTCTTGGCTCAAATGCTGATGGTAGTGTTGTGGTAATTTCAAAATTTTGTTCTTGTAAAAATTTATGTAGTCTTTAAGGATCGAGACTGCTGTTTTCAAGAATACTGGAGAAGATGCTTGAGATTTGAGGAGACTTGCTGTCATCCAATACATTTTGACCGTGGAATAAGGGACAATCCTCCAAGGACTCCAACCTCCCATAGATCACCCCGTCAGAACAAAATTTGAAAAAATTATATATGGAATTCTTAAATCATAATTTTTATTCTGATTATTATTGGTAGTTTATGAAAAGCCCATATGCTATCCCCAATCCCATACCTAAAAAAAATGCCAAACATTAAAAATGAGTGATTTGAATATGAGTCTAGATAAACAATTTTTCCCCTAGTAAACATAACAAGGAAGGTAAAAAAAATGATAATATCACCAATTACTTGAATATTTGTCATCTTTTAATTCAACAAAGTGGGCTTTGTCTCAGGGGGTCTTGTCCTAGGAGGTTTCATCTGGATGTAGTGACAACCACCACCAGACAGATAGTGAAAATATGCAAATGCATGAAATAATAATAATTTTGAGGTGAGTATTAAGGCTTCTCACATAGGAAACATTCGCAGCACATGGTTACTTTGATGAAAAACGTCTCTCAAGGAATGTATATTTTCTTCTGTTTGTTGTCTTGAATTAACAATATTGAAATAAGGAGACTTGAGGCAGGATACTTTTCTAAAAGGCTTTATTAAACTAACAAAAATGGTGCTGTATTATTTGGCCTCCACTCAGAAAAGATTGAACGTCAAGGCAATTCATTCATAAATCAAAACTAAAGGGGAGAATATAGACGTACGTGATGTATATTTATTTATACACTTATAAACTCTTCCACCACAATTACCATTTTTGGTTTCAAGTACCATTTATCCTGCTGAATTGAATTATTCTCGGGAAATTATTTTGGTTTGCTGACTGGAGTCTCCAGACACATGTCTTATTCTTTCCAATTCTCTCTCTTTTTTTTTTGTAATTATATTTTTTCTACATTTCTTAATCTTTCTTTCCTTACTGTCTGCCTAATATATTCAATTCTTTTTTTGGGGTGAGATGTGACTTTTTTTTTAAAACTTGTGTTCAATCTTATTTTTTCCTTCCTCTTGTATTCTTTCATTATTCTCATTATTTATTTAATTAAACCTCCATCATTATAATTTTTCTATGTCGACAAATAAAAAAAAAAAACAACAATGCCCTTCTTTGAATAATGGTACCCACCCTTGTAAGCACTAAGTCGCCTACAAATGTGTACGTTTTTCTTTCTGCTTTCTCCCTTTCACTTAGCCGATGATGTCATGGCATTACGCAATATCCAGAAATATTTTTTTTGCCTTCTTTCTCTCCTTTTCAGCCTAAATCCCCTCTCTCTTGAAAATTACTCAACACCCCAAACCTGAGAATCAAAAAGCAGAAAACAAGAACAAAACTGAACTAAAAAAAAGAAGGGCAGATAACTTTATTATTGAGCTTTTCCTCAAGCCGAGGTCTTTTGGTGATGATCACGTGATCCTAACTGACCAATCACAGGCCCCAGCGGCTCTCACTGTAGGGAACAATATGGCGGGTCTCAGCGAGGAGCGAGGTGATGTTCCTCTTTAAAACATCTTTTGTAAAATAGAAGCCTACTCGTTTTTCTTTTTTTTTTCTTTTTGAAAAAAAGCAAAGACGAGATCGTGGCTGACTGAGGCTTGTTTTTTATCTATTTATTTAACCTACGACTGTTTCGGACCGTGGTTTCCCTGTGAGACGTGCTTTTTGGACCCTGTGTAAAAATGAGATGACCCATCATAACATCATTAATCACCAACATCAGAAGTTGTTTTTATAACAAAATCCCGAATTATTTTTCTATTGTCGTCATCTTTTAAACAAAGAAGGACCTAAAAATGTTCTTCTGAAAAAAGTAAGTCTCTTACTTTCATTTTATTCTTATTTGGTAGAAAAATGCCCATCATTTCTATTTAAATACATGTCTGAAGGGGAAAATGAAAAAAATAACAACATGGCCATACTGTATGAGTGAAGCATTTTTTTCTATGGATGCCCAATAGTGTAATATTGAGTGAACGTTTTTAAAAAATGAAATGTCATTTATCAGACTTATCAAATATGTTATTTTTTAATGGTTCTAAAAAAATCATAGTCTTATTTGATTTTAATTAACTTGGATTTAACCACACAGCAACTTTTTTTTATTAAATGATTAGAATTCTATTTTTATTTCCTTTTTGGGCAACCGTAAAAAATATACTAAATTTTCACGGCTTATTCCTTCTGTTTTGGCCTTGTAATCGAGGTGAATTTCAGATTAAATCTATTTAAGATTTTGTTTAAATATCTATTATGTGAGCTAATTCCAATCATTTTACTACATTTGAAGATCGTTATGTCATCAGTATTTTATAATTAGTTATTTTTCTACTCTTAAGAATATCTTATTAAAAAAAAAAGGACATAATTCGCTTTTTTAGTTTTTCATTTGAAAATCACTTGATTGATTGAAATTCACTTACACTCAATTTTAAAGGACCTGTGTTTTATGATTTTGAAGCATTAGACACATGAAAGTGATATCTATTGTATTAATTACTTAGACAAGGATTTTAGATGGAAAATAAGACTTATAAACCACGTGAAAAAGCGACGAAAACAAACATTGTTTTACGTTACAAATGTTTGTTTTGATAGATTATTGGTGATGATTTTGAAATTTACAGTCTCGGGAAGATTTGAGACCCTTTCTCGGCATAGTATAATTTTATGTCAAATTATTATTAAATTGAAAAAAATCGTCCGTTAAGTTAACCCATAAAATATCAATTCACGATCGAATGTCCCTGACGATCTTCTAAATTTTTATTTTTAAATCGCAGCACGCATGCGCGCTCTTGTGTAAACATGGCATTTTTTTTTAGGTAAGGTAACGAGAAGAAAAATCGACTTCATTTAACACTCCTTAAAATATTGGATAGTCTTGAAAATTTCAAGTTGTTTGCGGTCTATCAAGGGTGGAGGTCACCGTAAGGTAATTTTAGGCTACGTTTGCCGCGACTCTAAACTGAAAAATTACCTCAGACGAGATGAGCAAAATTTTACCTACTTTTAGTCAAGTCACTTTTAGTAATTATAATTTTTGGTAAAAAGGATTAGTACGTCGATTTGGGGGATTTAATGTTCATAGCTCAATCGGTTGCCGTGGTTTTAGGTTCAGATCTGACCACTGGCTATTTTAATGTACAGAAATACCTTAAATAGTACGGTTTTGATGTGATACGGTTTCTAAGATGTCGCTATAATGTAACTGAGTATGAGCTAAGAAAGCACTGAATTGGAGGCAGTTTTGAATCGTACAAAAAATTTTTGGTACAATTTGACTGCACTAATCAAAGTGTAGCTGTGTTTTGTTTGAGTCAATTTAATGGGTGACTCAGCATTTATTGTTAAGTTTTAGTTGATTCTATTTCTATCCTAAGACCTACCTACAAGCTTACAGTAATACCTACTTACTTTTTCCTCTTATTTTTCATCTCTAATCTGTCAATATATATATTTCTCTAGTCTTTCTTTTCTAGATCCTTGTCATCACATTATCTCCTGACACTGTGACACTTTACGTATATTGTGATAAAAGAATCATCCTGATATTTAATTTAAGAAACCAAAAATTCAAAATGGGACGAACCAAAGCCTCATCAGGGAACAGCAGCCATGCTGGTCACACAAGTAGTCCCAATAATTCTGACATCAGTGCCACAAATAGTACAGCTGCTGCTGAGATCAAAGTTAAGGAAATTCTCAAAGAACTTTACCACCTGATCAACCAAGTGCAGGTAAGTTGAACTGCTGACCTTTCATTTATTTCTTCCTTTACGAGTGAGGTTTTAGTCCGACTAGAACAAACATAACCAAGCATAGGTGCCAGAGATTTTTATTCTATGGTTCTCAGAATTCTTTTGCGATCCCATGCTTTCTCAATTCTTCCCCCATTTTAACTCTCAAATTCATAGATAGAATATGAAATGCAAATTTCTTGGCAAGTAACTTATGTTTGGAATCACATCCTTTGGGCAACTTGATGAATTTTTTTGATTAAAAGGAAAATTCAATTTGCTGAATAGTTGCATCCTATTTTTATGCTCTCCACAGAAGAGTTCCACTGTCAATTACAAAGAAAGCCTTGAATCATAGCTATCGTTTTCCTTGACGAGCTTGTGGTAATGAGTTTTTCCCACCTGATGCAAGAGCTAGCACTTTAATTTTATGCTTTTCTTACAGGTATACAAACAATTCACTAATTTATCAGAAGAGTCAATTTATTACAGGTTTCTCCTGAGTAGCGTGACTAATTAATCCTCAGGTGTAACTACTTATATCAGAACCGCATAAATCAAACAGAAAAAACAATGATGAAGATTACAATCGATCCATGATTGATTATAAGTGTCTTAAAATACAGATAGTCCCCGACTTACGATTGGGTTTGGATTGAAAATGGGGTTGTAAGTCTGAATATTATAACTCGAATGCCTTGTAGATTTGTTTGGTTTTATTTGCAATTAAAAAAAAGATACGTAACTTCAAAATATCATCAGTCAGGCAAACTTTAGCCGGGGACTATCTGTATTTAGTTACTCTATAAACTACATAATATGATGCATTTGTAAAGAATATGATAATAAATGTGTCTATTTGATTTATTCAAGTAGTTTTAGCAACATTTTCTTTCATTAACAAAAAATATCGAGGGCCGTTCGAACAGTTTTGTCCTTGTGTTAAAGCTAAGCTCTCACTCACTGCTACCTTAACTTTCACTACATTTAAATCTCTCGATTATGTCAAGTTTAATGGTTTGAGTAATTATTTTGCTTTTTTTTCTCTTTTACTCTCAATTGTCGCATCTCTCTTATTCTTGGACATGATTAATGGGGCTAATCACATATTCACCCTTATTCGACATTATTGTTACAATTTTGAAACTGTGTTAATCAAAACTTTTACTGTGTACACAAATAGAGGGTCACAATTAATTCAACAATGTTAATCAAGATATACCTGTATACTGATCATTAGCTATGAAAAGATTCACAGGTATATTTAAATTTCTATGAAATAATTTTTTCAAGAACTAAAACTCAATGTGTGTGTGTATGTAATATATATATATATATATATATATATATATATATATATATATATACTGGAGGCCGTAATGCATTTGGTAAAAAATATCTACCCTTGTTTCTGTGGAGTTTCTTGACATTCTCTTACTTGATAAGTTCATTACTCCAGAACTGTTTATACCTTATCATTATCATCTGAAGTTTTATTAAAAAGTGACCTAGTTGGTTAAATGGATGAGTCCATTGTTTCAAATGGTGAGTAGTAGATATTTTTATCAGCAATATTTGAATCTTATCTTATATGTATCACAGACAGAAACAAACAGAAAAAATTCATTATGTAGGTGAAAGTGATTAATTGACTGAAGCCATTATTAATGAAATGAATCCCGAATCTAAATTTGGTGTCATGATTTTATCCTTTCGGCTGAAAATATTATGTAAACAGTTCTAAGAGGTGATGTATCACTCCTTTTGAAACATTTGCAAAATGCTTTTTAAGAAAGGGGAAAAAAAAACCACCTTTTTATACTGGTGAAAACTTTGATATTATGTTGTAATCCAGACAAAATTTGAGAGGATACTCAGTTTCCTTGCTCACCGGTTTAATGTAACTACAATTGAAGACATATCTGTTCTCTGTGTGCATTCACTGAGATAACTTGACAACTGGCCCTTGTACGAAGGTGACATTCACCAGATTATTCAGCTCTCAAGGCAGTGGAGTGTGGAATTGTTTGGATCAGTGGTTTTTGTGAATTTTAAAAATCATAGATTATAAATTTTATTTTTTTTAAAATCATCTAAATCTAAATAGAATTATTTGAATTGGCATCACTGAAATGAGGTAACTGATATACTTAGAACCCATCGTTTCGTATGACGGACAAGAATTTTTCAAGTCTGCGTGTATGGAATTGGCATAGCTCTAGTTTATTTTTTGTGTGACGTGTTTATGTCTCTTGCATTTTTTACTATTTTTTTATAAAGCGAGTTTTTTTTTTTTTGTGTTGGTAAAAGGTTAATTCTCTCTCCTGTAAATGAGATGAAGTTTACCGTTTGCATTTTCTTCATTAAGAATGCATACAAATTCTATTGCTTAAATTTTGGTTTTCTGGTATGTAAAGTTAGTTTTTTTAATTCTGTACAAAATTTTTATTTTCACTTTTAAGCTTAGTATTAGTTTACTTTGTAGCTCAGTGGTTATTGCACTTGTCTTTTTAAACCAAGGACCATTTGTTCATCATGGGTCAAAAGATTCTGATAGTATTGTTTCACTCAAAATGGTCAATCACGAATTGGGGAAATTTAATACTGTATAAAAGATACTCTAAACTTCTCATCCTAGTTGTGTCAGCTTTGTTGGCAGCCAGTATGGATTAATTCTGTTGCATGATAATATTGGATGCCGTCCCTCAAGAATTGGTGTAATCAAGCTGAGGCATTGGAGATATGAAGTTTTTTGCCATTCTTATCTTGTCTAGCTTTTTGAATTATCTGTTCAAAATTTAACAATCTATATATGGTTTTAAAGATTTTCCAGCCTCTGTAGGTAGTTTTTTTTTCTTCTTTTTTTTATCAAAATGAGTGGGAAAAAAATAACTTACCTAGGGCCATGGTGCCCTAGTCCACTTCTAAGTATAACTGTTGGGTCCTCGTGTATTTATCCCAGTATCCTTTCCACTTTTCAAAACAGTCTGCAAAGTCTTCTTATGTAATCACCATCAGCTGTCTCATTATGTTCCTCTTAATCTCTATGGCCTGAAATATCTTTTGTGAAAAAACCCAAAGTCACGGAAAGCTAAATCTGGACAGCAAGGACATTAAAAAACCTGTTTTAGCAAAACCCTGTATAAGACGTAAAGATTTAACTGTTTGGTTGTTGTAAATATTATGGTCACACAGTATACAAGGTCATTCATTGCCAACTGAGTAACTCCATGAGATAGTGCAGGTGCAGTAAGGTTCTTTCTGACTGTTTGCAAAGTTACATCGAGGCTGCACTACTGGTTCTTGAGATATTCAAAACAGCTGGATACTTTCTGGACAGTCCTTGTGAATAACATTTGAAAACCTTTTTGTTTTTTCTATGATTGGCCATTTTGTGTAAAACAGCTTGGAAGAAAAGCATGAGTCAATAATGTTGTAAATTTGACTGCCTATAAGTTTCATTTTGAAAAGAGATGAAGGGCACAATGTTTTGAGAATTTTGGTACATAACAGAGTTGTGGAGTTAGTTAATTTTCTTCTAATGCAATTTACATTTAAGAGTGTAGATGCGCATAATGAGGTCTTTTCGTTTTTTCTCATTTTGTAAAATGTGAACAATGATTCGTTACTTGACTATTAAATTCATAAATGCTTGAAACCCTGTGGAGAACTCTTCAATGAATAGCATGAAAAATAATAGAACTGCTCTGCTAATTGAATTTTGAAAAAATGAAAAATTCACCCAAGGGGCATAATTTTAATCAGAAGTTACTTCCCTTGATATTATCATTCATTTTTTTTTCTTTTCTTATAAGTTCAAGAGTTAAGTGACTTTCCACTAACAGCATTATTTATGAAATATTTATGCTTTGTCTTTGATCCGAGTCTACGAATGTCTCAATTTGCTGGGTTAATTTTAGTAATGTTTTGTAGGTACTTCCCTTGCACAGTATTTCTCTTTATTTTGTTCCAGGGGACTTGCTCCCCAAGGCTGCACCTTTCCATTGTACTAAGAGGGGTAGGGTCTCGGATGGCTGTGGCAGACCAAAAGGCAAGGACTAGGAAATTGAAGAATTTTTGTCTCTACCCACCCGTACACGTGCGGGGGCCCCCACATTTAACCCTTGGCTTTTGTTGAATTTGCCTTCTTGCGGAGGTGAATGAATATCAAATACATTTCATTGATTGATGAGACCACAATTCATGTTTAGGTATCAATATCAAGTATTCTTTCTGTTTCCTTTTTTCTTTCTGCTTCTCCCCAAATAATATATGAATTTATCTTAGAAATAGTGCAGCATATTTGTAAGGTAGCCTTTAAGCTTGTCAGTTGTGAATGTGCCAGGGTCTGGAATTCCAGTACCCTGGGTACATGTGTGTTCTCCTTTTTCCCTTTTCACTTGCAAATTCTATGGGAAAATTGCTCTCTCTACACCCTGTGAATACAATGCTGTCTGTCTAACATTCACTTTTTTTTAGAGCTTCTAAAATTTCTTGGCCCAGCTGCCAGACCGTCCTTCTCAAGGCTAGGTTGGGTAAATAATCCTGGGGAGGGGTACTGTTGGTTGGTTTTTGTCTGCTGCTAGACAGATGCCATTCTTCTTCTGCAGTTGCTCCTCATCCTGATATTCATATAATGACTGTTGTTGCTAGACAATATAATTGGCCGTCCGTGGATGGCTTCCTCTGCTGTAGACAAAATGGAGTACTTTGAAGGAAGGAAATAAATTGTGCATTAAATAAAAAAAAACAAAAACAAAACCTGATAAATGAGTTTACTGCATTCATTTTATCATTTGTTTATTTTATCATACTTTTGAAGAAAATTGTTATTTATGTATAAAGTTATCAAATATAATGAAATTCAGCAAATTGTGTTTGATTATTATCAAAGAGGATACCTAACTCTTGAGTTTGGAAGACTTGATTTATTAAGAGTTGGGGGCTGGAAGGTGGATATTTTTTTTTGTTTTTTTTTTTTCCTTCCTCCCCTCTTGTTTTGTCAAGATAGTTTATTTTTCTGTCATTTTCTGGTGTCTAGTATTTGAGCTGTCCACTTGGATAGTGTAATGGTTAGCACTTTTGCCTAACTAGCAGACGGTCCCTATTTATTTTCTGGTATGAATAAAGCATGTAGAAAACTCTTCACTGGGACAAATTTCTCTGTGCGTTCAGCAGATAATTGAGTATACTCTAAGCTGTGTGGTTAGGGTTGAGGTATCCTTTTTGTGGAATTGCATCCTGCGAAGGGAGTGGTCATAAAAACTTGTAAGGATAAAGCCTTGGTCTCAACCAGACTTGAAACTAAGGATTATGAAGCCAACACATGCAAAGGAGACTGGGACTTTGTCACTGGCTATTAATTCATCAATGGGAGTTGTCTCTTAAAAGATAAATGCCTTACCTTTTAGTATTTGAGATATTGGATTTCTACTTATTATTGTCATAGCTTTCCATGGATGTTGAGGATGTTGATCTATGTTCTGTTGATCTATTAATGGACTCTCAAGTGGCTTATGATTCCTGTGTTGGCCTCTAGAATTCTTCCTCATTCAAGACACATAGGTCCAGATTAGGTTGGATTGAAAAAAAGGTTTCTCTTAAATTTAAAAAAAAGTATGATACTTGAATCCTGGCAAATATGCCAAAATTAAGATGAAAATTAATCTTGGGTAGTTGCCACCCCTATCTGTCCTGGCAACCAACCTGAACATGTCTAGTCTATTCACTATGCTGTACAAAAACTAAAGGACCAATTTGGCATGAACTTACATTGTAAATTGAACCCACAGTTATTAGACAGAAGAGGTGGTAAACACCCAAAATTAATCTATCTGAGTTTTGACATACGAGTAAAGGTTTACGCTCTACATTTTTCTTGTTTAAATTTTTCACTCTGCCTTGTTCCAGATGACAGATTGGGCCTTGGTTGTTGTTTCTTCTCTTCTGTTTTCTTCTCTTTTTTACTAATTCTGATCATCTGTTGCCTTTGAAAGTTGCTATTCCTTCTTGGATGATGGTTTGCCACAGATTCCCTGTTGTTGATGTATTTTTTCATGTTGGCTTTCAAGATGTCTTTGAATCTCTTGCATTGTCTGCCCCTTTTACATTCGTCTTTTTTGAGCTTGGAGGAGGAAATCTGCTACAGCAGACGTTCATCTGGACTACATGACTTCATCTTTGTTGGTTCTTGATGATGAAGCTTCTTGTTTTTGCTTTGTTCAGTCCAAAAGTGATGGACATAGTCCCCTCTAAACTGTGTTGCGATCAGTGCACAAAGCAAATTAATGTGCATCCAAAATGTTAGTTGCCTAAAATAATGTAGTTATGAATAAGTTTAAGAAGTTTTGACTGAAGCATTTCCATTGACTTAAATAATGATAATCTGTGAATTGATGGCTATTATTTATTTTGACATTGCATCATATAAAAATAAGAAATATCCAATAATGTTGAACAACAAACTGAACAAAGAAGTTCAAAGTATAGAATGAAACTAATGCAATTATGGTTGTACTATAATATTAATACATGCCAATACAATATTATTAGCCATGAAAGATTGGCTGTGCCCAAATCATCTTGAAACAATTTCAAATTTACATTACGCTTACATCTAGTGTGCTCATACTTTTGTTACAGGGGAAAAAAATTGCACAATATAAGATTATTGAAACAGTAACTACTAAAGAATTGTTGGTAACCTTGGTCGTGAATACTTGATTCAAAGGGTTTCATATACAAGGTACTACACAAAGGTTTACAGAATTTCAACTCCTCAGTCTGTCCATCTTTCAAGTTGTTCAGTATTTTTCATATCTTACCAGAGATTTCACACATCTCATTATATGAATTGTATGCTTTCTTTCTCTGTTATAGGAAGAACGTGCCCGTGGAGAACACAATCTGACAAATATTTCTAAGACTCACGAGCGAATGCAGCAAGAACAGAGAAGTAAGCTCACTCCTTTTTCTTTGGTTTTGGTTTTATTTTCATTTTTTCTTTTGTCAATTTTTCATTATAGGGACTATAAAAATGTTATTTCTCATAAATCAATTGAAAATGTCTATTGGTTGAATTAATCAGCATTTGGGCATGTATACTAGCTTGGATGGTATATTGACAAAGGCGGCATAATGTTGATCAATACAGATTACTCTGATATAGCCATAATGATGCTGATTTAGACATTTTGGTGCTAGATCTAACTTTTTTTCCCCCTTGGAATCACCTGACCCCATTCCAAATTGTTTGCATAATCCTGTCCCCACTCTCCCTCTGTGTGTGTGTGCCAAACACACCCTTCAGAGTTTCTTTAACTATCAACATGAAAGAGCCGCCTTGCAAAGAAAAAAATTTGTGTACTTGCTACCGTTTCTCCTTCTGAAAGGGTTTTCAGTTGCAGTGATAACATTGTAACTTGTCTCTGAGCATCCCTGATGGCAATAGATTAGTTTTCCTTGCACAGAACCTATAAAAAAAAAATATATATATATATATATATATATATATATATATATAAGGCTACAAGACTGTCTACAACCCTAAAAAACTTTCTTGTTCTATCTACATTTTTCTCTTTCTCTTTTCTTTTAGTGAGAGTACTCTGTGTTTTGTCCTAGTTGAAAAAGCAGCATTCTAAGAGATATGCTTATTTTTTAAAATTTACTTAATTCTTGTAATTTTCATCTTGGTTTATTCAATTAAAGTTCTTGTGAAATCCCTTTGACTTTCAATTGAATATGAAAAAATTATCTGGCTACATATATTGTATATTGGTATTCAGCCTGGCCCTACTGGGATATGAAATTTTGTCCATATCACCCTGCCTTAGTGTGTACCAAATCCTTGTAAGCAGGTTGCATCTTATTTTAGGAATGGTAGATTGATTTATTTCTGAGGACTTCATATATCTGTTTCTTTTTCCTTTTGAAAAAGGTAATTTTTAGATAAATATCTTCATCTGTAGATCTTATTCGAAAAATAATTCAAATTGTTTCATCTTGCCTTTTTTTTTCCTTTCAGTTACGCCGTATTACAAAAATAAATTGCGAGGTTTGTACAACACTGCCATGCAAGATGCAGCTGCTGAAGCAGAGTGAGTAAATAAAATCTTTATTTATGTATCTTATTCACTCTTTAGGAATGATTTCTTAGATTAACAATTCTCTTTTCCTATGCTTTTATTTGCTGGAAAGTTCAAATTTATTTCGAAGAGTTTGTGAATCTTACCAATTTTTGCTTTTGTTTTTACATTTAATTCTTAAATTCATCCTAGTAAAATGAAGGTAATTCAAGAGGAATTACTTTAGATGTTAGTTACTTCCTTTGCACTTTTTGATAAATATTTTCTTTTTTTCTTCAATTCAATTCACAAAGGAGAAATGAAAAAAAATGAAAGTATTATTGTTGAATTCCACAGCTTTGGACTGTACCCAATGACCCTTTAACCCTGATTATGATTATTATTGTCTGCCTAGTTGAATTAGTCCTTTGGTGGGACAGAAAACAAAACCTTATGAAAATGGATTGATAAAAGGATTAGAACTTTTTTATGCAATAAGAATATTCACTCAAATCTAAAATTAGACAGTACCTGGTGCATTAGGGAGTAAGATGGCTGTAGGAATCTACCCGCATACTGTGCTTGGTTAATTCGATTAGCAGATTGCGTATAGTTTGTGGTAACCATTGATCAGGGAGGAGATGGTTGTTGGGTTGGCATGGTCTGAAAAGCGAATGCATGCAGAGCTCATCTGGTGGTTATGATCCCAGTACAATGATCAATGGAAAACAATCCCACAGAGATGAAACTTGATGTGACGTGTATGTTAAGTAGTATGCATGCTCTTTCACCCCGAGGACCAGATCCAATAACATTCCAGAACAAAACAGACTCTGAGGAAGGCCTGAGGGTACGCATCAGAAACGTTGTGAAAAATGAACAACAGACTAGGAAAATAGCTCCACCCAAGCTGTACGCAATGATTAAAACACTGTTTTACCAAATTCTGACAAAAATCATTACATGCCTTGAGTGTTTAGCGATGATTAAGCTTAAGGATTACTTGCTTATTGTTCAAGAGAATTTAGGGGCAAAGCCCACATTCAGGTAGTGTTCTGTGGGAACCGATTTATCCGAAATAGCTTGTGAGATGTTTGTGTGTGCTAACCATTGTCTAGCATTGGTGATTAATGTATATGTTATAAGGGAGAAAATCTTTTGTATTGAAAAACTTTCTTTTTTCTCTCATGAATTCTATTTTCTTGATTTCAGGTTGGTCCGTCAAGCTTTGGATAAAATCTCAGAGATCAAATCAATTCAAGAAAACAGACGGCTTGGGAAACTTGGTAAAAATAGCTTATCTTTCTTTGATTACTATTGCTATGGAGATTGGCCAATTTCAAATTCTATTCCACCCACTCAAAGGCTGCCTTTGGTGGCTATTTAGCTCTGTTGAATCACTTCCTATTTATGGAACCTATTTCTTTCCTTAATAATTGTAATATAAGGGAAATAACTCTATAATTAGCATTTGATATTCCTCTCTCTATCTATTTACCTATGTATGTGTAATTATATATGATCATCATGATGTATTGGGTTGTAACGAAAGTTCTGTCCTATGTTTCATTTTGGAAATGCAAATATTGTGGTGAATAAAAATTCACTTCCTCATTAATGTACTCTTTCAATAACCTTTATTCTATCTATCAACTAGTTTTTTGATATAAGATTTGTAAGATTCTTTCAATTTTGAGCTGATATGAGACAAACTGCTTTTCAACCTCTTCCCTTGAAGTGACTTTTGGTCCATCAAAATAGTTCTTTAAACTACTAAATAAATGATTGTCAGTTGGTGCAAGGTCAGGAGAGTTAGGTGGATGAATTTTTTCTTCCTAGTTAATTGCCTCTATGAAATCTTTGGTCACTTGAGCAATATGGAGATGTGATTTATTGTGATGAAGAATGGTCTTTTTTCTATTCATTATGGATGGCTGTGTTCTGTTCAAATGCCAAAGTTATTAGCTGTAAACTTCAGCTGTGACCGTTCAGTTATTGTGTGAAAGTTTGTAATGGATGATTCCCTGCACATTACACCAAACTCTAAAAGAGATTCTTCTCACTTTTGGTGTGGGTCTATAATTGTGACTGAGCCACTGACAACAGCACTTACCATAGTGAAAAAGGATCTATCCCTCATTCCCCAGTCAAAATTCTGTCAGGTCATTCTGTATCAGTTATCCAGTTTATGAAAAATTCCCTAGGTCTCCCTCTCGGGGTTTTCCTGAAAAGATTACAGGTACTCCTATACCAAACTTATGGAGAAATCCTAAATATGAGGTCTGTATCTCTAATAGTTTTGAAAAAAGGACCAAAAGGCTGGTTTGGCAAAATGGATTAAGTTGAGTGAAATTTCAAAGATTTTCAGTTTCAAAACTACAAGAGATACAGACCTCGGATTTCTCTTCAAGTTTGATATAGGAGCATCTGTGATGTATTTTTTTTTCTTTTTTTTTTTTTTGTTGCAAATTGAACTGGAAATTGCTTTATTCTCAGTGTCAGAAAAAAAATCTCACTATAATTGGCTTTTTTTTTTTTTTTTTTTTGCGGTATTACAGTAACAAACATAAGATCAAACTTTCAGAAACATTGACTCCGTTTATAAATGTTGACTTTGATACAATTTGTAAAACATGTTTTTATATTCTTTACAGACACTGACCGACCAAAGCCTATAATTCGACGAGGTGTTTTGATGACAATGCTGCAACAAAATGCTGTGTCCCTGCCACTTTGGGTTAGCAAACCTGGAGAAAAGTAAGTAATAGAAGACTTTTTCTGGTTAGAAGACAATTGCTCCCTGGACAATAAGCACTTATAAAGTTATAGTTAGGTGAAAATGGAGTTGGCCATGTAAATGATCTCATCAATGGGAAGTTGATAGTGTTGCCCATTTTAGATATTTTTCAACTTAATCTAGAAGGTTTTGATTGCATCTGTTTAAATGTTTTTTCAATAAAATTAGAACAATTAATGTTGAAGATTAAAGTCACATTTAATTTATCGTTGATGTGTAATATTTGTCCTGGATTTTTAAAAATATCTGATGAATCTAGTTGGTTCAAGATATTTTTGACTAGACTTTTGAATTAATCTTGGGAAAAAAAAAAAGTTGTTAGCACTACCCTTGCTAGATCTTCACACAAAAAAAGCCCTAGTGCATCTACGGTTTGAGTTTCAGGCTTGTCTGTCTCCTGTTCACTGCATTCAATCCTTTATAAATGTGAGAAATTCAGATTGATGGAATGTTTGTGACTCTTCTTTTTCCAGACCCCCTCCACTGTGTGGAGCCGTTCCAGCTGATGCCAATTATGTTGGCAAACCTGGGGACAAAGTAGCTGCCCGAGTGAAAGGTCAAGACGGAGAAGAGGAGAATTGGATTTTGGCCGAGATCTTCTCTTACTCCAGTGCCACCAGCAAATATGAAGTGGATGACATTGATGCTGAAGAGAGTAACGAGTAAGTTGATCCATTCTAACCTTCCATCCTGCCTCGCCTTTTCATAGGCCATACACCTTCACTAGATTACTGTACTTGGTGGAATATAGGACCCCTCCCCAAAAAAGTCTCAGAAAAATACTCCCCACCCGATCTTATATCCAAAGTTTAGGTAATGCTGAACTGATTATGTTTTCTCTTATAGCATGTTTTGTCCAAGTTTTTTTTCTGCTATAATGTAGCTACTTATTTCAATAACATTAAATGCTGAATCCAGTTCATGTTTTTCCTTTAATATTCCCTACTGAAATGTGTGGTGGGGGTCGTCTTGTATGTCCTCAAATATGTTAACCAATAAACGTCTTTTACATTGTTATCTTGACCTCTGGAACCTGAGAAACATAACTTGCAAATGAACCTGATTTATTGGCTACTTGGAAAATTCGAACTTTACAATTTAAAATTAAAAAGTCAAGATGTATTTTCATAACACAGTTATTCCTTTTATATTCATGAAGTTAGGTATGCTAGAGGCTATGAATACACAAAATCCATGAATAATTTTTGTTGAGCCTCACTCTGAAAATCCATAAAAAACCCATTGATCTCGTATCATAAACCTTTTGACAAACAAACACTTCATCATTACCGAATAGTAAAAACACTTCACCATTACCAAATTGTAAATGTACCAATAAATAAATAAATACAGTAAAAAAAAAAAATACACTTCATTTACGAAAACATGAATTTCACAAAAGTACAGTACTGTGACTTAGAAAAAGATTTTAATGTTTAAAACATTGTTTGACTCACCTTTATGCCTATAATAGACTGAGTATAATATCCACTTTCAAATTCCAAGAATATTTTTCACATGATGATGATATGGCAAACATGTCTCATACACACACACACACACACACGTCTTGCTTTATATTCACCTAACTTGCACATATATGTAAAGAAACTTTTATTGGTAACTTTAGTTGTTAAATATAATGTGATGAATGTTATAGACAAGGATTTTGGTCTTCTCATGGTTTGATGCTTGTGGCGGCATCACTGGAGATATGGAAGGAGAAAGGGAGATGTAGGAAGAGAATGTGCGCCAAGTATGAATTTAGACGCGGAGATGAAACAAAGTAAAAAGAACACATATAGATATATGGATGGACAAATAAGACGTGCATTTAATACAAAGACATAAATGACGAATGAAGAACATAGGAATAACATAAATCTGATCGCGTAAAGAGATGGAAAGGAAAGAAATAGCAAAGGTGGGAAGCTTTCTTGTCGTTGATGGTACTGGCGTCAGAATTGAAGCGGAGTTGTCTGAACTGCTTGGATATCAGTATGGCTTGGATCATACCAAGGGATACGCGGAAACCGGGTTCGGCGTGCTAGCCAAACTGCCAAGTGTGTGTGGACTTGGGGGCTATTCTCTGATGCTGATAGTCTCTTGACGGACAGACCATGAAAGACAGAGAACATGGAGTTTTATCCATGCGTATTTCTCAAAGTTGAGAAATTTAGGAAAGATTACTATGACTTTCGGATTAGAAAAAAAACCTTGCTATTTCATTCATATGAGTGAGAGGTGTATATGCATTTGGATCATGTGGTGAAGACACTGTAGTGTAGCTGCATTGCTGTGCGTATGTGTGAGGCTTGAAGTTGGTGAAGTGAAATGGGCAAAGTTAGTACAGATATAGGTCACGGAAAAATGGTTATGATCGGGTTGGCTGGGAGGTTGGCGAAATGATAACAATCTTGGGGAGAAGGAAAGAGTAGCCAGCAACAAGTGCCTGGGCCAAAAGCTTGACCAGCTACGGGTGCTGGCACCAATGAGCCTTGGACCATGTGCCTCCAGGGGTTTTATAGGGGTTGTTGGAGGAAGTGACATTTTTGATATCCAGTTAAAAGAAGGGTTTCGTATTTAATTCGTAACTGAAAATATAGGGGGCACTACACAACTATCATTTATTTGAGCATTTGAAGTGATCATTGAAGTCCTCATTATCTTGAGAGGTTAGTCTTTGGGCTGTAGATGTGGAAGAGGTCAAATTAGAGGCAGAAGTTCTGGTTGGTCTTGGTTCTTCAATAATGGATGCTAGGAAAAGCAAGAGTATTCGATATCATCTTCCAGAAATACATAGTGATTTTGGTTTGACTTTTCTGCTTCTTTAATTCTTTATAGAAGTTTGCATTTGGAAAAAATGCCATTCTGCCACTTGCTTCGCCTTCAATTCATGTACCATAGATGTGTTGATGTCGTAAAAATAGTCCACCAAAACCTTCAACTTGTGTAGACCTTTTGCAATATTATCAAGTTCTGGCACTGCTACTATGTCTTGATCTGGTATTGCTTCTGAATTGGTAGTACTAGGCTTCATTAGGTCATTGTCGATTAATACAGTGTCAGTAATGTCAATTAACTCTTGAACTTCCTCCTCCTCTATATCTTCAAACCCTTTCCCGCCAACTTCCTATTACTAAGTCCAAAATCTGATTCACAATCCTCATTGCTAACATCTCCAGAGGACGTAAAGCCATTAAACTCATCCACACATTCTTCCAGCACAAGTTTGTATTTGGCTTGATACCTTTCATTGTTCTTTCAATCATATTTATTGCATCAGAAATCATGTACTCTTTCCACTTAATCATGATGTTCTCTTTCACTTCTTTCATAGCTTTGACAATCCTCCCCGTTGTGTGTTGTGTGCTTCAAATGTCCTTATTATCTTCTGATCAATAGGTTGGATGATAAATGTTGTGTTAGGGGGCATGTAGACTACCTCATTGCCTTGAGTATTAAATTCATGGGGTTTTTTGTTATCGGGGACATTGTCCAGTATCAATAACACCCTAAAAGGCAATCCTTTACCGGCAAATTATTTTATGACTTCTGGCATGAAACAGTGATGAAGCCACTCAGGGAAAAGCTTTCTTGTTGTCCAAGCCTTCTTGTTATGCATTCCAGCTGAAACTTATCTTTTCTTTTCATGGCTTGGGAGTCAAGAGTTTTATAGATCAGGGCTGTTTTTATCATATCCCTGTCTGCATTTGCACAGAACAGCAAGAGTTATCTCTTGCTGCCTTGAAGCCAGGTGCTCATTTCTATTTGCTGATGAAGGCATTTTCTTCCAATACAGAGCAGTTTCATCGACATTAAATACCTGTTTTGGTGGTAGGAAACTCATTAGTTGCTTCTTGATCGGCATGGCTGCTTCATCTGTGATTTTCATGTAACGTAGGCCAAACTTTTTCTTCAAATTCTGAAGCCAACCTTTGCCGGCCTGAAAATTCATAGAAGTATTCTCTGTACTTGTAAATACTTTGCCATATCATTCCCTTATTATGACATATAAAGTCTTCGTCTTCTCACTTACAGAATTACAGGGATCTCTTTTTCATAGCAGTCTTCCACCCACATGAATATAGCAGTTTCTACATGAGAGATATATCTCATATAATGAAGATGCTTTGTCTCAAATGGTTTAACTTTAGAAACGGCATTGCGGATTTCCATTTCTTCTTGTTATACCTTCTGGTTAACTCATTTAAGCCATAATCGCACATGCACACACACACACACACACAGAGGGCATCATCCGTTATAAAATGTATGAATCCCATTTGTATCGACTGTTATCAAACCTTAACTAACAAGTGAATTTCCTTAATGAGCAGGCGACATTCATTGAGCAGGAGACGGATTGTACCTTTGCCTATCTGGAAGGCTAACCCAGAAACAGATCCTGATGCCTTGTTTCCAAAGGAGACGGTGAGTACTTCATCTTTCCTTTTCTCTTGAGAATATTTTTTTTTTCCCTTCATCTTCATATCCCTCTACACTATTAGGTTTTTTTTTTTTTTTTCAATGCTTTTATTAATTCAAATCTATATCAAGCTCCATAGTGGATGGCTGTGTAAATTATTTGCAGAGTGCAGTTATATTAGTTAACTACTAATGAAGCAGTCACGTCCTGAGACAGAATTTAGGAAAGTAGAGCACCTTCTATGCTGAAAAATAGGTAAATCCTATTGTTGGGTATTACCAAAATGTCATATACTCTGATTCAGTGGAAGAGGCTGATTAGTGACAAGGATGTGACAGGCCTGATTAATAAACCTGTAATAAAATGAAATCTTGTAAAACCTGTAATAAAATGAAATCTCGTAAAATATCAACCCTAATCTTCATTATGACTGCAAGTGGAAAAACTTGGGTGAATCGAAAGTTCGAAAGGTTTCCTTAGTCTATTGCGGGTTGAATAAGTTGGATTTATCAATTTTTTCAATTAATTCCAGAATTAATCACGAATGAGGGAAGTAGGGTGAAAAAAATGTTGATAAAGTCAATTGGTTTAAACACACACTGACCTTTTTTATCTTTCCCTTTTCCAGCTGGTTCTTGCATTGTATCCCCAGACCACATGTTTCTACCGAGCCCTCATTCATGAGCCCCCAAAAAGGGTAAGAATTTCTTTTCATTTATTTGATTTCAGAAAACCCCTATCTTCGCCGCCAATTCATAACATGTTTGTTAAAGAGAAGCATTGTTTCAAATGGTTGGTAGGAGATACTTTTATCTGCAAAATATAAATTTTTCTATCTTATATTATTTACAAACAAAAAAGTCATGCTGTTCATTATATAGATGTATCAGAATTTTCATTTCACTCTAATGATTATGGTGATGATAAGTATGAAAGACATGAGCTGATCGATTAATCACTGCCACTAAGAGTATGGTGGTTCCCTGGAGTGTATGGTTGTGTGTCCTGTATCTTCTGTTACTAAGTGGCATAGCGTGGGGTGAGATGGCTGCAGAACGATTTTGTAACTGTGGGTCTTCCAGATGTGGCCATAGTACGAAGGTGTACAAATCAGGTATAGCTGACCATGTATGGAAAGAAAAGGGAGACCACCTACCCCTCTGGAACAAGGTTGAGATAATTGATCAGGAAGAACACTGGAGAATTCGAAAATTGAAAGAGCCGGCCCATATGCTAGGCAAGCAAAACTGCCTCAGTAATCCTAGCATTGAAATGGATACCATATGGGAACCTCTAATAATAAAAGACAGAAAACAATAACATCAAAAACATCAAAACTGTCACCTGAGGTTTAAGGCTCCTAAAAATTAGCACCTGTTGTCCACATGGACACATAGCACAGTGGTTACAGCATCAGACAAATTACTGTAAAGTAATCTGATGGTTCTAGGTTCGATCCTAGTGTGAGACAATATAACAATACTACTAACGCTAAGAGGGGAGTATGGTCAATATACCCCCGTCGGATAAATAAAGGGTTCGGTTTGTTACTTCCCCAAATCTACCAGATGATACCTGACGAAGGCCATAGAGTGCAACGGCCGAAACGTTGTATGAAAAACAACCAAGATGAGGATGGTCTGATTATCAATAGAAATAATAATACCTCATCTCAAAAATTCCGAGATATACTAACAATTTTGTTGTTGCATACGGCTCCTGGTATTCTTCACTGGTTACCCATCAGGATGTTGACCAGGATTGACGTTGCTTGGCACAAATAATCTTATGAAAACCTGTATATGGAATGCGATTTAACTTATGTAGAATTCATTGGCAAATAATCAATTCTAGTTATTCATGTAAGTCTTGATATACTGGTAGGATTATTGAACGAATGTTTCTATTTCCGCTCATTCTAATGATTACATTTTGGTGTCCCAGCAAAACTTTGATGATTGGAGAAAAATGAGACTAACACTTTTATTTTAGCTATGACTGCAGGCAGCATACATTGGGAAAGTTTTGGCTTTTTAAAGAAAATTTTTTTTCTTTATTGCTGCCTACTGACTTTACTGCTACTCCTCCTTTCTCCACTTAATTGTTTTCTGCACTAACAAACTAAATATTTCTGGTGGTAGATGAAACTTTCATTAAACTGTTAATTTTGCTATTTTTGACCTAAAATTCGTTCAAGCAAATTTTTGCATTAAAAATTTAAAAGAATGGGATTGTTGATGGTCTATACAAGTATTACTGATAAAATATGGCTATTATATGTGTAATGTAAATGCATTGTCAATGACTCTACTATAGAAATGCATTGTCAATGAGGAATAAAGAGATTATTCTGTGGTCAGGAATTGAGGCAACTGTTACTGATATAATAAGGCATATATATATATATATATATATATATATATATATATATAAAGCGAATGTTTCGATCCTTCTTCGTGGTACGGGATAAGATATTGGATAGTCTATAGCTTCACTGAAGAGTTGTAATACAAAACAGCTGTCTGTGGATGACACAATTTTATATGATAATTGTCATCCACGGACAGATGTGTTATAATCTTCAGTGTGGCTATAAAAATACAGTATCCCCACCAGTACCACTTGGTAGAGTTGGAACCTTCGCTTTAAACCCAGATGCAGATGCTCTACCCCTTCCCCACACATAACTGGACAGTCAGTTGGACTGCATTAAGCGATATATTTACTTACGCATAATTCCCCACCTACCTGAGTGATATATACATATATTACTTTTTATTGTACCTGTACTTCGGTTTATTTTTCAGCCTCAAGATGACTATATGGTATTATTTGAAGACACGTCTTACCCAGATGGCTACTCCCCACCCCTTGGAGTTGCTCAGCGCTATGTGATAGCATGTAAAGAGGAAAAGAGAAAGTAGAAAAATCCCCTCTGCACACACACACACTTACACACCTCTTAAAAAATAGAAAAAAAACTTCAAGAAAATCAAAATGATCAAATATGGACATACACATCCAGAATTCGTTATGTGACCCAGCGAAGAATAACTGCCCCAAGAACACTTGTCAAATCACCTGGGCTATTCATCACCTTTTCCTGACCATTTGAAAGGAATCTTTTTTTTTTTTTTTTTTTTTCTTTTATAATGATTTGTCTGGGGACAGTCATTGTGACTTCTTCAAGGGTCTGAAACCTCCATAAACAATATGCTTGAGATTTACACACACCTGCACATATAATGGTCTCATCGGCATTGGCTCTTGTCTTCAGTTGACTATATAAGGTCAAATACCTAAGTTGTATATCTTGCAAATTGTTTCCTTATTGTAAGCATTCGGCTGGTAGCATGCAAGATGGTGACTCCCAATCCTCTCCTGCCAGTCTCTTAACCCCCATTGTTTCTGCTGTGGCCTCGCCTGGGACGCCTTATGTCCCCCTACCCCGACCAGGATATTGCCACTCTTAGCCTTGTTATTTACAGACAGGAAAATGCCTGACAAGCATCACAGAAAAAACAGTTATGCTGAGGACACACACACACACACACACACACACACACACATTTTCTTTTTCTCTCACACACACACACACACACACACACACATACTTGCCCGCACACACTCTCTCTCAGATATACATATAAGCACACTCATATTATTTTAATCTAACGATATGGTTGCCTTCTGATCAGTTTTTTTCTATTTGTAATACAATTTGTACTTCATAAGTATCATCTCTTAAATTCAAAAACTTCTTGTAAATGACATTGGAATTCTTTAATGAATAGCGTAAAAAATAATCAAACTCTTCTGTGAATTGAATATAAATAATCTTTTAAAAAATTCACTAAATGTTCAAAGGAAGATAATTGTATTCAACAGCGACTTCCCCTGATATTGACATTTCAATTTTTTCAATATGAATTTAAGAGTCAACATCAACTGATGTGCTTGGATTAAATTCAGTTGAACTTGGTATATCAAATATGCCCCAATTTTTTAAACTGTAGTGATAGAATAATTGAATAACTTTAGAAAATCCCTATAATCCACATTTAGTATAAATAAATATTCAAAATTGAACCCCAAGTTGGGAAACATATTTCATGTGAGATGTTTTCCATAGTTTTATGGTTCATATTTCACTCTTACCTATTATATATATATATATATGCATATTTTTTTTTAAATTTCCATATAAAGAAAAAAAAATTCTCACTTTTCTTGAGGTAGTATAACCTTTACCAAGAAATCTGGTTAATGTGTAGACAAAAGTTCAAACACCATATTGAAAAAAAATACTGAAATGCCCACACACACACACACACTCATACACTCTCTCTCCTTTGAAAATGTATGTACACATATACACAAAAAATGCGTAAACACACACACACACACTCATACATTCTCTCTCCTTTGAAAATGTATGTACACATATACACAAAAAATGCGTACACACACACACACCCAAGCACACGTATGTATGTATATATATATATATGTATACGTGTACGTGTGCATACACAGTCCTCATTGACTCAAATGCCGGAAATAAATCCTAATTTTTTTTTTTGGATTGCAGTTGAAGGGAGGAAAGTTGTCCCTGTAATTATTTACTTTTATTAATAATAATAATAATAATAATGATATTGAAACAGATGAACTAGAATTTCTCCCAGTGCTGATATTACGGCCCCCTCCCGTCCCACCTGAGCCCCCTTTTGTTTTTGCTGCTGCTGCTGCTGCTCTTTCCTCTGAGACGAAACACAGACGGATTTAGAAAGGTTGTTGTTTCTGCTGTTGCTGTTGACTTTTTGACAAACAAGATTGGTTGCCTTAAAAAATCCAAATGCTTAGGTTTCCTTCTCTCCCAAACATTAAAAAAGATCTGTGTGGATGTGTGTGTGCTTGCATATGTGCGTGCGTGTGCGTGCGTGCGTGTTGTAATTCATGAACTGTTGGGTACAGGGATGCAGGGGAGTGTGGAGGGGGGAAGGGGGAACTCTAATATGGCCAGTCAAGGGAAAAAAATCATTCCTTCGTTGGACACCCCCCACCTCCCCCTCCCCCCCGTTGCCTCCCACCCACAACTATGCTGTTTCCCACCTCCCCGTCTTTGTGTGAATGGAAACATTTTCAGGAGCAAAAATAATCTCACCACCCTCTCCATTTTTTTTTTTTTTTTTTATTTTTTTTTTTTAAATCTGTTCTTGAATAATAAAAACAAAAAATGAGAAAATATTTTTTTTTTTTTTTCTATCATCTTTTATTTATGTTTTTATGAATCATTTTATAAGCTTATTGAAAAATGTTCCAGAACTTGTCTACATCTTCGAAAAGATTCAACATTGAAAGGGTTTCTTCAGATTATTGAATTCATTGGAAACAGTCAGTCAAAACTGTCTAAATAGGTTTGTTCAGTTTTCAAGTTGGTCTGGCTGGCTTGCTTGCTGGCTATGTAACACCTGGAGAGACCACACCAATGGAGCTAGAGGGCTTTTTTAATTTTTTTCAATTTTCAACGTCTACTCTTTATTATGTCTAGAAATTTTATCCCCCCCCCCCAATCTTTTGATGCAAGTTCAATTTGCAATGTAAACTTATGCGAAATTGATCCCCTAGTTTGTGTCCAGTAGCATTTACATTTTTTGGAAATTCAGATTTTTTTAGTGATCACCACCCTTCAAAATGGCGAGAGAAGAAATGGCGATCACCCTATTTTTAATTGATCACCCCCAACCTGGTATGCTGCCAAAAGACAGTTTCTATTGAATGACTAATCAGATGTTGTTGTTTTTTAAATTTGTTTTTGTTCCCACGTTTCAGCTGATCTATTCTACAGACTTCTTCAGGTGTGCTAAGATACATTTCATAATTTTGAGAACTCATTTCTAGATTCATTCAGATTATTTGGCTCATTTCACCTCTGCCATGAAGTTCAATAAAGTATATATATTCATTTGTGTCGCTGTCCACATGATATCTCCAAAAGTTCTCAATGAGTAAAAAGAAACGTGAAACATTCAAGTAACAGAAGTTCTGATCAATCAATAACCTTATCCTTATATTATTTAATTAACCCATTAACTGCAGCAGTTGGTAAAGAGTAATACTTATCTATTGCAAGATAAAAGTCTTGACTCGTGTATAGAACTGTGTTGCAGTCTATTACAATAAATCGGAAATTTTATTGAGTTAGCCATAGAACTACAACAACTGAAATTTTCGCATTCACAGTTGATGGGTAAATCACCACAAACCTCTGGAAGCTTTTTCAATTCACAATCCCATCGCTTCTTGTATTTCACAGGGACTACAACATTCCTGCTGTCATGTATGTTTTCAATTCTTTTGTGAATTGATATAATTTCATTTATATCATCACCAAGATGACCTGGTATTACCTGGGTGGGACAAGATCTTTTTATTGGTAATTAAATCTCAATATTGGTTGCTGAAATTCATGACCCACTGATTCAATTAACAGTGGAGCTCTTCGGTAGAGAAAACAATTTTGTTAAATTTACTGTGTCAGATGGGATTAAGTATAAATAGAAAAATTTATCTAGAGCTGTAAGGAGGTAACATTGATCATTAGTTATTCCTTTTGATATCAATCTTTACATTTTCTCACATGAATTTAAGAGTTAAGAAGTCTAATAAAATGTAGTTAATTACAGAGACAAGGATAAGTTCACAGGATGACGGAGGAAGGTCTTTATTTTTAAGACGATATTTCTCGAGCTGTATAAATTTGTTGGACTTGGCCAACCTCGGCAAATTCCTGTAGCATCCAGTGAGGATCAAATTCCTTAAACTACTGGACTAATTGTTCTCTTTGATGCAGAGAAAACAATTTTTTTCTTTAAAATGTTTCTATCTAGACTAGTTTATCCATGCTGTAGAAAAAAATGATGAAAGGTCTTTTCTTACTATAAATGATTTGCACGACGTTCTGTTAAACACAAAGCTTTAAAAAAATTTTTTGTTTTTATTCCTTTTCAAAGTTTTAATTTAAATACAGCATTCGTACTACATCCTCAGAACATCACCCCTTAGGGTGACAGTACAAAAACACATAGCGTGGATGTTAAGTGTCTCCATCCACAACCATGAAGTTAGGAAAATTCAATGATTTTTTTTATCAGGGTATTTCATCATTTGTGTTAATCCCTCAAAAATTTATGAGAATACCCTATTATTTTTCCATTGATGATAAACAGATTTTGTGGATTTTCAGTTTTTTTTTTTTTCCTCTTGCAAAAAAAGAAAATATCAGCTTTTATACATCTGTTTGCAAATTTCACATTTAGTTTAGTTTTGATTTTTGTTGAAATGTAACATTTTTTTTTCTCTTCATTCATTCATGCACACACCAATCGCTAGAACGAGTGTTTCCCCACAGTCTTCATCAGATGATAACCCAAGGATCAGGCATGGTTTTATGACTGAATCATCCCTACCACAAACCTAAGGCACCCTAACAATGCCTCATTGATATCCCATCTTAATAGGAAATATATTTGTTTTCTGGACCTCTGTGTGAGAGTAAGAGTAGCCATATTTTTCTGGCAGCACAAAACCTATTTGTAATGTGTTAACTCCAAATTGAGTAGCTTCAGTTCCAAAATATTCAAATAACTTGAAATCTTGCATCAGACCAAGCTTGCTAGATTATAGATTGAAATACATATTTTTTTTCTTTGTTGGTCATATATATTTATATGGTATCATATTCATGTGTAGAGGATTGTTATTTTTTGTGGAGTGTCCTTCAGGAGCAAATGCTATTTTCAGAACCAAATAGCCTTGTTCATTACTGAATTTGGTCAATTTCAGCTGGAAGGAAGTCTTAAGTTGGTATCTATCTGCTTATGGGGTTTGGAATCGGAATTGTCTTATCTTTTAAACCTGTTGCAAAACATAGTGAGAGAGCCCAGTTTTCCCTGCTATTTACATATAGCTCTATAGATAAATTCATACTTTTTTTTTTTTTAGTACAAAGTGAGCCAAAACTATCTCAGTATGGTTTTAACTCTGCTTGCTGATTCCTTTCTCCATGCTATAACCATTAGATCGGCCTAACATCCCAATTCACAAACATGAAGAGTTCTATTACCAACCAAAACGTGTGCATATTTTGAGGTTTCTTTGCAAAATGGATCTTGGTGAATGTAATTCAATAAAATTATTACAGATATTACCAAGTCCTCACAAGTCCACAACTATGGCGAAACCAATGAGGATCCAATTCACTACTGTAATTCATGGCAAAGCCTCCTAAAATATCAACCAAGATTTGCTTCACCCACTAGGGTTCAAACTCACTGTAAACACTCTTGATGACATTAGTTTTTTCCAAGTATGGTCAAATCACCTATGTTCTGTGAAATTTTAGGTATTTAATGGGAACTCTTACAAGGAAATTGTGTGATAACTATCCTCATTAACCTGTCACTCAGTATGAAACTTACTCTCTGTAAACCGTCTGTGGTCATGTACTTGATGCAGAAAACAAAATAGAACCAACTTCGAAAGTTTCCCTGTTCAACTGTGAATGGCGGAAATTATAGTTCATGATTAACAAAATAAAATTTTTCTATGGTAGTTGAAATGCAGACGATTACTTACTATGCGCAAGGGATTTTATCTTGCTATGGATAACCATTACACTCACCACCTACCGTTCCGTCTAAGCCACTCGATTCACCTGTCTGGTTGTCGCCTCGTCATTTTTTTCTCTTAAGAGTTATTCCCCTTTGGAATGTAGCATTTGCAAGGGAGGTAACTCCCTTTTGTCTTATCAAGTGTGCCATCGATAACCTCCCCTCGTCCAACCGAGCAGACGTGTAAGTAGACTCTCATTGAATCTGATTTTGCAATGTAAGAGAGCGAGTCAGTAGAATTTATTGGTTTATTTTTTAAAAAACTTGAAACAGAAAAATTGACCGCCCCCTCGATCTATTTGAACGGAAGGTCCAAAATTTTCCATTATTTTAATTCTTACTGTGGTTAAATACGTAATCGAATCCAATTTAACAGAATCGATATTGATATTACCAATCTCAGCGAAGAAGTGGAATTTAATTATCTATATAATGAACTGTGATTTTCTTTTTTCTGCTTCTCTGTCTGTGACAATGGACCCTTCCACTTGAAGCTGAGAGTACTGGCGATAAAAATATCTCCTACCTACCATTTGAAACGATGAACTTTTCCTCTTCTTGTAACTAAAACCTCGGATGAAATTGCTTAGATGTAATTATTTATTATGTACGATTAACAGTTTTGAAGTAGGGAACTATCAAGTTTCGAAGTGAGAGATAGTGGAGAAACTGTTTGAACTCCACCAAATGCAATTAGAGATACTGGAGGCCATAATGCATTTGTTCAAAATAATCTAGATCAAGTTGTAATGTATGTATGCCTGTATTCTTTTAACTTAAGAACTACGTATCAGAGGCAAAAAATAACACTATAATCGAATTCAGCACATTTCAAGTGTTCAGCGCACATCTTTAGAAAATGATAACAGGTCTTACCATTCTTTGAGGTCTGGAATTTACCTAGCTGGTAAAAAAAAGTAATACAAATTTAAATATAACCGTGAATTTTTTCACGAAGAATAACGAGTCTGTGTATAATTAAAACGAGTAACTGACAATAGTTGATCGTTTGATATTATCATCATCATCATCATCATCATCATCAGTCTTTTAGCGTCCGTCGTTGGCCATAGACCTTCCCCAGGATTTGCCACACTTCTCTATCATGGGCGTCGCAGAGCCAGTACTTTCTAAACTTGTCTAGCTCGTCTCTCCATCAAATATTCTGCCGGCCTCGGTTGCGCATGTGATCTCGGGGGATCCATGTCGTGAGTCGTGATGTCCATCGGTTGTCTGCCATTCTTGCAACATGGCTAGCCCACCGCCTTTTTTGAGATTTTTAATGGATGTCCCTGACTCTTGTTTTTGATAATGATGTCCCTGACTCTTGTATTTTCTCGGATGTACTGTGCTGTCTTTTGGTCTCTCCATGTGAGGCCCAGCATAATTCTTTCATGTGCACGTTGCATGGTTCTTAATTTACGGGTCTGTCTCTTGGTTAGGTTCCATGTTTCGGCTCCATAAGTGACTATTGGGAGGATGCATTGGTTATACACCCTTCTTTATAGGATTAATGGGATCTTATTATTTTTGAAGGTTGAGCAAGCTCTGCCAAAGGTTTGCCATCCTAGTGTGATTCTTCGCTTGACATTCTGGAACTATGTCAGATTGCATAGATTAGTTACCATATTTCCCGGTGTCAAAGACGCCTTTTTCCCCTAAAATGACTCTCGAAAAGTTACCATGCATCCTGTGTCGAAAGTTATTTTTTATAGGCCTATTCCAACACAGGAGGAAGGAATTCAATGCTAGACAGTAACCTGAGCCTCTGAATGGAGTTCATAAATTATACTTGGTATAAAATTATCAAATTAACAAAAGTATCATAAATAATTTAAAAGTATACGTAATCACAAAAATCAATTCCTGCACTGATATACTACGGTTGATGAGCCAACGGACTTGTAGTCATTTAGATATGGTATATCAATATTACCGATATTTTCACTCTCCTCAAACATCATTGACTTTAAGGGAACATTATTTGGGGAGAGAAGAAGCAAAACTTAAATGTGTTAAAAGAGTTTACCGGAAGGTCGTATAATAACAAAACTATTGTTATCAAGCACTAACCAAATTTTTTTTCTTTTTTGAATTTTGCAAGTCAAAATTAGGGTGAGTCCCTTGGACAGGAGCGTACGTGAGGTAGGGAAATCTATGTATTTAACGAACGGTGTGACCTTTCCTGTTTTGTCTTTCTATCCTTAACAATGGGCTCTTCCACTTAAAGGTAACAATTTTTCTGATAAAAATATTTTATACACCATTTGAAATAATGGCCCCTTCCATTTCATCTAGTTCAGTCACTTTTTAATGAAACTTGAGATGAAATGAAATTCATAAGACGTAAGCATTTATTCACACTATTAACGACTTTGAAGTGGTGAAGTAATTTCTTATTAAGAATTAATTTAACCAATTCTTGAAATAAGATAAATAGATGACGCATTAAGCATTCGTTTTTAAGAGGCTTTTTTTTTATATGCGTCTACGCATTTCATTCAGGACTGACCGACTGATTTGTTAATTAGTTAAATATCAATTTTCTCAGCTGTATGTTGGACTGATAAGAAACTTGGTCCAGACCTTCAGGTGAACCATCCTTGTCTTTTTCTTCCTCCTTTCACCGCAAGTAGTTATGCAAAATTTCAATTTTCTCAGCCGTATCATGTTAGATTGATTTGAAACTTGGTCCAGACTTTCGAGTGAACCATCCCCATCTTTCCGTTCTTCTCTTTTTCCTCTTCTTACTGCTAGAACCACAATTAATAATGTTACTTCGACTACAACTTTGTTTAGAATCCCTTTGAAATATAGACGTGAGAATGGTGGAAGCATCTGTGAACTTATAGTTCTTGTTTTCTGAGACCAGAACGAGTAAACAAACCCACTTTTGAATAATTGACAGCTGAGACATTTCTCATCGACGAAGAAATAGAAATGATTCTGAACCTCATCAACAAACTCTGTAGAAAGACCAAAGCTTGGAGATATCTAAGGAAAATAAAACAAAAAGCCAAAGTTTAAAGTAAAAACATGGAAATAAGTAATCGACTGAAATGTGACGCCATTGTTCCTCGTGGCGTTGCGTAGGATTGGTAGAGACCGGTCTGTTTAGGGAGAATCGTCAAAGTTCCTCAAGTTTGGGTCGGAGAGAGATTCTTTGCGAGAGAAACCAGTTGGTTTACAGGAATTCAACAGGAATCTACTTTCAAGTTTACAATTGAGTCGAATTAATGTAATTGTTTGAAAGAAAAAAAGTCCCATGAAGATCGCCATAGGTTACAGAAAATCGGATGAAAATGGCTGATAGTTTCCAAGACGCCAAGTCATTCAATCAAAAACCATTGAACTGGTGGTTCAGTTTCAATCCTAGATACTGAGCAGAGCATTGTGGAATCTAGTGTCCTGGGAAAGGGAAAACACTCTTTTCTTTATCGACCCCAAGATTACTCGGTCACCTTTGGGTCAAAGATGTCTTCTTCATAAATAAATAGTCCCCTTACACAGGCTACAGTATCACCCATTCCTACCCAGGCTTCACGTATCGCAAGTTTTTCTTTCTTGGCCAGACTTCGAAAAATGGTTACCAACTCCAACATTTTTATCATCATTTTACCCATAGAAATGGGTGGGGGATTATTCATGCCCTTTGTACGAGGGCAAAGTGAACGCTGATTGTTTTGGTCAGACTTTGATCTCAGCTCGCTGGTTCCATTTTCTGCGCTGCTAATCGCTTAGCCCTCGGCACTACCAAAAAATGGAGTAAAATGAATCGAACCAGTTTCTAATCTCACAAGTCAACCCCAAACACATTTCCTGTAAATGGCCTTCAGCAGTGTTTTGATTAGATGGAAAATGTCTATGATGTTCTTTCGTTGAGATTTTTTTTCCCTACAAGAAATTCTTCTTTCAATCCTGCGTGTTTATAAAAACTTCTCTTGTTTGATTTCCGGTCTAATAAATGCAAAGTCATTCGCTACGCAAATCGTTTACTTTGTAGATACATTATTTATTATCTAATACTGAAATGAATTTACGATAGGAATTCATTGCAAATTACTGACGATTGAAATTCGTTATAAATAATTTATTACAGAAATAGATTGCAAATGATTTACTATAGAAGTGAATCGCAAATGATATACTTTATAAATGCATTATCATTTATTTACGATAGAAATGGGTTGCAAATGATTTACAATGCAAATCCTTTGCAAATGATTGACCATAGAAATTCATTATGTATGATCTACTATAGAAATGCATCGTAAATCATTTACTATAGAATGCATTGCATATTGTTTACTAAAGAAATGCATCGTAATTGATATTTACTTTGCTTTGTCTGGCAAAGTGCCACATAAGGGGAAACATGAAATAGAATCATTTGCGCCAACTTCTACGTGGGTTGGATGTGTCTGCCTTGGAAATCAGCATCAAAATCCTTGCTTTTACCATGGCTCAGACAAGTGATATTACAATGTAAAATCCCCGTAAATGATAACCCCCCCCAAACAAAAACAAAGACAAAAAAACAGAAAATCATTACAGATGGTTCAATATAGGAATGAATTCCTAGTAAACGCCGAAAGAAATGCAATGCTGATACATAAAAACACCAGTATATTCTGACCAAACACTGAATTGAAATATTCCGTTAAATCCGGTCCATTGAGACAAAAGCTCTCATGAATTCTCCATCGAACACATACAAATCGCGTATCAGTATTTTTGGAGATTTTTTTCTGAAGATAAAAATTGATATTTTTGTAGCATCAATTTTAAAACCACCCCACTCTTTAATTTCTCGAAATAAAGTTGTACGTAGGAGATAGGTTAGTAGTAGGACAATATCTGAGCAATACGCAGAGTTAGTTTCATTTTGATGACAGACGACAGAATCTGTTTTGTCGTCTGTCAAATTTAAATCCTAAATCGTCTTATCAACCTTGATGATATTGAATATCTCTCTTCTTTGCGTTTTGATCCCCAGCATGAATCCGACTTAAAAATAAAATAACTTCTTAATCCTTGGGATAGAATTCTCGGATATATTTGAATTTCTCTCCGTTGATTTTTTTTGTGATCCCCTACCCGCACTACTGAACTCATCTCAGTGCAAGAATCCATCGTTTCAAAAGCTGGGTAGATGATGGTTATCAGCAAAATTGTTACTTTTAAGTGGAAGAGTCTGTTGTTAGGACGGAGAAACAGAACAGATTGTTCTGTTCATTATATAAGTAGATCTTTGTTCGTTTTTTCTTGCTTTCGTTTTCTTTTTCGTTTGAATTCTTTCTCCTCTTGCTTTGTTTGTTTGTCCCTTTCTTTTTTACTCCGTCTCTTAGTTTGTTTTTCCCTCTCTTTTACCCTTTCTTCCGTTGTTTGTTAGTCGCTTTCTTCATTCCCCCTTTCTTTCTTTCTTTCTTTCTTTCTTTCTTTCTTTCTTTCTTTCTTTCTTTCTTTCTAACTTTCTTTCTTTCTAACTTTCTTTCTTTCTAGCAGCATTTTTCTCTTCATTAACAAAATGTTCCTTTCTTTTTACACTTTTCTCATCTGGCTGCTGGTAGTAGAAAGACATCGAACTCTCTCTCTCTCTCTCTCTCTCTCTATCGAAAAGCTCGCTAGCTCTCTCTATCTCTATCTCTTTGACTCATGATTTTGTTTAGTCTTCAGTCGACGACTATATATTTTCGGTCGACCGAAGAAAAAATAAAGGTTCGATTATGAATCCCAATATGAGGCTTGCATCTTTCGTTCCCTTCCTGGCTGCAGCCACAGTGAACACCCAACGTATAAAGAAAGGCATTACGCTTCGGTTTCAACCATGTATATAAGGATTCTTTATTTGATAATTTAAATGAAAAAACAAACAAACAAACAAATGTGTTACTTGCAAGCAAAAACTGGAAAAGAGGATTTCGCACAGCACCATTCAGATGTTCATTATATTGATAGATAGATGATGATCAGATTAGTTTCTCCCAATAAATATTCATAGAGACGGTGAAATTACAAAGATATTCAGACAATTCGATAGAGCCATGACTAGACATCCTGATCCCTTTGAAACTTATCAGTTTAACCATAATGAAATAATGAGAATTGAAGAATATCTTAACGAGGGTATGAAAATAGAATAAATGAATAATGTATATTGGAATAAGTAAATTTTTATTAATGTTAGGGGAATTGGGGAGTCAAAAGAAATGGATCCAGTCTTTGTCAGTGTGAAAGATCATTGTATTGACTAGAACCAAAGATTGGGGAGACCATTACACTTTGGTACATTTGTCTGACTGATAGGTAGTTGGGCAGGTTGGGAGATCGAACATGGAATGTCAAGGAACATATCGTCTAAATATATCAATGGAATAGCCCATAGCGGTTTTACTAGTGGCGAGAAAGTGGTTTGGTTTCGTTCCAACCATGTACATGAGGATAATTTATTTGATAATTTAAAGGAAAAAGCAAATTGATGGAAGCAAGATGGTATGTGACGTGGGAAAAATTAACATTAAGGTTCGTGGGGAAAAATAGTCGAATTTTTCGGTTGAATATGTTGGTAGAGAATCAACCCGAAGAAGTTTTTCTGGGTAATCAGTATTCTTGAGGATGATATCATAAGTTGGTTTGCATGCAATCTGATACTGAAATTGACGCAAAAAATTCAATATTCACATAGATAAACACTCAATAAAGGTGACACGAAGTCACGTCTGTGGTTATATTTATTGATCCCTCATCGTTAACTACATTTTTGGGTGTAACCTACCGAAGCAAGCCCCGTTTCAAGAAATTAACTATTGTTTGATATAAAATAACATCCATGTATAATACATTATGATAATACCCTAGATAAAATAACAAACTACACGTATCACATGAGCTACCAAAATCTTAGCTGAAAGGGAGGTGGTGTTTTATCAACACTGCTCAGGTGCCATGTTAAAATAACTGTTTTGTTTATAAAATCCCCGGAACCGTTATATGGTGAAAACTGATGATCCCAACAAGAGAAAACTTAAACATATTACCATAATATCAAAGTATGTTTAAAACAGTGGAAAACACCCAAGAAAATTACATTAATTACGTTAACAGATATTGGGAAATAAGTGACTGCATTGATACCAACAATCTTTTGAAAAGTTTTTTTTTTAATGTTCAGTGTTTAAAGCTGTAAAGCTTTCTAGACTATATATGATTGTATTGTGGATGTGAGGTGATCCAACAGAATGTAGATGAAAATGACAAATGAAAGGTGGAGTGAAAAACTCAAGAGACAGGTGTTACATCTCTAGAAAATTTTATCATTATTGTTTTTCTGTGGGCGTTATTCGATGCATTTCGACGGGGTCAGCCATCTTTCTCAGAGAAAAATGTTTGCAGCGGTTACACAGAGAAAATTATGCTGTTTACATTTTGATGCTGAATAGGAGAATGTGAAAATTTTTTTTCTCTGTTTGGTTGTTTTGCAGGAGCGGGAGGGGAGGTGTTTGTGTCTGTGTAATTGAGGGTGACATTTGGTTTGAGATGAGATGGATCGATGAGAGGCGGGATTAGGGGATGTATGTATCTTGTCTCTGTGGGTGTTTGGTTTGTCTTAGATAAGAAAAGTGAAAATGGTTAATTCTGGGGGAAAAGTGTATTTTGTTATTTCTATTTCAAGATGGAGAGGGGTGTATCCAGCAATCAATTGATAGGTGTTGGTATATGTGGGGTAGATTGGAAATAGGTGCGTTGTCTTCATTTTGTCTTTTTGGTTGATGGTGGGTAAGAATTCTTTTACTTTTCCCCAAGGGGTGGTGTATGTGTGCTTGTATCAATTTTCGGAAATGACTGTCGGTTGTTAGCCAATACCTTGTATGATGGTGTTGTAGTGTATTATGTGTTTACTGCTTAATGTTCAATCTAAGTGATTAACAGGATATTAGAGAAATGGTAGTTGGATTTTGTCGTAATTTTATTTGGATCGAGAGTCTTGGAGAGATGTCTCAGGGCAGGGGTCATCAACCTGGCTTGGTAAGAACCTAAATGGTTCACATATTTTTTTCTTTCTGGGTTTCTAAAGAAAAATGGATTCAAACTGTGTTCTTCAGTGAAGTTTTACCGAGAAGTTTGATCAGAATTGTTAATAATAATCAAAACAAATTAATATTGCATAAAAACATTTTGGTTTTGACAAAAACTTAATTTTGTGAACGAAGTCGATCCATTTATGTTCTCCGAAGATTGTTTGACAAAAAAGAACGTAAATGTCGTGATAAAATAATGAGATATGGTTATGTTCAAGATAAATCTTCGCAAAAACACGAAATAAGATGATTTTGTTTGTTTACATCAACTTCAATTATTCATTCACAGCACGCTATTTCAACTTATCAACTGCAAAAGCGACCGAACCATTAGATCTCCAGAATCTTATTTGATGGATACAAGATCAGATTCTTAATGAAAATCTAAAACACTCTATGGTAATCTGTTATTATTTTATGAAAAGGTATGTTTGTTTTATTGAAGGTGAATGAAAATATTTGTACTTGTATTGTATTTCTATTGTCAAATTCGCGGGCTCTCTCTAAGTCTCTCGGTAATATCTGGGGTTCGCATCGTTGAAAAAGGTTGGAGACCACTGACTTAAGGGCTCTGACGGAAACTTGTCAGTAGCTTAACAGACAACGAGTTTCTTCGGAGAGTATCCAGCCATTTTGAATGGTTCGGAAACTGACTTAACGCCCTTTATATATATAAAAAGTGTCGAAATTCTTGCAAAATAATGTCGTTAGCTGTGTCTGACACAAGGCAATAGTAATAAGGCACCCAGTGAAGATCTAAGTCTTTACACTTGTAAAATGGTCTGCAAGTCGAGACCACTAACCATTGTATCCCACTGCAGAAAATCATGTTATTAGAAATTTTGAGCAGAATATCCCTTTTTTGAACACCTGGGATACATCTTTTCCGATGTTTCTATTACTGCTGTGATATATATGTTCCGTAGATCTCTTTTAGGAGTCTATTGAGACATATGTGCCACGAAAAATGAAGTGAAGGAGATTTTCCTGGCTTTTACAACCATAGGCAATGACGTCATCATGGCATGAACACAAGCAGAAATTAGTTCACATTAAATTACTAAACCGGAAAGATTTGTAGGCTAAGAGATCTACTAATTCTGTGATTTTCGTATGTGGTGAGACAAATGCTTCACGCATGTCTACTCAACATACAGCCTGAGCAAGTGACTCGCAAGAGCTTTTCAAAATATTCGTGTTCTTTAAAATGGATTCAGCGACTGATTTCGCGTAACCGACGCTTTATTTTTTTTTTTTGCACCTGGATTAACTCCCCTCAGCCTCCACCTCCCATAAAAAGGAAAAGAAAAGATGGAAAACAAAGAAATTCAATTTTTAGAGTTGAGGTTCATTCGCTTCCCCATGTGGACACTTTTTATTTTGAAGTTGACGCAAGAATATTGACGACGTCATCAGCATCATCATCATCATCATCATCATCATCATCATCATCATCATCATCATCATCATCATCATCATCATCATCATCATCATTCTTTTAACGTCCGTCGTTGGACATAGACCTTACCCAGGATTCGCCACACTTCTCTATCGTGGGCGTCGCGCAGCCGGTATTTAAAAGAATAAAAATAAAATAAAAACATAAATAAATGAAATAGAGAGAAAAGGAAAGACAACCTCCCCCGCTAGATAGATAATGAAAAACATAAAAACAAATGATTAGATTCCAAGACAGGCTGGTCCCCAATGGCAAATTCTTGCTATCTCAAGCCGGGACCGAGTGTAGTACTCTTTAGCAAGGTAAAAAGAAAAAAAATGAAACTCTTTTCTACTGCTAAAAGAAACCTTTGGGCCTCACCATAGCAAGAAGAGATCAAGACTGGATAAGTAAACCAAAACTTTTGTATTATTTCTCTCATTCATTCCATTCACTTGTCCTCTAATCCAGCTTTGTTTGAAATACTGACCTCAACGGATCATAAATAGCAGAGCTCATTGTCACTTTGATTCTGTTTTCCCCTCTCCGTTACAGCAACAACGCCATGAAGGGATCCGTACAGAGATCCTCATACTGCGACGCAGACAAAATATTTTCTTTCTTCCAGACGACAACGAACCTTTTGTGAGTTATTCTAAATCTGATCCAAAATTAATACTCTAGCATTGCACTCACCGTACTTACAACACGAAAATTTCGTGTTAATTGGCACCCTTGGATATTTTTCGACGTGTAGAAATTTTTCCTGATTTTCCTTTGGTTTATCATTGTTAGTGTACATTCAATTTTGCTTTATACATGATACTATGAGTGAAGGGAAAAAAGAAAAATTACCAAACTAAGCACAGAGCTTATAACTCTAATTGGATGAATAAGTACTTTTTAATTGCCTTCGATGACAAAATAGTGTACTTTGTGTCTCGTGAAAAAGTATCTGTTCTGGAGGAATATAATTTGAAGCGGCGCTTTGAAACTAAGCATCCTATTTTTGCTAAATTGGATAAATATGATAAGTAGCATTAAAGCAGCTAGTTCGGCAACTGTTGGAACTTGTAGGAGGTCTGTCTCCAGGGGATTCACAAGAATACCCATACAATTCCTGTCGGAAGTTATCGAACTTTATTCTTCGTCCGTTTACGAAACAAAACATGGAGAAACAGCCTGCAAAAATTCTACAGAAGTCTGGAGAGGGGATTAGTAATAGAATATTATCCAACCAGCAATTAAAATGTTCAATATTTTTGGTAGCACTTACACATGTGAACGAAACATCCTCTGTCATGAATAGACGGACATTTCGGGGATATTTTGAAAGTATCGACTTCAAATATGTCTCCGAAATAAGACAAGCTAGTAGGCGAGAAAGGATGTAACAATTCTCATTGAATTTGAAGATGACACTATTAAAAAAATTAAGTTAAGCTAAATAAATGATTGCTTTTTGTCCATAACTTTTACTTTTCTTTGGCATTTTTCAAAATTTTGGTATCACTATACAGTAAACTTGTTCTAAAGAACTAGGTCTTTTCATAGTTATGAATAAAAATGTTCAGTGGGAAATGAATACCTGAGAAATTGTATAAAAGACTATTCCATCGTCAAAATCGTTCGGCAATTTCCAAGAAGTAAGGTTGGAGAGAAGTCTGATATAAACATTCTTTGTGTAAACTATATAGAACCGGAGATATTTTTGAAATTTAACTCCGTGAAAAGTTGTTTATTTGTAAATGTATTTATAAAGGTCATATTGTAAACTTCGGAGGAAATTTTGTGTTAGATTATTCCACCGCCTTTATTGATTTGATCATTTATTTCACTTAAGCAATCGTGTTTTCATTGAATTTTACATATTTTAAAGATAAATCCATGGATGAATACATTTTGTATACAATAAAAGAAAAAGTATCGGAACACGGATGTATTACTCTAGAATTGAAAAAAAAAAACTTGAAAATCTGGCAAAATAATGTTTTTCTTGGCAAATTTCTGATTTATTTGATTCTGTAAAGAGAAAAAAAATCAGTACTTTTTAAGAAGATTTTCATCAAATATTTAGATTAATTTCATTTAAAAAATATCTCTTTATTATTCCTCTATCCTGGGTCTAATGGAATGTTACTATTAATCATATAACTATCTTGAATAGTAAAATATACTGATATGACAGAAAAATAATTACTTTTAGAAACCTAGCATCAAAGGTTTCTACAGTTTTTAAGGTTGTCTTACTGGCAATGTATGTATGTATCGCACACACAAGCCTCACAAATTGAGCCAGAGGGCTGAAAATTTAAACATTTACTCATTATTATGTCTACAAAAAACAGGTTTCTTTTAGCAGTAGAAAAAGGTTTCATTTTTTTCTTTTTACCTTGTTAGAGAGTACTACGCTCAATCCCAGCTGGAGATAACAAGAATTCATCATTGGGGACCGACCTGTCTTGCCCTACCACCCGAAAAAAAATTGACGGGGGTTTCAATTAGCAATCTAAGTTTATGCTAAATTGATCCCTTAGTTAGTGTCAGGCGATATTCATACTGTTTTTTTTCCAGATTCAGACGTATTTGATATTAAGGAATCTGATGCGCACCAGTACAGTTGTCAGGACTTATTCAAGAATTATTTTCATACTCATATTTTGAACACTGTCTCACGGTCCCTGTTTGAGGGGAGGATCGACCCTCCTCAAAATTCCCACGGCACACCATCAGCTGCTTCACAGCACACTAATGTACCGCGGCACATTGGTTGAAAATAGCTGGTCTGGACGCTTACAACTCCATGGCAACAAAACGAGTCATGGTAAGAGAAAAATCATTTGAGATTCATGTTTAGAACGTCATGGCAACAGAACAATCACTTATTATGACGTTGAGCGCAATCGCGTCGAAACAACTATAGAAAGTCGCGTCAATGCAAAAAAAAAAAAGCCCCTAGGGAAATGAACTGTTATCTGATACACAAAGCAAGATGACAAATGACCAGTTATTTTTCGAAGTTCATTTAATCATTTCGAAGTTCATTTGATCAATTCAGTTGAACAATTATTTGTCCCAACGATCACATTATGTCCACTGAACAAGCGGTGTTTCTTTCGACGCTAAAATTGGCATGGCAATTGAATATTTCTCGTTCGCTAAGCCTATGAAGACACGCCAATTGAACAATTAATTCTCTATATCCGTTCCACCATGGAAATGGAACAATCCCTAGTCTGAATGTTCACCAGGAAACGCCTATTAAGCACTCTCCATGTTTTTCCCGTCCTGAGACATCTACCGTACAAGCCACGGTCTCAACGTTACTCCATCCTAGAGATGGAACAGTCTATATCCATAAGGGAGCGCCTGTTGAACAATCCTCAGTCCTTGTGTTGATTCCGTCTTGGGAGATAGAACAATAGTCTACTTTCATCAAAGATAGTCGGTAATTGTTCGGAATAGGTTATAGTAAAAATGCCGATACATCAGATATTGCCATTTTGAATTTGGCTATTTTTGAATGGCTAAAAGTGGCTTGAATTTTTAAGAAATTTTACAAAAAAAAAATGAAAGCTGAAAATTGAACGTATGAAACTGTTTTTATTGAATTTAGATAGAAAAGATATGATTCACAGTTAGTGTTAAAGTCGCAGTTTACAATACAGGATTATTTTTTAACCTACGTATCAACCCTAACCCCGAACCTACCTACTAACCCTAAACTACCTACTAACAATAACCCAAGACTTACCTTGTAAAATAACCAGCATAATAACCTACTTCAAAATCTACCGACTAATCGTAATACCAAAACCTTACGTAAGGTTTATGTCCAACGATGGATGATAAAAGACTGATGATTATTATGATGATGATGATGGAAATTGCATACTAAATAGTAAAAAAAATAAACCTGGTTTTAGCCACAATTTATCATTGATAAAACAATTGCTAAAACATGATTCGGCTATATACAATGTATTATGCATTACAATGGTGTACTTACTTACTTTACCCAAAATTATGCAAAATACTTCCACAAATGGCAGTAAAAAAAAAAAAAATCGAAGAATCTAAGTCAGTATTTCGGTAGTGTAGTGGTTAATGGCCTGGCCTATTGCCACGATGATGTAAAAAAATGGCTTCAAAAATGTAATTCTTTGTTATTCCTTTCATTGGTGAAATTCTTCTTTCAAAGTACTTTCAAAGCCCGTTTTAGTAACTGCAAAATAGTTAAAACCCTTATTAGCCAAATTTTGCTGCTGAACGATTTTCATTCAAGGTTATGACTTGTTTACTGATTATACATGCTGCGATACTACAATAACAAAGTAGAACCGAAGTTGAGGGTGTCTAGTTTAAATGAATTCTCCTAAGGACCCAGATACTTGAAAATGGCAACCTTGATTGTCTGGCCTAAATAAAGATGAAAAATTTCTTATGTGGCCCCTAGACCAAAAAGATTGCCCATGCCTTGTCTAATGGGACAAATGTATCCCATCATGATTTTGGTTCTTCAAAATATGGAAGATTTTTGATCAGATAAAAGAATTATTTTCTTTGACCATTAAATAAAAATTAACACCACTTTTTATCAAAATTCAGACATCAAGAACCCTAATAGGTTGGTCTTGAAAGTGTAAAGAGAGTGAATATCATTGACGAAGTACTTATAAAAATGAAAAACATTCGCTATGAAAGTCAATAATTGAACAACCATGGCTTAAAAATTTGAAGCCAAAAACCTCGAAAAATAAATATGGTAAGAATTAATTATATTCATGACATTACCGGCGTTTTTCTACTGGAAAACATCCAAAATAGTGTATAAAGTCTAGAATTTAGTGATAAAACAGTAAAAATAAAGCCACAAAAGCTTTAAAAAAACTATTTTAGAAAGAACATAGTGGAGTACTGATGATACAAAACTTTAAGGCTGTAGACAAATCGATGTTGAACACACAAACACATATACAAACACTTAAACTCAGGCAAATATAAAAAAGATAGAACCATTCGTGTGATAATCTCTATGTGATACTCAACCTGTATCTATTAATATCCTCATTTGTACCAGGGTCATTGCTGGGCCCAGTAGTCCTTAGTTTTTTTGACGCCCCCTCCCCCTTCCAGCATTTTGTGCAGTGCTTTACAACCTGGTGGTACGGACATCCGAGGATTCCACGAAGGTATTACTGGGGCCCATGGGCAGACCTTTAAAAAAAAACTGGAATCATTGAACTTGTTGAGTAGGCGTACCCTTAAAAAGCCTGGAGTCCATATAAAAGTTCATTTAAATAAACAGGGTCCTTGGTAATCAGAAGGTTGGGAACCACCGATTTGGTGAGATCTGGTGGAACGTATCACGCTTACGAGGCTACTTGGATGTAAAAAGAAAATGATTTAAGACAATGGTGTAGTCAGAGATTTGACGACCTGAGTGGGCAGGCGTGATGATAAGCTCCCATAGAGCACCCTTCAACTTTTAGTGAGATTTGTAATTGTATAATGTTAGTAGAATTACAATAGGTTGTCTATTAGTCATGAAATCTTTCGGCGATTTAAAATCGCTCCCATTCCTTCCTCAGCAACGCCTTGCCCACAAACACTTTTCCGAATGACTTGAAAATCCATCGATTTAGTAATGGTTCTGTTGACATAAATACACTCTGACATCCGCAGAAATAAATAAAATTTCAGAGTTGTGAGTGGTCTAACGCTCATGACATGGAGAATGGAATCGGTGAAGAATTAATTAGTTATAGATAATATATAGCCGCTGACCACCGGTGAAATAGAAAAAGAGACATTTTAGAACGAGTGAAATTTGGATCCAATTAAGGTAACATGTACCAAAGTGTTTATTTGTGTTTGATTGGATTCTAAGAGAAACCTTTATTAGGAAGTCCTCGGATCTGGGCTAATTATCACAGCACAATGCTGCAGTGAGCAACTGACTCATTTGAATGATGAATTGGAAGAGGATTTTTTTTTTCTCGGCAAGGAAGCCGAGTGGGGATTCTGTTTCATGACAAAGTCCCGTTCGGACAAACTAATCTTCTAATCCCATCTTTATTGTTGATGCAACGTTTTAACAGATACATTCTATGGCATTTTTTGTGCTTTGCACCGCTGGAGAAAGACACCAGTAAAAGTGACTCTCTTTCCTTACGGTTATTATATCCTATGCCTGAAGAAGGCCGTAGAATGAATCGACCGGAACATCGGAACAACAGCAAAGATGAGAAGAAGAGATAAGATTGTCCGAACATTCCAACTTATTCGGAAAGGTGAAAAGAACTTCACCATTCAGAGACCCCCATGACCGCAACTCCTCGGAAGACTTACCGTATTTCAAGGTGTCGAAGATGATACTTTTTTCCTGAAGTAAGTCTTGAAAGTCTACCCTGCGTCCGACAGGTCAAAGGTCACCTTTTTTTCAGAAGCCTTTTTTGACCTTTGAGGAATGTAATCTATGCTGGGCAGTAATCTGTACTCCTGTATATGACCCCCGAATTAAGTGCGTAAATTATACTTTGTACAAAAAAGTAAACAAACAAAAATATGAAAAAAAAAAAAAAATATACGTAATCACAAAAATTATTTCCTGCGTCGGTATACCACGCTAGACGAGCCAACTTGGATTAAACTTTTGGTATTACCTTACTGTGTATCCATATTGTAAGATAAAAAAAATGCTTGCTATAAGTTGCCTAAAAGATCTAAATGTTTTTGGGTTACCCACAAAACATTTTGGTAAAATAGGCAACAGTGCTGAGCTGCTTATTCTATGTTTTTTTTTCCAAAATTTTGCGAGTCGCAATCTGGATGCATCCTTGAGGACGGAGCATCCTCAACGCCGGGGAATTCAGTAAATCACAAAGATGAATTACAGCTTTTGACTCACTGACCAAGTTCTTTGATCCCACAGCGATATATTCTGTTCCCTTGAAAGAAAATGGTTATTATTATACATTGAAGCGGATTATGGACAGCGTAAACTATTTTTGACCACGGTGGATGTTTGGTACGTGTACAACTCTGTTCCAGGCATATCTCTCGGAATTTCAGTAGCAAAACTACTGACAAGCTTGCTGCTCTCATTTGTAATGTAATTGAATTATATAACCTAAACACTAAACCTAATACTAACCTTACAGATAATCCTAAGCAGTAACCGTACTACTAACCCTAAACACTAACCGTACTGCTAACTATAAACACTAACCTCGACAAATATCCTTGGTTAAATTCGTTAAAATGCCATTTAAAATTATCAAGTTTTCTAGTTTCATCTGATCAGTAATTGACTTTTATCCTCTGTAGCTGAGTAAACGTATTAGACTGTATGAGTTTTAATATTCAGAAATACAGTTTTAAATTGTTTGAATAGTTAGCATCGCTTCAATACTTATTAGGTACATATAGTGACCTAAATTACGCTGCTCGTTGTTTAATTATCCAAAAAATCGATCTTTCCAATTATTTGGATCCTAGGAGCGAAGCCACGCCTCTTCGAACTATTAATGCGGGTAAAATATCTGATAATCTAGATACGTCACGAAAATCTTCGTCATTAACATGTAAATACTTCTTTTTAGATGCGCTAGCGGTGATCACCGTCCCTGACAGACATACTGATAAGCTAATAACATCACTTGCTCAATGTTGCCAATTCAGATATTTTTCATCTCAATCTAGATGTTTTTGGTAGCATCTATACACCAGAAACTTTTATTTAGATGAATATATTTTTATGAAATAAGATTTTCAATTTTCATTTAATTTATAGTAATAAAAATAAGTAATATTCTAAAATAAATTTTTAAGATTAGATTCATATTTAGATCATCAATTATTTGTAATATATTTCCTAGATTTGATATATCTATCTAGATGATCTAAATGTTTTTACATGTTTTAAGATGTTTTTTGCTTCAATTTTAGATATAAACTTGAAAATAGAGTTGGCAACACTGTCCTTGCAAGATCTTCACAAGAAGAAAAAAAACTATGGTCTGACTTTCAGACTTGTTTTTGACCTTTTAATTATGCTTCTTTTAAAAAAAAACAAACTCAGTAAGATCAGTCCGTAGATTCATAAAATCTAATTCTCACAATTGAATTATAGGTATTTTTTTGAATTATAGGTAGCTTTTTGAAAGTTACTTGACGCCACTTTCTCACTTTTACGAAAAAAAGACGGAAAGCGAAAATAGTCCTTGTTTTTAGGCGAGTCGTTATAGAGGCAGGATTCACCCTCTTCTTCTAACTTTCACGCCTCAGAGACATCTTTCATCGCCCAAACCCCCGACAACCCAGCCAAATATACCATCATCACTATTCTCGGGGTCTGGTAACACTCAAAAATTTTCATAAACAAATTTACATCATTTCGGCTTACGAAAAGTTTTTATAGAAAAGTTCCTTTTTCAGATAGTCTGTATATGAAATTTTAATTATGCTTTAATCAAAATACTACACACAGTCATATCAGCCCGTTGTATCATAAAATTGAATTCTTAAAATTACATTATGTGACATTTTAATTACGCTTTTATCGGACGACCACATGTAGCCAGATTACCCAATAAATATCATAAAATGTAATTTAAAAAATGGATTATATGACAATTTGATTATGCTTTTATTTAAAAACCACAAATAGTCGAATCACCCTGTAATATTATGGAATCTAATGAAAAATAAAACTAGATTATCGATAATATTCACAGCTTAAAGACAAATGAAAAATGTCGTCTGTATTTAAATCAGACACACTTGATATTGTTCAATAACATTAGGACTGGAGTGACAGACCTTTACGAGAGTATGTCTCCACATTGGTGATAATCTTCTAAAAAGACTCCCTCACGCGTCCTTGGGAATATTTGAGCCGCTGATTATCATTTTTATTACATTTGTACTTTATAAATTGGAAAAAGAAAATTCTATTATTTATCATGAATTTAAAAATCAGTAACGTATTTTTGAGGTTTGGGAAATATTTAAAAGCGCCATTGTTGACATCTCGTTGAAAAAATCTTATTTTGATTTCAAAGGTTTCGTATGTTATCAAACATGACATCAATTGTTTGGACAGATCCCTGTAAATTGGTGTTCAAATCATTTAGATATGAAGAGAAATCCGTAAAAAAAACTTTAATCTACAAATTCATACATCAGATAATTCTTGGCAAGAAAACTTTTCATTCGTCAATTATTCTTTCTATAATAATAAATCAATAAACAATAAATATCTCTCGTGTGCCAAAAAATGTTTTTGTGTACCAACTCTGGCACGCGTGTTGAAGGTTCGTCACCCCTGCATTACGGTGTCTCAAAAGTATCATCGTTTTTTACAGACTTTTACCCCAAAGCTTATTTCATGTACACATCGAAAGACTATGACTCCACTATATCGTTAATATTACCATTATACATTTTATATAGATTTCAATGTGATACCTTTTGTTTTAGATGTTATAATGGCAGATACAAATATTGAGATTCTGGTAATTTTGAGACTCTATTTAAATCTTGTTCTCAAAGCTGCTAAAGTTGATCGTAGAATTCGGTAACTGGACAGAAATATCTAATTGTGCTACACAAAAGTGGTCCAAGCGTTTTAAGAGTTGTGATATCCCTTGAAATAAAGCCCAGAAGTGGACGACCATCTGTTGTCGATTATGATGGTTTAAAATGTGAGGTTGAAGAGAATCCGAATACCAACATTGGAAATCTTTCAAAAGATTTCAAAAGATGCCGTACGAAGAGCATTGCATAAGCTTGAGAAACTGTAAAAACTGAATTACTTTTGATACACCATAATAGAAGTGTTCTTACGCATAATTGATTTGTTTTGCATTGATAGCCTCAGAGAATGTGTTTGAGGCGCTCGTAGAAAAAATAGATACTGAATTCAGTTTAGGTAATCGTTTGATTGGACCAGAGTACAACCCCATGGCGATTTTCAGTCTCAAGAGAAAAGGTTTCTCCTTAAACGTCTCAGCGATGGCAAGCGCCCGTGCAGCTCTTTGGGACGGCGTTTGTTCACAATATTTCTCATAGGTGGCCAGTGTCTCTCGGACGATACGATCCCGACTGCCTGGATAGTAAAAAAAAGGTCGACACTTTCGGGCACGACTGAAATGAGGCCTTCCTGTGAATTTACGACTACTGACGTCGCTAGAGAGACTGGGCGAGTCAGAAGAGATAGTCCAGACACTTTTATCTTCAGAAACACATTTCAGATAACTTGGGGATTCGTTAGAATTTTTGTTGGTTTTTTCCTCGCGTGGATTTTCTAGTGAGGGGAGAAAGTGAGGGGATTTGGGGTTCGTTTCGCTCTCTTCGGAGGATTGCTCAAGCGACATCTTTGAGACTTCAATTTTCGGGATCACTTGCGAGCACCGTCTACCGGTTTCTTTACTCTGTCTCTGGCGGGGGTCCTTTTTTTCGTCGGGGAGCCGTAAAGAGGGGGATGTTCTGTTTGAAGTGTCCACTGTTTGAGGCGAATCTAGCTGCAAAGACGATCTTGTCAACTGCAACGAAGGGAGACAAGTTTTTTTGGCTGAGGTGGGTGTGGTGGTTCTCCGTTGAAGTTTTTCTTGGCTTGACATGTGGGTTAGACCTTTGCACAGAGAAGAAGGCTGTAATGTGCTGGACTCACGCGATGCTAATTTCAAGAAAGAAGTTTCCCGTACGGGTTCAGAATAAAGTGGAAGGGGTCTGCTGTTTATCTGACTAGGAGAAAAACCATCAACTAGTACGCCGAAGGTCACAAGTGGACTTCGGTTCTTATTGCTTTGTTTTAAAGAAGACTTTTCGTGGCCGTGTGAAACAAGCGCCCGATGTTTGGCCCTGTCTGCCCAAATAAGCATTTTGGAATACAAGATGACAGGCAGGTTCAGTTCTTTAGTCACTTGGACTTTGGTCCATTGTTTAGCAAGGAGAAACGATGCACACTTCTTCATCTTACGGCGAAGGCTGATGGATAACGGGTTCTGACCAATACCATCTTTGGCTAACAAGCAGCAGATGTCTTGAGATACAAACAGGCGGAGGAGGACATACTGGCCTTGCTGGGCCGCTTCGTGGACCGGTGCTTTTTGGCTGTTCACGTTTGCAATCTGGTTACACCATTGACGGGCTGGATGCTCGCCAACCGGCTCGTGGGATTTCACTCCCAGCTTCATAATATGAGATGCAAGGTCGACATGGCCGAAGTGTGCAGCGACGTAGAGAGCGACCCGCCATTGGAAACGCGAAATTATTTCGTTAGTAGCCGTCGACGCTATGACATCTTTCGTATGCCCGGCAATAGACGACACCAGAAATTCGTTCCATCCATCCCATGTCTCCATGACGACTGTCATCCCCTTAGCAATGTCGTAACTTGACAGACGATACATGTCATACATCTCGCGTCCGTCCGGGCTAAGGAGACGGGACACAGATACCGGCAGACCGGTGTGCTCGGACACGCGTTGTCGTAGCTCACTGACCATCATTTCTCCAATCCAATTGACGTTGTCGATGGAAAACGTCTCGCGGTTGTAGCGACAAAAGACGAACAGTGACGGCTGGACTCTGGCGCGGAGAGCCAGTTTGAGGGTGGACCCCGGAACGATGCTCATGTCCCCTAAGATCCAGGAATCCTCCAATTCGGAACCAGCAAAGCGGAGAACCAGGACTTTGTTCTCTTCGCGGAAGGCTAGACGCAATCCAAGCTTGGAAGAAACAATTTTCTTCGCTTGGCGCACAGTCACGTGGGCTGGGATATCGCACGAGACGCGCTGGTTCTCGTAAACCCAGAAAAATAACATTGTTAATTTTTTTTTTTTTTGAAAATTTTTTTTTGTTGCTATTTTTTGATTGGTTGAATAATGAATGTCTGCTATGAATAAATTGCTAGCCAATGGATTTTTTCTAATTTACACGCCCACTGCACATCTTCCACTTCATCAACTCGCCAATTCAAAGGAAGAAAAACTGTTTTAAATGCTGTTCGTGGTCTGTCACACGGACAAATGTTATCCTTCCAGATTCGAGACAAATACTGCTTCTTTTGTTTTGTACTTCATTCTTTTTCTTTCCTAATTTCGTTTTAAAAAAAAAAAATATTTCCTTCATGAGTTTTTATTTCATTTGTTTCTTCTTTTCGTTTGTTTTTTTCCTTTAACTATTATTCTTTCCTTTGTTTTTTTTCCATATTTTGTTTTTTTTATTTCTTTCTTTTTCTCCATTTGTTTTACTTATTCATTTTTTCTAACTTTCTTCTGTTTCTTTTTCCTTCGTTTGTTTCTTCTTCTCTTTTTCTTTCGTTCTTTGTTTCTTTTTTCATTCATTTGTTTCTCTATTTCTTCCTCCTATCTTTATTGTATTTTGTTTCTTTTCTCCTTGCCTTTTCTCTCCTCTCTTTCTTTCTTCTTTTTCTCCTTTGTTTCTTTCTCTCAATTCTTATCACTTTCTTTACTACATTTTCTCCCTTTTCTTTTGAAAGACTGAGAATTAATTAATTAATCAATCACTTAATTAATCGTACTTATTGGTTTTTACTTTTCATTGAATTGAATTTGATAGTATGTTGGCTTGAGGACATTAGATTGATACTCAGTCAGGATTATGCCTGTGTTCTTCAAGTAACATCTATGCGATATTTTACAAATGTATGCAAACCCTTTATCAGTTTTAAAGATTTATCTTGGGACTGTTTGTTATAGCCAACCAAATGTGGGCCTTGTAAACAACCATAGGGATTTAACATTACATGGAGATATTAGAAGACAGCACGATATATCAGAGAGCAAACAGGTGTCAGAGATATGAAAAAAAGCTCAAATGGCAATAGGCAGACCATGTCGCAAAAATGTCAGACAACTTCAGGACATCACGACTCACCAGGTGAGGTCACTCGAGAGCATATGCGAAATAGAGACCGGCATAAGATTAGATGGTATGATGATTTTGACAGTCGGTTCGGAAGGTACTTGAACCGTGACATGCGAGAGCGAAAACTGACTGATCTCGGGGAAGGTCCATGCCCAACAACGGACTTTAAAAGGCTTATTGATGATGATGATGATGATGATGATGATGATGATGGTGGTGGTGGTGGTGGTAGTAGACAGTCAACCCAGATGCAACAACAAAATCAAAATAAAGCAAGTTTGGCGGAAAATCGATCAGGTTTGTATAATTTCCGATGATTGAAAACGATTGCATTTTATCGATATTTCAAATCGCAGTCAGTATCATTATGATAATGATAGGCTCAGCTTGATTCGGAAGATAGTTTTCCCTTTCATTGATCAGTATGTATCCGTCCATTAGCTGCGGATGACGGAATGTCGCAGTTCTATGGCTAATCCGATATAATTTCCGTTTTACTGTGATCGATGACCCAGTTCTAATCTGTGAACCAGAGCTTCTAATTTGCAATTGATCACTTGCAATAACTTCCGATAGATTTTTTTTTGCAATGGACAAGGCTTTTTTTAATAACAGATAACTATTACACTTGTTACTTGGCAAATTGATGTGTTAACAAGCCTCACAGACCCAGTCAGTTGGATAGATCCGCCAACGACACGTTTCTTTCCGTTGATGTAACTTACATTGTCTTGTACGGTTTTCGTAGTGATTTCACATTGATATGATTGATTTGTGAAACGACGTTGATACAAGACAAATCTGATTAAATTGTTGTTAGAAGAGATATGTAATCACTCACGTTTATGTGTTTGTCCACACAATATCTCTAAAAGGTTACAATGAATTTCAATGAAATTTTGTGATAAAGTAGGCCATAGGCTAAGGGAGAATTGATTAATCTTGGGGGAGGATCCAGGAATTTTTTTGATTAAGAGATATTTTTCCATTTCAAGAATATATCTATATATATTTACACTAGTTTGTATATTTGTCAACACGATATCTCCAAAAGTTCACAATGAATTTCAATTAATTTTTTTAAAAGTGTGGTCCATAGTTTGAGAGAGAATTCATTAAAAATTAAGGTGGATCCAGGAATTCTTTTCTCGATTGTGATATATTTTTCGTATATTAAGACAATAGTTTGAAATATGGAAAATCAAAACAGAGAAAATTACCTCCTGTGGACTGTAGCTATATATGAAGTGATTTTAATTCAGTTTTTAACTTCAATAAGGCGTTGGCAGATGTAGGCACTCTCTGGGTGCTTTCTGGAAGTTTTTGTTTGGTTCCAGATTCTTCTCGTAGTCGCCACCGATTAAAACGAATTGTTCAAATAACTGCGTTGCTCCGATCTGAAATGTTGACATTTGACTGGGTCGCTGACACGTGACGTCTTGTCTTGAATTCTTTTGGTTAAACCGAGACGCCGTATCTATTTCTTAACAACTTCCTAACCTGACAGGTTGACTGCTCTGTCTCTTTAATCTGACAAAAAAAATGGGACAGTTCTTATCGCGGTGAAGAAATATTTCATTGTTTGTTTTTTTCCCCTATGAAATAAAAATCCTCATTATAATGGAGCTAAGGCAAGTATACGTAACCAAAACTATGCCTTAATTCTAACTGGCAGGTTAATCCGTCTTAGGGATAGGTTAGTGATTTTTCATTTATGATTCAGTAACTATCAGAATATTGAAAAATGCAATAATTGCGTTATCGTCTACTTCGATGATATGCCATATTTTTGTCAGTAAGATTTGAGAAGGGTGATAACTAACAAATGCTGATTATAGAGTAGTCTCCCTTACTGTTTTTTTTTGCAAATGCATAAAAAATCTGGGTTCATGCCGGTTGAATTGAGAAATGCAAACCACATAATGTTTCTAATTTTAAGGAAATGTTTACAATTGTATAATTATTTTAATGTCATGGGTAAATTAGTTCCGAATGATACTGACGATTTCAAATTTGTTCTTGCGATAATTTATATAACTCATTTTAAATTATTAGTATTTAATATTCTTCAAATGTGATCATGAATGATCAACATTATTTTAATAAATGATTACGAAAAGTGTATGAGTTAGAATACTTATTTAGGTATTATAACTACGTATTTTTGAATGTTGAACAATAGTTCAATGAATTGTTAAATGGTTAATAATGGGGGCCTCACCTTGGAGCATTTCAAAATAGTTACGATTACTACTACTACTACTACTGTAGTTATATTGCTACTGTGAAGAAATCCTAAGATATGATTTCCTTCTTGATTTCAGGGAAAAAGTGTAATCTTTATAAGTCGGTGTAGGCTTAATAGATTTGAAAAAGAACAAACCTCGTTCAAAGTTTAATGTGTAATACGCCGAGAAAGAAAGAAAGACAAGGTCCATAAAATAGTATCCATTGTTTCACTCGAAAGTGTATTTATCCTGTTGATACTTTTGTTGAACCAAGGGAATTTATATTGAATTATGTCAGCTTAGATTTGAAGTGTTTGGAGTTGGAAGTGTAAAGAAGAAAAACGATTGCTGCCTTTGTTTGAATTGGTTTCATGGAGAGCAAGGTGAACGAAGGAAATTGTTGAGGATTTTTAAACATTTAGTTGTAAACCAGCCACTCCTACGTCGTTCATGTATTCGTTAATCCTTAGATCAAGTCTAAATCCTGGCATAAATCAATCTCTGGGTATTGGAAATAAATTGAAGTTTAATAAGAAACGTCAAGAAGAAAAAATATCTACTTCCGGCTAAGTCTTGATAAAAACAAGAAAAATAAACAGTTAAGAGGATATTCCCTGGCCACACCCGTCAATTAGGTAAACCTTGGCAGTCGCCATGGATGCATAAGTCTTAAGGGTCCAATCTGAAAAAAGACGGACTGCACATTTTAATTCTAGCTTAGGGAACATGAAACCCTTGCGCCAGCCCTTGATATTCCATATTCGATTCTCTCATTTGGTCTTCTTCTATTTTTTTTCTCGGCCGAATTGAAAGATATCTGTTGCGTCGATTATCGAATTTTATCTGAAATGAAAAAAAAATATATATGTATATACAATCAGATCAAATTGTAACAAGTGTTCGAAAAGCAAAAACATTGTGACAAATTTTCTTTTTCAATGATTCAAAAACAATTTTTCTCGTTTGAATCTTTGGTTATAAGATTCCCGTAAAACCGTACAGAATATCTGTGAAAAGGAGAAAAACCCTTTTTTTTAAATGGCAAGGACTGAAATATGGTGGTCCCAATCATCTCTGACCAGAGAAGGAATGCATCGCATCGGGGCCCGTGTGGCCAAAGGGGGTGAGAGAGAGTTAAAGGAAGCCTGAGAATTAAACCTTAAAGTAGATACGATATGTTCATTGATAAAATAATTTGATTATTGTTTACCTGCGAGCGAATATAATCATGGCGTGCTAGAAGGGTTATGATGGACGAAAACAAAATGGATAAAGGATGAGGGTGTTTATGTGGTA